>BTPG01000007.1:111939702-112047202 GCA_036245525.1 Semisulcospira habei | reverse complement strand
TCACTCCACAAAACAACGGTCCTCCTCAATCGACTATGTTAAAAAATAACTTTATTTAAAATAGGTTAAAAACCAAATATACATTATTTACATGGTTTAAGAGCAGTAATTAAATGTAGTTTAAAAATTTAGTTAAAAACACTGTCTCTATGTAAGGACTAGCGGTCATAAGACCAACTGTATCGCTTTATGCCTAGTTTGCTTTTGGTCGGCTAGCGCCACGTGCGCGCGGTATCGGAAGAAGAGTATTGCTACTGACTGCCCGTGCCATCTCAGCGGTTATATGGTTGAGATAATTTAAAGCCTCTAACATACTGTCTGACCCCTCCGTGTGCATAGCTTTCACGAAGGCGTCCATGGCTTTTTGGACTGTATTCAGTAAACGAGTTCTCAACGAGGTTATTTTAATTTTAGGAGGATCACCTCCCTCGGCCCCCATGTCATAACTGGACCCCTCCCCACAGCAGGAATCAAGTCCCACGGGGGATGAGGTCCGCAATGGCCGCCGGCCGGGGGGGAATCATCCGTTTGTTGACCTACAGATCTCATAGTTTTCGGTTGCTCAGCAGATACCACGATGGCCGGCGACAAAGCAACATTCTGCCGGCCATCCGGTGTGGCTACGCTAGTCTGGATCACTGGCTGAGGGGAGGTTGAGACCAGCATAGCTACTGGTTTTTAAATTAAATTGTTAGATGACTGATTAACGTTTGTCAGGGGTTTTGGGGGCTGCCTGGGTGGGATGACAGGTTTAACCCAGGCAGTCTTATCTAGATCTGGTGAATCGGACCTGTGGATATTAGTTTCCTTGGCTGATTCTTTTTTATTTATGTTTATTTGAGCTCTGTAAAGTGCCACTCTATAGGGAATGTAGTTTTGATTTCGTAATTTGTTTGCCTCCCGAAAAAGAGAGATTTTGGGGCATTTTTTATACGCCGCACTGTGGGGACCGCCACAGTTGGTACATTTAGGCACCGCCGTGTCGGGGCAGTCCGCACGGCGGTGATTTTTGCTGCCGCAACGGACGCATATGGCGTGCTTCGCTCTGCACGCCTTTGCCGTATGTCCCAATCGGCAACAGTTGGCACAGTGTGCCGCCGTGGGCGCATACGGTTCCAGCGGGCAGAGGACAGCACCTATTTTAAGTTTAGTTGGTAAGGTAGTCAGACCATGTAGTTCGATTTTTATTGCCCTGGAGGCCGTACCGTCTCGGTTTGTGAGACGGACTACCGTGGCATTTAGTCCCTGATTTTTTAGTGAGTGGGCGATCTCCACGGGATCCTCCGTCCGGGGGACGCCGTGGACAACGCCCACCACTTTAGGTGTTGGAATGGTGCATTCAACGTGCGCACCTCCTATTTCATTCATCTGTTTTAGCTTTTGCTGTGCCCTCTGATTGGGGCAGGAAACGACCCATAAGTTAAAGCCAATGGGCCTCAGTGAGATCTCTGACGGAGACACCCCAGCAGCCTTACAAAGATGCTGCTGCTGAACACCGTGGTCGCGGATGAGAGTGGAACCAGTCCCCAAGTCCCGAAGACGGACAGGGAACCTACACCACTCCTCCGCGACGGGTTCGGGGGCCGCCCCACCAGAGAGCCCACCGGGTTGATTTCTGTTCCAATTTTTTCGATTTTTATTTCTATTTACTGTAAGAAACTGTTCGTCCCCCTCCTTATCCTCCACCACGCCCTCCTCCCCTTGGAGGGAGGGCGCGGTAGAGGAGTTGTCGGGGGAATCCTTCCCACAATCAGTGACTGAGTTAACTGAGTTATTCTGGTTAGCACTAGGTGGCGCATGGCCATCGGGCAGAGAATCTGCCCGCGGGTCAGCATCACCAGTATCCTTATTTCCTTGAGACTTAGAGTCCGGGAGGGGGGGGGGGGGTGGTGGGGGTGGAGAAATAGTCCTAGGCTCCCCACGCCGATGTCGGCGGGGTGAATTTGTTGAAGATGTCGGAGATAGTCTCCGTTTCTTCTTCTGGTTAGTTTTCTGTTTGTTTTTTTTTTTTTCTCCTGAGGGACCTATTTTTTGCAGCGGATTTTCCACCAGCCAGACTTTCATTGCTAGTGGACGACGATAGAGATCCAAAAAGGTCCTCCATCTCGCTATAGTTAGGTGTCTATGAGCTAATCCTGAATTTTATGCGAAGGCAGCGTGACCAACAGTTGGCCGCGCCGCCAGGCAAAAGAGAAGTTTTTAGAATAGGTTAAGCTGAAAATGTAGTTTTTGGTTTCAGAGATGTTCTCGCGGTCTAGTAAGCTAGGTCGCGCGCGCTATGCAGTGCAGCGCCGGCTGGGTGAGCAATGCTGACCCAGTTCGGCGCTGTCAAATAGTTTTAATTTTAGCGGCGCAGCCAACCAGGTGGTGCGCCAAGCGTTATACTGCTATGTCCACAAAGAGACAGTATTAAGTTTACTCTCTAACCTATAGGTAAGCCAGACTCAAGCGGGTATATCACCTTCTCAAAAATTTTCGCTCTCTTTTTTTTTAAATTTTGAGGCCGAATGTAGTGAACCGCAGAGCCGCAGAGGACAGCAAAGGCGTTGGTTGTAGTGGCGATGTATGGCGATGGAAGCCCTGTCGTTGGAGCTGACAGTGGCAGTGGTGATAGAGGCTGGCAGCGTAAGAAGTCAGGGGTAGCTGAAGCGTAATGGCCGGTGACGCAGTCAAGCAGGCCTGTAGCAGTCTTGAAGGTGAGCGAGAAGCCGATGAGCCGTGTTCAACGAAAGCAGTGGAAGGCTGCGGACCACCCAAAAAACAACCCGAAGGCTGTAAGGAGTGAGTGAGTCTGAGGAGAGAGAATCAATGAATCAATGAAACTTTATTTTACAACGGTTAAGGCATTGACATCGTCATTGGCACAGCCATTTTACAAACCTGCCTTTGCTAACAACTACAAAACTATCTACACATGCACATACATATAAGTAAACATAATACTTGCAAACAATTAACAACATTGTTCACATAGGCAGACATACTCATAGACTCTCAGACACCCACCTCCCTCGTCCCCCCCCCCCCCTTCGCCCCCCGTAAAAAAAGCAACTGCATCTCCGTTATTAAGGTATCTGTGAAGCTTAGCAGTCAGAATAGTGTGGTCAATCAGATCAAAAGCCTTCTTAAAAGCTTGATAGACTACTCATGTTAACTATGACTTATTCATACCCTCGAGCCATGTGTCAACAAGACGTGTAATTGCTGTGTGGCATGAATGCTGCGGGCGAAATCCGAATTGGAAAGGGTGGAGGAGCTTACCGTTTTCTAGGTAAGCAAGCAGGTGTTTATGAACGTGCCTTTCCAGTGGTTTGGACGAAACAGATAATAAAGAAAGAGGCCGACAGTTATTAGTGTCAGAACGATCTTTTGTTTTTGAAAGTGGAATTACTTTCGCATATTTAAGTTCGTTAGGAAAAGTGTTATGCTTCATACAGAGATTATAAATGTAAGTTAAGGATTCTACAATGTATGGGAGAGACAGCTTAAGTATTAAGAGAGAGAGAGATGATGATGATGATGATGATGATGAAACTTTATTACATAACGGTAGAAGTTTTGACAGATACAAATACGTCATTTTTCAAACTTGGCGTTGCTAACATACTACAACATGAAATATACTGAAGACAAGCAAAAAAATATTTAACGCAAACAAAGATCATAACTAAATAAGTACAGACACACGCAGTACAGAACAGAAAATGATACTAAGGTAACAAAAAAACAAATACAAAAAAAGGAAATAACACTCCTCAGCACAAATTACGTAGGGGAAAAAGAAAAAAAAAGCCCCCCTAAAAAAAAACAACAACAAACAAACAAACAAAAAAACCCCACACATATCATAGCACAGCAAAAACAAGCACAAAGTACCAAGAATCAAACATACATACACACACGTTTACAGCCGTGTAAATGCACGTACTAACATATATACATTTACATAACCTTTCATCAAAATGACAGGATAAAAAATAATATATCTAAGCAGTTTCCATCAGGTATGTGTGTAGTGTTGTTTTAAAGGAGGCAAGGTGGGTTAGTGTTTTTAAATGTTGAGGAAGTGAATTCCATAAAAGTGGTCCCGAAAAGGCTAGGCTTGATTTGAATAAGTCAGTGCGAGGTAGTGGTAATGGAAGAGTACTATTCCTCGAGGACCTTTCACACTGTCGTTGTGGAGTAAATTTAGCTGTCAGATACTGTGGAGCTTTCTTGTGGAGAATTTTAAACATAAGTATACACTTGTTGTAAACGAGTTGTTGACGAAGGCCAAGAAGTTTGAGACTTTGCAGTTTTCCAGCGGTAGGAATGGGTCTTATATCTACATTTTTAATGGCTCTTTTGTATAGTGAATTTAGTTTTTTTGATATGCACATCACCACTACCATCCCAAACAGTGGAGATGTAATCAACATGGGATCTAATGTGCGCATGAAGAAACATTTTTCGTGTATTTATGTCAGTCACACTTCTCAACTGTGATAAAAGAAATATATTTTTTGATATCTTCTTACAGATGTTAGTCACATGTTTCTCCCAACTTAGCTGCTCATCTATACGTATTCCAAGGAAGGTGAGTTCACGAACTTGTTCAATAGGTTGGCAGTTAAGACTGAGCGTTAGTGGAGGGGGGTGAAGTTGATGTTTTTGTCGTGAGGTGATTAACATGCTCTTCGTCTTATCAGGATGTAGTACCATGTGGTTTTTACAGCACCAATCAGAAACTTCGTCGAGACTGGATTGTAAACGACGACTAATATCATGACTGTTCTTACCAGGAAAGTGAAGGCTTGTGTCGTCCGCAAAGAGATTACAATTAACGTTAGGGTCGGAAATATGTAAAGGAAGGTCATTTATGAAAAGTAAAAATAGGTGGGGTCCTAGAATTGATCCTTGAGGAACTCCAAATTTAACATGGCCTTGCATAGAGTACTGACCATGGACTTATACTTTTTGCTTTCGGTCTTCCAAATAGGATCTGAGAAAAAGTTATTGTAGTTTCGTCCATGTGGTATATTGTAAGCTTATGTAAGAGAATCTCATGGTCTACAAGATCAAAAGCTTTTTTAAGATCTAGGAAAACTGCTCCCGACATTACATTTTTATTAATTGACTCTAGCCAGCAATCTACAATATGTGTGAGTGCTGACTGGCATGAATGGGTCGGGCGAAAACCGGACTGATGAATGTTTAGTAAATTACTCTTCTCAAGGAAATTAAGAAGATGCTTGTGAATGTGCCGCTCTAATGGCTTTGACAAGACTGAGAGCAAAGAGATCGGTCGGTAATTATGAATATCTTCAAGGTTTTTAGTTTTGGGGATGGGAACTACCTTTGCTTCCTTCAGGACTGTAGGAAAAGTACTTTTATTTATACACAGATTAAAAATGTATGTAAGGGATTGTATTGTGTAAGGCAATGACAATTTTAGCGATTGGTTATCGATATCATCAATCCCTCTACTTTTCTTATTCGGCATGTCAGAAATATACTTGCCGACTTCTGCTATTGATATATTAGGAATTACGAATTTTTGTGCTATATTTGTTGCTTCGCTGAAAGATCTCAGAAGACTTCATTCATTCATTCAGTCCTCTCTGCGCCGTCTGGTGCTTGAGGCGACGGCAAGGGAGCGCCACTTTTGTCTGTCAGCTGCTATTTTGGGTGCTGTTTGCAGAGTAAGGCCTCTGTTCTTAAGCTCTCGCTCCACGGTTCGGCGCCACGTCTCCTTTGGTCGCCCACGGTTTCTCTTCCCCTGTGGTGTCCATCTCAGTGCCACCCTTGGTAATAATTCGGGTGACATTCTGCAAACGTGGCCTAGCCATCTCCATCTCCGTGTGGCGATGGTTTCAGCGATGCTGTCTGCGCCTGCTCTCTTCCGTAGTTCCTCGTTTGTAATCATGTTTGGCCAGAAGACCTTCATGATCCGTCGCAGGCACTTGTTCTGGAAGACTTCCAGCTTGCGTTCCGTAGCAGTAGTGGATTTCCAGCACTCTGACCCATAGAGAAGGACACTCAGCACGTTACTCTTAAAAATACGAAGCTTGGTGTGGATGCTCAGGTTTGTGGTCCTCCAGATGGGTTTCAGCATTGCGAAGGCTTGGTTGGCTTTGCTGATTCTTGTGGTGATCTCCCTTGTGCAGTCTCCATCTCAGAAGACTTGAGATACTTTATTGCGTACTGATATTTGATGCCGATTGAGCTAGATTTTCGGCGGCTGATAGGAAATACTTCTTAAATTTGTCTGAAGTTAAATGTGATGGTATTTCTGGGGCTGTTTTTCCTTTAGTAATAGCATTTAGTGCTCTCCAAATGGATGCTGTGTCACGATTTTCTGAGATCATTTGGTTGAAGAATGCTTTTTTTTGCAGCCCTTACCAGATATTGTACTTGATTACGTTGTTTTTTGTAGTCATCAAAGCGTTTTTCTTTTCTAAGTTTGTCTCTGAGCGACATAGCATTTTAAATGTCTAATGTTAACCAGGGCGGCATGGTAGCATGCTTGTTAAGGACTCCGAGGAACAGACTCATCCAGCAATACAAGGCATTGTCAGGGCAAGTGTGGCAGTATACATCATCAAATGATGTATTGTGCAAATCGTGCATGAATTTATCCCTATCAAATGTTTTATAAGAACGATACGTTATAGTTGTGTGTTTGTTTTTCTTTGGCCTATCAGAGCAGTTGTACAACATGCTGCATTTGATCCCTTAGGTCTACGGATAGGTCCATATTGAAATCACCTAGGAGAAATATGTCACACTTGCTCTGACTTGCCTTGTCCATCAAAGCTGTAAACTCATCAAACCAATCCCAGCTGGCTGCCGGATTTTTATAGACAAAGCCGATTAGTATAGGTGATGACTGTGGTGTTTTTAACTCGAGCCACATACACTCCACTTTGGTAAATTCGAGGTCTTGCCGCCTCTTGGCGTAGCTAGCTACAGACGTATGCATGTAAATCGCTAGCCCTGTGTGTTGAGGCAAAGCGGCATCTTTACGAAATATTTTATAGTTAGGAATAGAGATGGAAGCATTCCTGATTTTATTCTTAAGTCTTGATTCAGTAACACCAAAAATGTGGAAGTGTTCAGGCTGGTTCAAAAACACACAGAGATCTGGCACCTTATTGACAAGATGATAGATATTCAGGTGACCTATTTTAAGTCCACCACTACAAAATAAATCATTTTTTGTACCACCGCCAGGCATATTATCACTATGAACGTTAAAGTATATAAAAGTACAAAAATTGTCTTCTTTGAAGAGGTATATATATAAAAAAAAGCTTTGTGACAAGGCAGGTTTTGTACACAAATAGAACTACAGAGAGAGAGAGAGAGAGAGAGAGAGAGAGAGAGAGAGAGAGAGAGAGAGAGAGAGAGAGAGAGAGAGAGAGAGAGAGAGAGAGAGAGAGAGAGATTTAATACTCAGAAAACTATATAATTCACACTTTCTTTTAGTACATGTAAATAAATAAAGTCTTTTGAATGTAAATAATGTAGTCTGTTTAACCGTCGCCGTCCGTCGCTAAAATAAACTGACACTTCATATGTAATTGGTGAACAGCCACCCATGGTTTTTATTAAGGCGATTCACTGAATATTCCTGGCCCTACTCCGTGGGTACACACGCATCCATATATACTTATATTATTATATATAACTTTCGCTGATTTCACTCATTTATGGGAGTGTGTATGAAGAACGTTTGTCGGTACTCTTTCTAATCACAGCTATGCAAGTGCACAACTGAACGTGTCCTCTCCCTGTCTCTGGAATAAATCCGCAGCTGATTCCACACAAACTGATGAGGAACAACAGCTAGCAAATCAGGTGATGAATAAGTGGATGAATAAACAAAAGAGAGAAAACTGCTCAAGGCGCTCAAGAAAAAAAAAAAAGGTCAAAGTTAACTTTGCCATTGTCTTCTCTTGTCGGTGGACCAAGAGAGCTACTGCTGGACCTCAACGATGACGATGCTTGAGTTGACAGAAGCCTTTGCTATCCGGGCATACCAGAGAGCTGTGCTCCTTGCATACCCAGGCATTGCACGAGAAGCATGAACTCCCTCCGATCCCATCTCCAGTCGCAAAAAATTGCAGCGGCATTGCCTCGTCTCAGCTCCCGTCGGGCGTCTGCTTCGGCTTTGCGGCTGGTGGGTGTTCTCGCTTCCTCTTGTCCGACGGAGTGCCTCGCGGTCTCATCATCCTTCCAACTTCCGGTTCCCACTCTAGGCGTTTTGCGTGGCAAGCAATCAGCTGGCGCAGACCTCTCGACATATTTCGCTGGATGTGTTCTGCCGAGAGCTGCTTTGCGATCCGCGGAGGAAAAAGATGTTGGGCATCCTTTTTGGCCAAGGGACTGTTTGGAAATTTGATCTTCCAAACCGCACTTGCAGCGACTGTGCTCAGGTCGATCGAACAGCGCCATCGGCCATCGCTTGGTCACCTTCTTCGTGAAGGATGCATGCGCCATTTTGTCAATGGCATCAACTGCTCCTTTGGTCGCCTTGTAGGTCCTGCGGATCACGTCTGGTTTCTTCTTTGGGTCTTTAGGGTCAACTTGACACATGACTTGTAAAAATATATGAATATTCAACTTCGCACTATACATACGTTGTGCGCAATGTGTTTTCCCTCCAATTATTGCGCAGTAAAAATACACTATATTAACATGCGAACAATTATCAAACAACAGAAGCATATGTCATGTTTCCCGTCCAATTACACTATATTACGCAATATTAACATGCGACAAGTTATCATAATGCACACGCAGGTGTCATTTTTAATTAGACAAAACATAATAAATGACTTTCAAATTTTAGGAGGTCTGTGCAAAAGATTTCCAAGATGCGATTGGCCATGACATTTCAGGGTAGTGCTGGATTAGCTTTGCAGCTGTAACAAGATGTGGGAGATGAAGGCGCCAAGCTAATCTGGCACTACCCTTGAACTGTCATGTGCACTCCAGTCCACAGTATATGACTTTTAGTGTGCATGTGTGCACCTTTTTAACCCCAAGTGTGTGGAACTCGCTGCCAACTGAAATGCGGAATCTGGCCACATTGTCACTGCAAAGCTCACTTAAAGACTTTTCTTTTTTGTCGGGCATTTAACACTTAGCTCATCTTTAGCTAACTGTTGACTGCCTTTTATTCTGATCCTAGAGGAAGTGAATGTAAGGTGTTGGGAAGAGATGGGGTGGTTTAAAGTAGTGTATAATAGTGCGTATGTCTGAGAGAGAGGGTGTGCTGTTGTGCATGCGCAATGAGTCCACAGCGTTTTCCTGGAGAACAGCGCTATACAAGAACTATGTATTATTATTAATTACATTAAAAAAAACTTATGCTGTGCCTTTTTCTGTGACAATTCCTCACGGATAAAGTGTACTTGTTCAGGGGAATTAAAGTTTTTTAAAGGGCGCGCTCGCGCGTCTGAGTGTGTGTGTGTGTGTGTGTGTTTGTGTGTGTGCGTGCGTGTGTGTGTGTATGTGTGTGTGTGTGTCTCTCTCTCTGTGTGTGTGTGTGTGTGTGTGTGTGTGTGTGTGTGTGTGTGTGTGTGTGTGTGTGTGTGTGTGTGTGTGTGTGTGTGTGTGTGTGTGTGTGTGTGTGTGTGTGTGGTGCCAACCTGGCTGAAGCTGCCGGCACGTGTCTGGAACTAAATTTTCGACGTCGGTGCCACGGCAAATATTTTTACCATGGAATTAAGTGTGCACCCACGATGTATGGCGTGTAAGTTTCCTTCTTTGTGAGTATGGGTTTCTGTGCACCCACCGCGTACGGTGAAGATTATTCAACGTTTTTGTTGTTTAATTACTCTTTTGTTTACAAACAAACAAACACAATTTTTGGTAGACACATGGTCAAAGCATTTATTAACAAAGACATGAAAGTTCAAAGACAGGACATTAACACTGACTGAGCTACGTGACTTTAAATGAAACCTGCACCTGCACCAACCCCGTACGACGAAGGCTAAGACATCATTGATGCCAGTCCGAGTTAAAAACAACATGACAAAGCACCACTTGAATAGTCCGGCTGAAATTATTTCTGTTCATCGGTTTTATCTGTCTATATCCTATGCAGTTGTCCTGGGGAACACCTTATGATGTTTCTGTTAACGTTTTTCATGTTGATCTCCAACACTGGAAATCATGTCAGCAGAAGCGAAAACGATGTCTCGGGCCCACGACGGCCGCCGTGGGCCCGCGCACGGCGCGGGCCCACTGCGGCCGTCATGAGCCCGAAGACATTTTGCTACGGTAATGCAAGATCAGCATCGAGGGCAAGGTCATTCATAGATCAAGATGAAAGGGAGCCCTTTCATTTTCTCCATAGCGAAGGCGTCTACTCTCTCACTCATGGCCACAGTGAGGTGGTTCTTCCAGTCTCCTACTTCACCTGTGAAGAAAGAAACTAAGAAATTAAAACAAAACGAAACAAACAAAAGCATAAAACAAAGAACAAAACAGAAATGAAAAGGTCGTAAACAAACAAACAAACAAACAAACAAAACCCTTACGCGAACCATTTACAGAGCGAGGACAAGAAAAACGAACAAACAAACAAAGGAATAACGAATAAACTAATTTCTCTATTTCAATTAGTTAGTTAGTTATTTGGGTTTAACGCCGACCAGGGAACTAAAGCCATCTCACGGCGGTCTCTATTTCAAGGAATATTTTTACCATGTTCAAAAAGAATGTGTATGTGTTTTTTTAATAATTATTATTTTGCTGTTTTAAAAACTTCACTTTGGTATCAGTTTCAGCGAACTTAATAAAATTTCAAATACAAAACGATTTCCAAATACCGTCAGTAGCTCGCTTGAGCTTGCCCTTAGCACCACGTGAATGTTCTGTGTTTACGTACAGTGTGTGAGTGAATGCGTGTGATTCACGTGAGCGTGCTTGTTGGGTTCAGTTCGCGGCTACATTCTGCGCATTGAGTTATATTATAAATATGAGAAATGCGCCATATAAATACCATGTAATAATAATAATAATAAAAGAATTGCGTGTAACGTGCAAAGCACATAGCAGCACACCCAAAGATTTCTGTGACCCGTTGACTATTTGATTAGCTGGACCAAAAAGGTGATTGGCTAGCGTGCAAGATCCAAAGGAAATACGCATGGAATAAATAAAAGAAATAAAATAAGAAAGAAAGACACACGCTTTGAAAGGATGAGCACAAAACAGCTGAATAATAGACTATTTGGTGCTCACCCTATAAGCATATTTCTTTATTTCTTTATTGTTTGTTTAGTTGTCTCACTGCTTGAAAATTAGTGAATGAGCGAGTGACGAAGTGTGCAAGCTGCGCGGTGGTCACACACAGGTTGTCTCTCTCGATTCGCAACCGTGTATCAGCGGTTGCGAATCGAGAGAGACAACCAGTGTGAGTCAGTCAAGTAACAGGTGAAATAATTGTCAACCACCTTTTCTATATATATCCGCCCTTCGACTGAGCGTTCTGTCTGATTTATTCACGTCAATGCCACTCTCTTTCTTGACTTCTTCTCTCTCCATGTTATTTACGTCACACTTCTCTTTGTTGACGTCACCATCTTTGTTGTAGGCATCACCATTCTTGCTATCCACGCCTCCATCATTCTTGACGTCCGCCTTGTTGTTGTCCACGTCAATATCACTGCTGGAAACGTCACTGCTTTTGTCCTGTACGTCACCCCTCTTGTGTTTAACATAAACTTTATCGCTCGTATCATCCCCTCCGAAGTGCACGACCTCTTTCTGTTTCTCAAATTCCTTCATCCTGTGGAAGCTGCAGGCCTGGGCGATGTCCTGACACAGCTGCTCGCTGGCGTCCACTTCCAGGAACTCTGACAGACGTCTGATGTTGGTCACAGGGTCCTAAGAACAAATGATCCACATTGACGTATGCAAGAAACGGTTGCTTAACTCTTTCGAGACGTGCCGCATCCGGATTGGCGGCGGTACGCCGCGAATCCGGATGCGGCACGTCTCGAAAGAGTTAATCCGTTCAGTGCCAGCTGACTCAGACTGTGTATTTGCAGTCTTCGTTGACTCGACACCAAAAAGCCCTAGCTGTCCCAGCAACATGAATTCAAAGTTGTTTCAGCAAGAGGTATAGATTCTCATGAGCCCCCGCAACTGCGGGGGCTCATGAGGATCTATACCTCTTGCAGCTGGGCGGTGTTCAAATTTTCTCGGCACTGAACGGGTTAAAGTTCAACGGATTAAAGCAAAACGATGGAGACTTTTTGTTGCAGGACAAGAGTTTTGGGTTCATTTAAACCTTTTCACTAGCTGTCCTGTTACTACAACAAATCTTAACACTTTCGAGACGTGACGCATTCAGATACGTGGCTTCACGCCGCGTATCCGAATGCAGCGCGTCTCAAACGAGACAGAGAATAGCACGAAAGTGTTTTCACAGAAAAGCACAAACATGCATGTCTGTGAGTTAATTTAGAAATCACTACTAGCACACTTTTGTTTGTGAATTTAGCCTGCTTGTCGAAATATTTGACCCGGGGTCATTGTGACGAACGCCACATCGACCCCGGGGTCACTTCGACTTACGTAACAAATTATTTCGTAATGCTAAGAAATTACGCAAGATCGACTCGGAGTCACGTTTGGGTAACAGGCAATGCTGGAAGGCTGGCCATTTAAATTTTCTCAGAAAGTTAACCTTTGGCTGTCGGTAGCGCTTTTTACCGAGATGATTCCTGCAGGAATTACAACAAATAGCGCTACCGACGAGTTCATGAAGTAACAGATAACGAGTGCTAGTATAATATGAGTTATTGATAGCAGGGGTTTGCTACACGGACCCATGTAGGCCTGAGGGAGGTCAAAGGAACCATTGCCCCCCCCCCCCCCCCCCCCCCCCGAAGGCCTGAGGGGTATAATGGTTCTTTTGACCTCCCGAAGTCCTACAAGGGTCCGTAGCAAGCCCCTGCTACCAATAATGCATTTGTTTTCAATCAGCCACAATTTTCATAAAAAAATCAAGAAGAAATCTGCCGACCTGGATCACGTCAGACATGACCGACGTCAAAGTAATATACATTTATACATAATAGACTTATGACGTAATTTAAAATCTTTCATGACGCTGCCGTCCCCAGTAGTGTGCTTTTTTTTTTTTTTTTTTTTTTTTTTTTTTTTTTTTTTTTTTTTTTACTGTAGAACGTTTTGGTGAACTTTTATAGAACAAAACTCGCATCCAAGATGCGTCACAAAGAGGGCTACAAGAAGTCCGCCATTTTTCGCTTCAAGGGTTTTTGTGGATCGGTCATGTGGTACAGTTTGCGCTAAAGGGATTGGTCTTGTGACGTAGGGTTGAAAAGAATGCTTTTTGTAGTCTACAGGCTTTCATGTGAAGTGTACTTACCGTTTTCATGTCTTCGTAACGTACGGTTAGCACGGGCATGTCAGGATTGGCCTCGATAAATTCGTGCATCTGTCTCAGGTACCAGAAGAATCCGCCAAAAGGTGCTGCACAGAAGAAAAACAACAACAATACCAAGATAGGTACAGGTCGTTTGGCATCGGAGCGCACAGCGTTTATCTCAAATATCTCCGCAAAGAAACACTTTTCTGTACCAATGTTAGAACAAATATCATTTATCATTTAGTGCCCAATTGACCTAATATGATTTTTTTTTACGAAACTCCTATTGTTTGTTGATTGTGCTGTACAGTCGTAAAAAAATGATGAAAAGACACAAACAAACCATTTTCAATACCCTGAATGGAGCCCCGAAAGATTTCAATATCGTGGTCCAGCAAGCAGACTTTATGCATGCCTGCGCTGTTTTAGGTTTGAAAAAGTGACCTATTCACGTGAAAATGGATCTTTCTCATGCTGGGCTTAATATTTCTGGGGCACATTCAGGAATGTAAAATCAGTCATTTCATGAAAGATTCCTAATTTTTACGACTGTACAGCAAAACTGACGCATTGTTCGATTGATTGATTGATTGATTGTACATTGCTTAACGTCCCGACAGCAACAAGACTTTCTCAGGACGTGCCTGCACTGCTTGTGAAAAAAAAAAAACCAAAAAAACAACTAAACTAAACAGAATATTTAATTTATGTCGCCAGCCGGTCCAATACGTTAAATAAACCTACGACATGGGGCCTAAAGAAAGCTAAAGACCATTTAGCAACACACACCCAATATCAAGAGCTACAGGCGGCGCAGACAGTAGAGAGAGTTTAAAAAAGGAAAATACAGGTGAATGGACCAAGGGTAGACAGAAACACATGCCCCAGAATAGAGGGGAAAACCCACCCTGTGGGGCTGACCAGGGTGACCCTGGGAACTAAAAAGTAGTTAACCCCACCCAAGTCCCCCAGACGCATTGTTCGAGTTTTTAAAAAGTAAATCGTATCAGGTCACTGTCATCGAATGATATTGGTTTTAAGATTGCTATAGAAAAGTGGTTCTTTGCTGAGATATTTACGAAAAACGTTGTGCGCTCAAATGTTAACTCTTAGTTTTGTAGAATGGAAGTCATTTAGTTCTGGGAATTTAAGAGTTAAATGACATATAGTCCGTTTGAGCAAAGCTAGCCCCCGCGTTTTTCGAAAATAACTTTTGAATGCAAATGATTTCAAGACAACTCTAAGAAGAAAAGATGATCACCAACTGTGGTCCTAACTTATTTTAATCTTGTTTAGTCTTGACGACACTGGTTTAGCCCCTGCCTTCGGGAAATTTTGAACATGACCTATTTAAACCTACTAAAATATACCCAGATCGCGCCTCAGTCAGCAACACAGACACATAATGATTCCGGTAAATGTCACGTTCCGTATGTTAATTGTTCGACAGCTTGGTCTTGCAAAACCGTGCATAGCTAATTGTCACCGTTTCAGCGTCAGTGATACAGATCAATGGTCACAGAGGCCTGAACAGGGTATTATTTCAACTCTTATGTAGGTCATCTCCATGATCTCCCGAGGGTAGTGGCTAAACCGTTGGGTTTAAAGCCAGCTAAATTTTAAAATAAATTAGGACCAGGTTTGATGGTCGCTTTTTGTTTTTAGCATTTTTCTTAAATATGTCTTGTTCAAAAGTTAACGCATTGTGCCCGAGGTACAAAATACCCACATTTTGGAGTTATCCTCTGAGGGCTGTATTACAATTCAGGAGACAGATCGACCATGATAGTTCAAGGGTGGTGGCAGAATAGCTTGGCGCTTATAGGCGCCAAGCTATTCTGCCACCACCCTTGAACTATCTTGGTCGAGCCATATCTTGCTGTGGTGTCTCGCGGGCAGAAGGAACTAACTGGAAAAAAAAAAACACGAGGCAAGCTTTGCTCAAACGGACTATACTGTAGAGTACAGTCAAATATGTAAAGCAACCATCTAAACGACTATAAAAAGTAGGTGGCCTTACACAGGTTGTCTCCTCACACAGGCTCAGCTATGTATACATACGTGTAACAGAGAAAAACAGAGGGACCAAAAAATTGGGTCTATTTAGACAGATGGCCGCTTTTAATCAGGTGGTCACCTTGTCAGGTCTGACAGTACCTTTCCGGTTCCGGTTGTGGAACATGATCAGCCTCTGTGCGAGCATGATCTTATTTCTAAGACACGCCGTTGAAAATTGCCTTGCCACTGACAGTGCATGTTTTCCCCTGTTGGATTCGACTGACTTTGCGTCCATCATAAATTCGAGATTCAGCTGCTACCAAATAAGACATCGAGGTGCCTGTTTTTGCGTTTCATTATGATATCGTGTGCAGATCTATGATTTTGTACCTTACGGCCGTAGCCGTAAGGTCCAAAATCACAGACCAGCACAACTAGAATATATAAATAATTCCGACTACCCACGGTCAGTTAATACCTTTGTCACTCAAGTAATACTCCACGAACTCGTCCAACGGAAGTGATCCCACAGCGAAATTCCCGGATTTGGCCATGAAGTACATGGACACGATGGCGTCCTTAATGTTCCGGTACAAATGCACCAACTTGGTGCGCTTGTCCCGCATCTCCTGCACCGGAAGCATGAAGAACGGAAGATGCGCGTTGAGGATGCGCGGAGATGGTTGCGCGTCCAGAGTTTCGACGTCCACAAATTCCATCATGAGCTGAACTTTGCTTCTTCTGTCGTAGTCCGCCTTGCCTTGTCTCAGCATGAAGCAGATTTCCCACAGCCAATGGGTACCTGCAACAGAGTAACATACTTAGCTATGTGATTGAAATACCCAGATTTGGAAGCGTTCATAAAGATTGTGTACTAGAATTTCAAGATGGATCGGTCATAGTTCTTCGGTAGTGGTTAAACTGCACGTGTGCCAGTTGTAACGGCTAAAAGAGTTCAAGGTTAGTAGAAAATTAACTTGGCGCTTAGGCTAGGGTAGTGACAGATTAGCTTGGCGCATTTTCAGCTAAATCTGTCATTACCCTTGTCCTCCGAAGACTATACATGCAACTTCAGGAGATAAAGCGATCAAGGTTTGTTTGCACCAACTTGAACTTTCTTCGGAATTGTGTATCAGGACTGAATTAAGATGAAGAATATTACGATGACATTATAACTCTTTGAGTCTTCTGCTGAGTTTCCTTCACTTAGTTGGCGTCTATAGATAATTAGGATAGTTCATAGGTAGTTTAGGTTAACCCCGTCACTGCCAGCTGTCGCAGACTGTGTTGTAAAATGTAAAAATCATTGTAAATTCAAAGACTAATTATGATCCCCAGCCGTCAAAGAAACATGGATACAAACTGGTTTCAGCAAGAGGTATAGATCTTTATGAGCCTTGCAAAGAGCCGTGAAGAGCTATTATACCTCTTGCAAATGGGTGGTGTTACATTTTTTTCTTGTCACTCAAGGAGTTAACTTAGAGTTAAAGAACCAATACGTCATGCTAATCTTGTACTCCCCTTGAACGCCGTGTGAATCATGTTGCGGTCAAGTTACTCAACCACACCAGAAATTAAATCTCTTTCCCCCCCCCCCCCCCCCAACAAATACGCCTGGATTCGTATGCTCCAAAACACAGACCAGGGCTGAGTGGCATAAGAGAGCTTAAAATCCTGCGCCAGTCACCAAGCAAGGTGCTCCGCCATAGCGGAGTACCTTGCTTTGTGGATTGCGCAAGATTTACTCTCTCTCTCTCTCTCCCTCTCTCCCTCTCTCTCTCTCTCTCTCTCTCTCTCTCTCTCTCTCTCTCTCTCTCTCTCTCTCTCTCTCTCATATGCAACTCGACCCAGCACCATAGGCATAAAAACGTATGAGAAATCATAAACTCACCTGTTTTTGGGTAGCTGAGGAGAAACACGTCGTCATCTCGGAGATTCATCTGCCGAATCTGCTGTACGTGATCGGTTACGGACCTGACTTTGCCGAACCGCTTCTGGGGCAGACAGATGCCCTCAACCTCCACGTCAAAGCGCAGACGACCTTCTTTGGGCTTTGCAATTTGGGCCGCGTTCGCGTCGCTGGTTGCGGCCATATTATCTGAAAAGCAGGTCTTTTGTCCTTTGCTTTTTAGCGCAAAAGAAGAAGATAAACAATAAATATTAACTACTTCAGCCCCAAGCCCGGCTGCACCTGGATTCAAGAGGTGTCCTAAAATGATTACGAATCAGACGTAGAAGATGGGTCAACCGTGATAGTTCAAGGGTTGTGCCTGGATATCTTGGCGCCGGAAGGCGCCAAGATATCCAGGCACAACTCTTGAACTATCTGGTCGGCCGGTCCACTGTTGTGGGTAGACATGTTTGAATCAGTCCCAAAACAATGTGAAATCCAGAGTAAACAGCATTTTCAAATGCCGAAAAGAACCCAACGGAGAAAGAAACACGATTCTTCACTTTGTGGGGGAGCTGGGTGGCTCGTGGTAGAGCTTTCGACTCTCGTCCGAAAGGTTACGCGTTCGAATCCAGCTGGGGGCCAAAATTTGTTCAGACCCTATTTTCGGTGCCCCGTCTTTGAAATCACCTTTGTGGTGGACTAAAGACGTTGAGTTCTAAACGTTTAACGTTTTTTTTTCACTTGGCTTCTTCATCACTCACAAGATAAGCAGCGTTAAATATTTAGTATGTATATTTTGAAAAAAAAAATTAATACATTGTGTTGTAACTGCCTTTTCTAAGCATGTTTCTTTCTCCGTTGGGCTCTTCATGCAATTAAAAAATATGATCTATTCGGTCAATGTCCATTGCTGATGAAAACGCAATTTTTGCAGATCCATGACTATTAACAAGCTGGGCGTCAGGCAGCAACTAGAATATTACTTCTTCTTTCAGATTCCCCGATCAGCTTCAACAATTTGAAGACTATTATCTGCTGTAGCCAGAAATACAAATGATACTTCGAGACGAAGCGTAGTCAGTGGCGGAGCCTTCATTGTTGACGGCCTAATTTGCACGGCCAGCTATTCTAAGTCAGTCAAGTAAAACCAATTGCAAATTATCTTATGCCTTTCGTGCCACTCAGAGCATGTATTAATAAATTATGTTCATGAAATCTTTTTTTTCCCATTCAACGGCTAAAAGCCACACGAGTACAAGGAACATGCCAGGATACACACTGGTCTTAGCAAGAGACATAGATCCTTATGAGCCCCCGCGACTGCGGGGGCTCATGAGGATCTATGTCTCTTGCAGTTGGAACGTGTTCATTTTTTTTATCGGCAGTCAAGCAGACGAAAAGACACTTGAATAAAAGACGAAGAAAAAAGATGTAGTGTCGCCTGGCCTCCTGCGCTGCGACGTAAAATGATCCTGAAACGTGAGCTACTACTCCTGGCTGTTTCTTGTTTTTTCTCCCCAAGGTCACCCAGGTGGGCCAAGGTGCGCAACTAGTCAGTCAAGCGTACGTTTCTATGTCAAGTTATTTTTATCTAAGGTTCACCTTTGTAGGCTGTGCGTTTGACGACATCTTATCCGTGTTCTCATTTTATTTAGTATTCATGGGGTGGAGTTCGGCTGTTTCAACGATTTTTTTTTTTTAAATCACTGAAGAGCATAATTATTATTAATGACCATTTTCTTTTGCTCCAGTGTTAGCTTAGATCTCATGGAAGTACAGTATTAGGAAGCCGAATTATGACCCCCCCCCACCCCCCCACCCCACCCCCCTCCCTCCCCCCCCCCCCACCCCCACCACCCACCGACGATTGTTCCGAACGTCAATAAGTTCATAAATCTCTATATCCTAGTGACCCAAAGTACACAAATTCTGAATCAATGTTTCCACGCCCTTGTGATGAGAGTTGATTGATGGAAACAGGCGTGAGTCAAGAAATATGTTTTCACGACTGCTGTATATCACTGTACAATATATTTCTCTTCTGTTCTGTAAAAAAAAAAAAATATAGACAAGAAAAATACTGTTACACGTCACGAAAACGCCCGCGCTTCACGACCGACGCCTGTGGAGATGGGTGTACAAACCAACGTACGGGTGTAAACACCCGATACAACCGAACTTTACCACGCGAGCCTGTAGTATTTTGTGTTTATCTTACAGTCAAATCTGTGTATTCTTATCAAGTCTATTCAGTTAACCACTGTTTTTGCCACTGGACGCATATTTGATTCTAAAACCTTCGTTCACTTAACGACCAAAAGCCACAACCGTCCAAGGCATATAGATACACATTTTTCTCAGCTACAGGCAAAGATCCTCATGAGCCCTCGCAACTGGGGGGGGGGGGGGGGGCTCATGACAATCTATGCCTCTTGCACACGAGAGTTAAATTCAAACTTAATTCAGCTGGTGTCAAATTTGAAGTGTCCACTAATCTGCTCTTAAGTGAGCGGCATACACGATTTTTTAATTTTATTTCTTCTTGTTGTTGTTGTTGTTGTTGTTGTTGTTCTTGTTGTTGTGGTCAGGGCCGAAATCTGGACCAGTCAGCTTATCTCTTCGCATTAAAGAAAATGTCCTTTAGCCGACGTCGGCCCTAGATGGCCGGCAGGCACGAGTGAATTCCCATCAGTTGTGTGTATGTATAGAGTCCAGGCAAATGAATGGATAGCGAGTGAATTCTCATCAGTTGTGTGTATGTATAGAGTCCAGGCAAATGAATGGATAGCGAGTGAATTCTCATCAGTTGTGTGTATGTATAGAGTCCAGGCAAATGAATGGATGCAAATCAGTACTAATGAACACATTTGAGACGACCTGCTTTCGGATACGCTGCTTTCAGCAGGACGTCTCGAATGTGTTAACAAATAACGGATGTGAAAATTTGTTTTTCTTTGGTAGTAATCGGAGGAAGAAGTTCATCTGTCCGTCGAAGCACAACATGCCAAATACGCGTAATACCCCCCCCCCCCCCCCTTTTCAACACCCCCCGCAAAAAAAAAAAAAAAAAAAAAAAAAAAAAAAACTCCCCCCTCCCCCAACACACAACAACACTGAACAGTAACAGCAAGGATGTGCTTACGTATTGCCTTAGCTTCATTATTATTGGGTTTCTCAGTTTAAATATCATTAGCGTATCTTGGTTATTATGAATTTAACTTAGCATTAACCTAATCAGTATTAAAACCGACACTAAAACGGTGATTGGCAAGCGTGTAAAAAGCAGAGACGAACCCAGCGGAGAAAGAAACGCGGCTAGAAAATACAGTAACACCATACATTTATTAAAATAAATTTTGTTGTTACTGTCTTTTCTAAAAGTTTTTTCTCTCCGTTGAGTTCTTCTCTAATTAGTATTAGCTTAATCATTTACCCTCCACGTTATTTGATATTTTGGCGATTGGTGATAGTCTAGACACACACCCTCCCCACCTACACGGCCACGCCCCCCCTCTCCCCCACCCCTTTCAATTGTTTGATATTTCGTCCACTGGAAGAAAGTCTAGCGTCGGGGAGGCTTTTTGTGTCAGGTTGAAGGTCCCGAACAAAACCTCCCCCCCCCCCCCACCTCACTGAACCCCGACCTCCCTCGAGGTAACTGATCCACTGAATCCGCCCCTGACAATTACACAGTCGTCGTGCACTTCGCCCACTCAAAAGCTGCTTTTAAATCTGCGCTAACAACACACCTTTTCCAACTCCAATACCCCACCGATTAATCATTGACTGCTAAGGATTCTGTTGTAGTTTTGCTGTGGTACCTGGAATGTGTGTGTGTGTGTGTGTGTGTGTGTGTGTGTGTGTGTGTGTGTGTGTGTGTGTGTGTGTGTGTGTGTGTGTGTGTGTGCGCGCGTGTAATATTGTGCACGGTTTTCTGTAATTGTATTTTTTGAAATTTGTAAGGCGCCTAGAGCTCTACCTGAGGTTAGGCGCCATAGAAATCATTATCTATGTTATTATTATTATTAATATTAGTCGTCGTGCACTTCGCCCACTCAAAAGCTGCTGCATGAGCGCTCTAGAAGAAGTTTCGAAGGCGGTGAAGAGAGCAGACATGAGCCACTAAAACCGAAACACAAAATTTGGGGTGAAAGTGGTAGACACTACACATATACAGCCGTGTCCAAAGCCCGAGAATACACACAAGCATGACTGAAGCCAATACATATGAGTGCGCAGAGTTACACTGTCGTTAACACGTCAGCCCGGACACCGCTACAAGCAGACATTGATCGACCATGATAGGTCAAGGGTGGTGCCAGCTAGGCGCCAAGCTATTCTGCACCACCCTTGAACTATCAAGGCCGATCCGACCCCTGATGCCATGCAGTCTTCACTGAAATGATAACTGCAAATTTTGAGTTCAGGCCGTTGGTGCCAGAATTACTTGGCGCCTAGAGACGAGTGTCCGTTGTAGTCGCCGCATTTTAGTTAGGTCTCGACAAGGTCAGTCGAATTTGCAGTTATCTTTTACAGACTGCATGACATCAAGGGACAGCCGATCGGCTGCCATGACAGCGTTTCGGCTCGCAGAGTGCACTGATGTTACACTTTCCATGCGGCTTGCCAGTGCCATGTATGTGTCACATAATTATACAAGGAAAATAGGTCAGCGATACGTTAATGGCTTGCTAGAAAATGCCATGGTGCACAGGGCCAACGTATGGGCTTAGGCAACATTTTGCCAGGCAACGCTTGCGATGTTTGGCTCACTTACGTAACCTTTTGCGTCGATAGCGATGGGAGCCTTACGCAACACGACGATTTCAATGACAGTCTTTAGGCAACATTTTGCGTTGATTTCGATGGCAGTCCCGCCGTGAGATAGCCTTAGTCGCCTGCTCGGCGTTAAACCAAACTAACTAACTCGATGACAGTCTAAGACAGCATTTTGAATCGATTGCGTTTGTTGGCTGTTTGATGGCCGGGGTTCACATGGAATTCATCCCCACCATTGTTAAAACAACAACAACAAAAACAACAACAACAGCAAACGCTTAAACTAATCAGTGAATGATTTGGTTGAGTTGTAAAATGTAACCTCTTAACAGTCGGGGTAATTCTACACACACACACACACACACACACTTACGTCTCTTGTTAGTAACTTCTATGTTTTTTCACGCCTGTTTCCGTCGGTGGTCACGTTTACATCTGCGTTCTTCACGCGAAAGTCGGTCAGCGTGCTGTCTTATCACTGAGACGCGATAAAAAAGAAGAAGAAAGAAGCCCCCCCCCCCCCTCCCTCACCCCACCTCACCCCTTTGACATACAACTGATCCACCCCGAGATATTTCCGCTTCATGACTCGACAAGTAAATGTGAACCGGCAAGAAAACTCGAGCCAGTCAAAATGTAGGACAACGCCAGCAGCGCGACACCAATGCGCAAAAGGCTAACGGGTCGACGTCCGCCACCGTTGGCCCGCGCACGGCTGTGCGCGGGCCAACGGCGGCTACGTCGGCCCGATGGCCTGTGCGCACTAGGGCATAGGCATAACATCTGCTTGGTTGTAGGAATAATCGTTCACAGCTTTCTTCTTTCTTCTCTCTGTAAGAAAAAGACAATAAAAAAGTTTTCTTTTTACAGTCAGACACTAATTGTTCTGTCTTTGAGTAAATAGATCTCTTTTCCTGCAGACGACGATGCACTCTTTTTTGTTATAAGTATGTTTACTCTGCTTTTGGACAGAACAATTCCTGTTTACTTGTATTTCGTTTAATTGTACGCTTTTGTTACGTCATGCGTATGTAGTTGTATATATGTGTTCATTTTTTGTAAAGCGCTTAGAATGATTCTAGCTCGCGATCACATTCTCTCTGTTTCTCTCTTATGAATTTAATTTGACTTCATTTTTATATTACTTCTTCTCTTTTTTATGCACTTTGTTCTTCTTCTTTTATTTTACATCACATCCTTCAGTTGCCACTTTCCTTCTGTGATAAGTAGCGACTGATCTCTATACTTGTTTGTCTATTTAAAAAAAACAACAACCCAGATATATTAATAAATTGTGTTGTAACTGTCTTTTCTAAGCGTGTTTCGTTCTCTGTTGGGTTTTTCTCTGCATTTTACACTCTTGGCAGTCACTTTTATGGTCTGGATTGGTGTCAGCAAGAGGCCTAGATCCTTCAAGAGCCCGGGTAACTGCGGGAGCTCATGAGGAACTATGTCTCCAGTCGGAAAGTATCCACTTTCTCCCTGCAGTGAAGTGGTTACTGACTTACTAGTCGGACTGTCGATAGATAGATTGACCCCAAGTTCATTTGAAGGGTGGTACCGGCGAAGCTTTTATGGCACCACATTTTGAACTTTCATGGTCGACAAACATCCCGTCCCTCGTTGAGGAAAAAAAAATGAACACCAACCAACTGCAAGAGGTATAGATCCTCATGAGCCCCCGCAGTTGCGGGGGCTCATGAGGATATATGCCTCTTGCTGAAACAACTTTGTACCAATGACTCTTTGATTTACTGGGAATCTTTGACTTTAAATTTACAATGATTTCAGAATACAGTTTGCGTCTACTGGCAGTAATAGTGATGGGGTTAATGGGTCAAAGGTAGAGGAATGACATGTACCTCATGCCTGTTATTTAGTCGTGGGTTGGCGAGTTGGTCAGTAGGGTAAGGGATGTAACTGTGCGTACATTTAGGTGCATTCCCAGCAATGGGTTATTTCCCTTTGTAAACAGTCTACGGCCAATCTTCTTTTCGACAGGTACGGCCAATCTTCTTTTCGACAACAGCGACGGTTTACAGGGACAAATTATGCTTTCTCCATATATATGCGTATTTGAAAGGGAAAACAGTTCTTTTGTGTGCAGGCTCTGTGCTTATTACTCATTCTGCCCGCGACACACCACAGCAAGATATGGCTCGACCATGATAGTTCAAGCGCGGTGGCAGAATGGCTTGGCGGCGCTCATAGGCGCCAAGCAAATTCTGCCACCACCCTTGAACTATCATGGTCGATCTGTCTCGCTGGTCCTATTTGCCTCATCAAGTTAGACTGAGATAACATTAACTCATTCAAGGCGCCCCGCAACGCTATACGCCATTTTCGCAGCTATTGATGCGGGGCGCCGTGAATGAGTTACAGCAGCTATTACTGACAACGCCTTCACTGCCAGCAAAATACGCCGGTAGTGGCATGGCTGTCCGAACCGCACGAGAAAACAACGTTATGTCCCGTGAGGCCGGCTCATGAGGTCATTTCAGTTCAGTTTGCCCTCTTCTATGACACCGCTGTCAAGTTCATAATTATATCATTTCCGCGTTCGATGGATCTATGGATTATTGAGTTTTGAGGAAACTATATACCCAGAGATAATAGAAAGTACAATACAAGAGATTTTTTGACGATGTCATCTTTTCACGATTTTTGCTGACAAAACACTCGTGTGACATCACCTTTCATTTTTCCCATATTCTAACTATTGTCTCTGACAAAACGTAATCACATATTGTTAAAATAAAAAAAAAAAAATGATAACCATTACCAGACGAGAATAGTACTTTCCAAAGACTTCGAATTACCCATTGTCTTAATTAACCCCAATAATTAACTAATTACGGTCGTTAACGTCCACACTGTCGTTTCTCTCAAATCAAACCAAAATCCTGTCAGTGCACTCTATAATAGACTAATGACTTTTTACACACCCCAAATAATTAAAAAATTACTCCTCATTGTCTCTCAATACTGTCAGAGTCGATTTCCGAAAAACTCGCAAGCTCGCAAGCACATAACATTCCAGTTCACGCTTGACAAAACAAACTGACTCTTTTCAGTGCAGTCAGAGTGGGGACAGGTCGCCGCGACTTATTAACAAAAGGTGGCTCAGTGCAGCTTTATTGAAAACCTCTTTGGAAACAGCTCTGCTCAGGTCCTGTTCAAAACTTGTCAATGCATGCACATGTGCTGGAAAAGAGTTGTTCGTCTGACTTTTCAGAAAATCGATTAGGGACCATGTTAAATAGTGGGACCAGAAAATCTCATCTGATTTTGTAGAGGTAGGTAACACATACATACACACACACATACACAATCACACACTATCTACATAAAATAACATTTCATGTGATATACACTGTCAGAGTCGATTTCCGAGGAACACGATTTTCTATACCAGTTAGCCTACCCTCTCACTGTGTACACAAAGCGTCGGGCACAGCCCGAACATAATGGCTTGTTATGACAAAAGCTATTTTATTGACTGTGACACTGATGTAAAACGACACAGATAACACTTTTTATCACAGGCCTTTTAAATCTTGTCTACCACTGTTCATTGAGGTCTAGATTCATAGATTCACATGAGCTCCGTTTCACAACATTTTCGATTGGAAACTAACAGACGCATAACTCTCACTGTGTACACACAGTACTCGTATGTATAATTTCTGTTTATAACATAACTTTAGAAGTCTATGCAGACATCTAAGTGCAAACAGGTACACTAGTGCTTTTTGAATCAGCCCATGAGTGGACAAAAGCCTCGGCGTTTCTATGTACGTGCGCGTTGCTGTTGCTGTTGCTATTGACTTATCTGCGCATAAAAGGACGCACAATCTGAATGCACTGACTAAAATAGTTCTAGGTGCCAAGCTATTCTGGCACCACCCTTGAACTAAAGCCATTGGTCTATATCCCTATCTGTAAGTACTATAAAGTAGCTTGCATATGGCAGTGTACAAATTTGAAGCTTTTAGCCTCAGTATGATATGGGTTAAAACAAGTTTTTGATGTATTTGTATAGTTAGAATTGCTAGACTGTGCTACGAGTGACTGTTAAGTGTGAATGCCGAAAGCGATAAATTGTCCGTTTTTGGAAACCACTTTATTCAATATCTTAAAGTAATCACGAACTTTGACACTTCTGCCGAGGGAATCGACCGGGTGGTATTAAATAAACATGGTAACGAGAGCACACACACATACGCACACACGCACTGACACATTGACACACACACATACACATACACACATACACATACACACACACACAAACACATAAATAAACATACACGTACACACACACAAACACATAAACACACACACACACACTCACACACACACATACATATACACACATATACATATACACAAACACATATATATACACTAACACAGACACAAACAAAATAGGCACACATACAGCCAACTACTAACCGGTATGACAGAGCAGCCGCCATTGCTCAGCCGGATATTTTTGAAATTCCATGAATGGATTAGAGCACTATGTATGGATTAAAAGAATCGATCCGGTTTTATCTGAGCATGAAAAAAGCTTTCTGACTTTTCAGAACGTGAAATTTCTAGCGCTCCAACACGTAGACACGTAGACTCGTAGAACAGGTTCTGTGAGGTGTCTCGGTTTTCTGCGTACTGCAGTGCCGGTACGGCGCGCACACACGCACACGCGCGCACACACGCGCGCACACACGCGCACACGCGCGCACACACGCGCGCACACACACACACACGCGCGCGCACACATATGTACACACATATGTACACACGCGCACACACACACATATGTACACACACACATGTACAGACACACGGAAATACCTCGGACATACACAATAGCTCTCTCTCTTTCCACCTCACACAGAGAGAGGCCCGTCATAAAGACAGTAATCATAATACCTTTTACCCTTGCTGGTTTAGGTCTGTGCTTATGTCAACTGACAAACACTAGTAAATCTCTGCCCTTAACGCCACACACCACATGTCACAGTTGAGGTAAGGGACATATCTTTTTAAATGCAGCACGCTTATAGCTGAGAGGTGTCAGCTTAATACATCCCGTCGTCAACAAGTCATGCATTTGTGGAGTGACGCATGCGGGTAAACCCACCTGTGGCTGAGACTTGAGAGCCCTCATACAAATCACTCAAGTACACAATCCACGCTAGTTAGCCTCAGGCTTTAAGAAAAAAGCCATTTATACCATTATTTCTGAGTCAATACCCTATAAACATGGCTATAAGAAACATTGTTAGCGAGTGTGTGCACGCACTTGTAAAAAAAACAACATTTAAGCAGGTGTTAAAGTGACAAAAGTAATTACAAAATAATGTTTAATTTGGTTTTATAAAAAAACAAATCACTCATTGTTTTAACAAAATCAAATAACAACATTTTTATTCTATTATCTATTGTAATTATTTGCACAATTTGTTATTTAATTTTGACAAAAAATGTACTTTAGTCAAGAATTAAAGCATAATTTAATAGAGCAAGGGAAGTAACTTTTTTGTCTTGCTGAAATTTTTACAAAATTACTTCCCTTGTATTAACTTGTACTCAGAAATTTTTGTTATTGAACATGGGTGATTCCTTCCTTTTTCTGGTGCTCAAGTTATGGGTAAAATTATCAAGTTACTGTCTATGTTACTGTCTAGGTGTTTCATTTGGCTCACACTTGGCCAGGGTGTGATTTATAATTTACTGCAAAGCCAAACGCTAAGGACCCTCACCAAGACTCAACAGCGAACAGCCACAGTCATCGAAGACAGCAGCGGCCAACTCCTTACGGAAAACACTGCTGTACTAAACAGATGGACTGAGTACTGCCGAGACTTGTATAACTACAAGGCTGAGCCAGACACCAGCATCCTCCAAAACAACCAGGCTGGGGCCAGGAAGGCTGAAGACCTGCCAGTGTTAGCTGAAGAGGTGGAAGCAGCCGTACGCGGCCTGAAGGGAGGAAAGTCTCCAGGTGTAGACAACGTACCTGCTGAACTGTTGAAACATGGAGGAGAAGTAACAACGAAGGTCCTCACTACACTCTGTCAAAAGATCTGGGAGCAAAAGAAATGGCCAGTAGAATGGACACAGTCTCTAGTGATCCCGCTCCCCAAGAAAGGAAACCTGAAACAGTGCCAGAACTACAGAACTATCAGTCTGATAAGTCACCCTAGCAAAGTAATGCTTAGAATCATTCTCAACCGCCTCAAAACTTTCGCCGAGGAACTGCTGGCAGAAGAACAGGCTGGCTTCAGAGTTGGAAGAAGCACTGTGGAGCAGATTTTCAACTGCCGCGTCCTGATCGAGAAACATCTGCAGCATCAGCGCGAACTCTACCACAACTTCATTGATTTCAGGAAAGCATTTGATCGCGTCTGGCACGACGGACTCTGGCAAGTCATGAGATCGTTCAACATAGAGGAGGGAGTGATCCAAATGATAGAAGCACTTTACAAGAACGCCTGCAGCGCGGTTCTACTTAACAATCAGTCAGGCGAGTTCTTCAGGACGACGATCGGTGTCCGTCAAGGATGCCTGCTCTCTCCTGTCCTTTTCAACATATTCCTGGAGAAGATCATGCAGGAAACCCTCCACGACCACCATACTTCAATCTCTATTGGTGGCAGATCCCTGTGCAATCTTCGATTCGCAGACGACATTGACCTCATGGCAGGCAGCAATAGTGAGCTCCAAAACCTGACAGACAAACTTTCAAGTAGCGCAGGGTCTTATGGCATGGAGATCAGTACGGATAAAAGCAAAGTGATGATCAACACCACAAGCGACAGCAGCAGCAACATTCACATGAACGGCCAGAAGCTAGAAGAGGTCAATAGCTTCAAGTACTTGGGAGCCACCCTGTCCAAAGACGGTAGTTGCATAGCAGAGATCCGTATCAGGATAGGTACAGCAACATCCGCAATGGCCAGGCTGGACAGGATATGGCGAAGTAACTCCATCAGCTTCACCATCAAGTACAGGCTTTACAAGTCCCTCGTAGTGTCTATTCTACTCTACGGCTGTGAGACTTGGACACTGCTTGCAGACTCAGAAAAGAAAATCCAGGCCTTTGAGAACAAGTGCCTGAGGAAGTTGCTCCGCATCTCGTACCGCGAGCACAAGACCAACGAATATGTACGGAGCATCGTCACTTCCCTGGTGGGCCCACATGAACCCCTTCTGGCAACCGTGAAACGGCGCAAGCTTGCTTGGTTTGGCCACGTGACCCGACACAACACCTTGTCCAAGACTATCCTCCAAGGCACTCTCGAAGGAAGTCGTCGGCGAGGTCGTCAGAGAAAGAGTTGGGTCGCAAACATAAAAGAATGGACCGAACTCGAGATGCCAGACTTGCTTGCCACCGCCCAAAATAGAACTCAGTGGAGAGCACTGTCTGTTGCTGCTGCCTTTCAGTCCCCCCAACGCCCAGTTCGGGCAAGGGACTGATGATGATGATGATGGCAAAGCCAATAATCGCCAATACTGTGTCAGGTTTGTTTGCTTAAAAGGACAGGGTTATTGTACATGACATTACAATTGAAATCTGTGAAACATGTCATTTATAAGCCCACTGAGAGAGACACAATATTGGTCTGGGGTAAACTCAAAAACTATTGGCTACATTTTGCTGAATGGTACAAACGTATAAAGTTACTATTAATGTACTTCCTAGGAAACATGATTTTGCTTGATAACAATTTTTGTTTTTTGTTTTTAATTTTTTTAATTACATTATAAATGAACCAAGACGAACTCCTTCTATTAAATGATATCAATGCTGTAGAGAACAAAGACTTAGACTCAAAAAAACAGCGGCTTTTGTCTGTGATTGTCTCAGGCAAATCAAAGGCTTATCTGGGTAGACAATACATGACAGAGGATATTGAATCTCTAAGCTCTGACGAGCTAATCAAGCTTCATTCTAAATATGAAAACCACATTGCCTCACTAATGACACGTGATTTGAGTCGATCTCTTGTATGCCTATACACAAAAGCAGTGAGTCACTTTCTACCTGTGGATAGTGACAGTCTTTCACACGACCTTGAAAGCAATCCTATTGTTTCAAGTTCAATTGGTAAATTAGCATGTGTAATGTTTTACAAGTTTGGAAATTACCTTGCTCCTGTCGTAACATTACTAGTTACTGGGAGCCATATTGATTTCTCAAAAATAAATTTTACTGCAGAAGAAAATGGACGAAACCCAGATGACTCCACAACCGAACCCCGACCCTGTTTTGACACAGGTTCAAACTGTGACTAAGGCTAAAAGTCCAGGAAGGGTTGAGGCTGGAAAGAGAGTAGCTGCATTGAACAAACAAAGAAAGTTAGAACTACTGCAAAAGGTACATGTAACTGACCCACCGTCAATAACATCATTGGTGTCACTACCGTCAGGACAGCCAGGTCCGTCACACCCTCATCAAAGTGAGAGACAAACAACTAAGTCTGACCCCCGCCCTGACCCTGACCCCGAACCTCAATCAACAAAATATATAATTGCCGGATTTGTTGTCGGATTTGGTTACGTAGGTTATCAATTATACAAAAAATATAAACCACAGACTCGTACAGTGACCAAAAAATCAGACACTCCAAAAACAAAACCAGAAGTCGCCACATTACCAGTAACACCCAAAGCCGTTGACCCATTTTATATGCAGTAAATAAAAAATATTATTTTAATTTTTCTTGCCTAAGAAAATGAATGACACAAAGAACATAATGAACCTTGTGTATCACTCTGCCGTAATCAGCGGATTAGCAGTAGCTTATTCTATGCTAGGAAAAAGTCTACTCAAAATGAAATCAGCAGACTTGAGTAGACTTGACTTTGAAGACAGTGCTAAGCTAATTGTAGTTGTCACAGCGTCTATTGCGACAAAAGATTTTCTTGTCAAGCAAGGAATTATTCCCGAAAATGTTTCTATGTAAATAAAAATAATATGGCGACGATAGCTATTATGATAGGAGGAGCGATGGTTAACGCTCTGGCATTTAGTGGCTCTAATTATCTCTTTTCAAAAATGGGTAGAGAAGAATCTGCTCTGGAGATGAGACGACACAATGAGGCGTCAGAAAAATTAGCACAAGCTCAACAAGAATATGAAAAGAATAGAATTGAAAAACTTGATTTCATCAATGAAAAACTCAGGCTTGAAGGCCACGCACAACATACGTTTTCAAATACAGACGAAGCAATCAGGGAATACTATCTTGTCACAGGTGAAGACATGTCTATCCCGAAACCGAAACTAAGTGACTATTACAAACCAAGCACACAACAAAGAAATGGAGAGATAATCTTTGTTCTAGTGGGAATGACATTTGTTTATTTTACAGGAGTTTTCATTGCTAGAAAAAATGGCAGCCGAAAATAAACTATCGAAAATATATTACTCTCCATCAGGCTATTGGAAAGGAGCAACAGCTATTCAGAAATTACATGCCGCTGTGGGCGGAGATATATCACTCAATCAAGTCAAGCAATGGTTACAGAGACAAGCAATTTGGCAGATATATCTTCCTGCTCCAAGAAAGATAACGAGGCCCCATTTTGAGAACACTACCCCAAATGACACACACCAAATGGACCTCCTGTTCCTACCACATGACACAATAAGAAAGAAACGATACAAATATGCATTAACTGTTGTAGACATTGCTTCAAGGTACAAAGACGCTGAACCCATATCTGACAAAACAGCCAGTACAGTTGCTACAGCTTTATCAAAAATATATAGTCGAGGCCCCTTAAGATACCCCAGACTTGTACAAGTTGATGATGGATCAGAATTCAAAGGTGCAGTTAATCAGTTATTTGCTAAGCATGGTGTACTGGTCAGACGAGGCATTCCAGGTGTGCACAGATCACAGGCAATTGTAGAGAACTTTAACAAACAGTTATCAGAAAGACTTTTCAGTTACCAGTATTCTAAGGAACTCATGCATGACACCCGGAACACTGAGTGGGTTAAGAGATTACCACATGTGATAAAAGCAATGAACAATGAAGGACATCCTAAGCCTGCTGATGCTATTAAATTGAAAACAATTACAGAACCAAAAAACAATGTCAACCCAGGCACCGCTTGCGCCTGACACAAGTTTATTTACTAAACAGGTGAGATATTTATATCAGCCAGGGGAGGCTGAGAACGACGACAGACGCAGGGCAACAGACCCCATCTGGTCAACGTCTGTACACAATATAAAAAAAATAATTCCCGGTCCTGACGGTCCTGGCGCAACAATATATTACCTGTATGACCCTGCGCCACAGAGGGCATTTGTCAGAGAAGAATTACAGATTATTCCCCCAGACACCGTTACTCATTTCAGTAACTAAGTCGTCAATTAATTCATCAACCAGTTCATCACAAATGTCTTCAGATAACTTGAGCCTGTAATGACCTGGTGCATAAGCTTTTTCCTTACTGTGAAAAACACGTTTCGTGTCTCCAACTGCAAGTGACTTTTTGTGTGTTTGAATTATTTCAAGATTGTGTTTGTTTGATCTCAGTGACTTGTTTGGATAATCAGGCATCAATGCACCATCTAACACTTGCTTGTAATGTTCATGACGTATGTCTTTATTTTTTATTGCTGTTTTTTTAATTCCTTTGGCTTTTGACTGACTACCTTTCTGGTGCAGTATAGAATACATTTTGGATCTCAGTCCAACATACTCAACTATTGGCACACCATTTAGTTCATCCTTAAACTTTCCAGGCACTTTTTTGTTTTGTGTGCTAAACAGTGGATGATCCTTAGGGTAGTCAGACGTGTCATACATGTGTAACTCTGTTTTCATGTCTTCGTAAAAGTCTTCAGTAGGCACGTCTATGATCATAGAGTCAGTGTCAGTGTATAACAGACGGCAGTCAGGATACTTTAATTTGAAGTAATCATAATAAAATTCAAGCATCAACAGTTTTGACAACTCCAGAATTGCCATACCAATGAATACTGGCTTGTCCAGTTTAACAATCTTTTTTTTGAGTGACACTGCATACAATGATGAATGAAACTCTTTGTACCCTGTGTACTGTGGCTTACCTGTAAGTTTAATTGCACCCGATTCAGTTGTGACTAGTCTCACATCTTTGCGGTGATGAGGATTTTCCATTGTCTTGCCAAAACAGGCATTGTTCATAAGCTTAAAGAAGTCTTTGTCAAATGCAGTGTTGCCGTCTCTGGCACGAAGGGTTGTGTTCTTCATTATGTAATCTTTCATGAAAGCACTCTGATCAAATTGAATTCCTCTGTGAACTTTCTTTAGTACTAACCCGTGTCTGATGTAAAACTGCAACAAGCGGTAGTGGCAAACGTAATTGAATTTATCATTCAAATTTGGCACAAGTTTAGTGTCTTCTTTTTTTCCTGTCATACTCATTTTCTCAACTGCTAATGGATAATCATTGTGGTAATCATGTAGATGGTGTGGGTACTCCAGGTCTACTTCAAAGATCCAACCCTTCGCGTCGTTTCGGTCAAGATTAATAATATTGTTTGTTAACCCTGACTCTGTTACATCATACTGTGTCAAATCATGCAGACAAAAGTTTTTCAAGGGCAATAACTCACACATTGCCCAGCCATACAAATTATTAGCGTCCAAGTACGTAATGAATGACCTTGACCCCGGGCTTGAGGGGTCAAACCCCAGGCCAAGGTCACCATGGGCGTCCAGATATTTATTATTTGCTCTGGCGTAATTGTTCGATGCAATACTAATGCCTCCCCTCAATCCGCGTTCTACCATTTCACCCATAGTACGATCAGACAACAGGTCTATAAATATCTTACTGGATTTCAAAAATGCATCCCATGTCATGCCAGGACTAGTTATGTAGCAGGCTGGGTCAAGTTTGTAGTGTAACAAACCCTTCTCACGGTAACTTTCAAATACGTCTGCTAGCAAACAAACGTCAGCTTTCAAGTACTGGTCATGGTAGTCACCAATCGTCTGACACCCTAATTTACCCCATGCATCAAGTGCGTGTTGATATTCAGAGTCAGAAATGCCTTTTCCAGTTAGTGTAGAATAAAATTTCTCTTTTGGTGGCAGTCTTGTTTCTTCAAACACAACCCACTCACTGATGTACTCATACGGATACACACCTTTCTTAATCAAGTCTGGCTCAAAATATTTACTCGTTATTGGATACTCAGTCAGCCCTTCTGCAAGACTAGCAAGACCTAAAGACAAATGTTGCATGGAGTCATAAAATGCTAATTTGTCTAACCTAAAAGTTAAGTATTTCTCAGTTGTCTGGGCAATACAACTTATGTTTTTGTACGACTCGTCTACAGCCTGCATGATAATGTGTGAATCATATCCTTTGAGATTGTGGAAAAAGATTGGTAACTTATATGTCTTGGGATCTGTTTTTAATAATAAGTTACAATTGTTATGAGCAGCTCCCCTGTAACGCCCAGTTATGTGATCATGGTCACGAACTTTATCACCCCCCAGAGGTTGTTCGCAAATCCAACACGTCTCAGCTGTATCAAATTTCAGTTTGTCTTCTTCTGTCATCACCAAAGGCATCTGACATGTTGTGAGATATTGTACTACCTGACTATACAGTTGTCTCATTTCTGTTAAAAACAAACATGCTGCATTTTCACCCCTGTAGATAACAGGTTCTGAATGAAGACCGTCTGACCTAACAATAATGTATCCAAAAGAACACACCACTTGGTCACTCAACTTTATAGTCTTTGGTAATGATTCTGGAACAGGACCGTCATATGGAACAACCAGTGATTCAAAATCTGCGTACACTACAAACGGCAACTTTTGTTGATTCCCATAGTTTTTAAAATATACTTGACTACCAGGATCTGGATACTTAAGTACAGTTTGTATGTCATCAGCTGACCTGCAGTGTAAAACATGTTTGTGTGCCACAGCAATAGAAGAGAATCTTTGTAAACATCTTTTACACACTTCCTGTTTCCTACCATATTTTGATACATGATTATGAATTAGACGTGACATACTCCTGATAATTGTGTAGTGAAAGTTATTGTCATCGCCGATTAGCAACATGTCAACATGTTTATCTTCTGACTGCCCATAGGTTGGAGCCAGAGGTGATACTCTAATTGGTTGTAACTTGTTCTCAGACTCATTATCCCACACATACACATTTACAGATATACCAGGATTTAGTTTTTCAAACAAATCTATGTCCTCTATTTTAACAGGGAACTCAATGCCACTAAAATCAAGTTCATTTACAAATTTGATGTAGTTAGATACACGTTCTGGTTTTGATTTTACAAAGTGTAGTTTAGCAAGCACACACCACATGAAACAATAGTTGTCATTGTTCTGTATGTTGACGACAGCCTTTTTGTTTACTACTTCTGTTGGCAGTGGCAACCATGCTTTACCTAATATAGGATGATACCTAGACTGCTTTAGTTGCAGTTCATGTACATGTCCTTCGTGCCAACCAGACCCCTTCATTCTTGCACTGTCAATCGCCTGTAGAAAGTCTGGTAATAGTCTGTCTCTAAACACGTTCTCCAGTTCTCTTCTTGTGTTAACAGTGTGTTGTCTTGTTGATATGTACGATACAATCACTTCACCGTCCACCCTAGTGAATTCGATTTTTGCAACAATCTGAATCTTTACACTGCCTGTAAGAAGAATTTGTTGTATTACAGAAAAAGAGTTTTCTATTGATTCATAGACATTATTAGTATTGGATATGGGTAAGTTTGTTGTGTGAAACACGTTTCTTAAACTAGATGAGCCAGGGTTTTGAACATTGTCCGTCATTTTTATTTGTCCGACAAAATAATAAATGAAAAAATATTACCGCTGGCTCACCTTGTGTAATACCACTTTATTAACTGTAACACTGTCAATATAAACATTTAGTTTGCGTAGTTGTTTAAATATGCTATAACAAACTTCCCCTAACCAACCATAGTTGGTATCATCAACTTTAAAAGTAGGTGTCTTTAAATCAACTGTCATGCACTCCACATCTGGATGCTCATCGACATAATCCAAAGTCACACTATATGTAGCATATATTTCTGATGGTGCTGAAAGGCTTATGTAAGTCTGTTTGGGTGTTATTAAGTCAGTAAAGTGCATAACATCTTTGAAAAGGTGTGAGATATCAAGCACCTGTATGATTTGTCCGTCTGTCATTTTTATTGGACAAACAAATGTATAAATTAATTTACATCAATTTACTAACCCATACCCTGTGGGCTGATCTGTCTTTAAAATGAGCTTTAGATGCTTAGTTGATTTCAGTTTATTTTTTACATCATCTCGTTCATGCTTATTTGGGATGACATCATTCTCTCTGAGACAGTCTTCAAAGCTGTCACGATCCTTACAGTAAAACAAACAGATAAACTTTAACTGTTCTCGAAAATCTTTCAGTACAGCATTATATTTTTGAGTGAGAATCCATACACTTACATTTGCATGTCTGCCACTGAAAGCAAGTTCTGCTAGAGTGTTTCTCTTCTTGACAATGTCTTTCTCTGCAGAACAGTCATCAACAATAAACAATGTTGGCTGTCCTTCAAATTGCTTGTAAAAATATTGTAGGTAGTCATTCAGTTTTTTCTCAGGGTCGACTAAGTATATGTTGCTGTCAGTCCAAATGAATAAACGATTGTGATAAGCTTTGTTGTGTTTGATTGTAGGACAAAATATTACAATGTTTTCAAAATGGTGGATGTATCTTGTTTGTAATAGGTTAAGTACAAATTCAGTTTTACCACACCCTGTGGCGCCACAAAATAATCCACAGTGTGGGTCGAGTGTCATCAAGCCCCGGTTCATTTTAATACACAATATAATTTTAATATATGTGTCCACTTAGTCTACTGTCTTGTATATTGAGTTGTGCGTCATATATCAGGTACAAATATATGTTTATGGCTGCAGCAGTTTCAACCTTCTTTTGTATCTGAATTGTTATTCCATCACTACCGTTCTCGACAGTTCGTCCTGACCCATGAAGGTAATCATCATCTGTACTACGAAGGTCTAGCCACAGTGCATACTTGTTTGTAAGGTATTGTCCGATCCTAACATCATACAGATGTAGATCTTTGCACGCAATGTTTGCAGGTTTATCTCTAATCCTTCCACCCGCAAAATACTTTGTGGTTTCGTCATAGTGTTGATAAGGTAACATTCCTGAAGCGTACACTTGATTAGGGCGGCCTTCGATTGTACAGGACAAATGTGTAATCTTAGGATTGTAGAATTTTTCTGAATCTCTTTTGTATGGACTCACCGGTTCAACAAACAACATAAGAATACCTTTCAGTGACCTGGCAGGCGTGTTCAAGTTTATGTTCCACATTGGGTCACTTTTGTCTTTGGGTATTAAACTATGCCTAATCACACGGTCATAATAAATTGGAAGTCTTGACTGGTACTGATTTTGAATGAGTCTGGCTAGTTCAATATGTGTGACAATTTCATATTCCAAGGAAATGTTAGAGATCTTATATGTTGCATCTGTGGCAGATGATTTAATGACTTTGGAGTAGTCATTGAAAGTTAGTTCAAAACTTAGACGGTCATTCAGTGCTCCTTGATAATAAGGCAAATGAGCTGTGAGGATTTCAAACTCAAATGGAATGTAAAATCTGGTTCCATATGTTTCAGCTATAATAACTTCCTTTGGTACCCCAGTAGTTGTTTTGTCTCCGGCATTGATTCGAAGTTTACCAACGTTATCAGACTGTATGCCTTGGTAAACACGGTCTTCTCGTTCTTCTCTTGTGAGCCAAAGATCATTATAACAGTAGAACACATCTGAGTCATCAAGACTAAACACTTCCTGTCCTTCAAGTTTTACTTTAATAGTCCTAACAATTGCTCTGCCAAGATTGTCAACCAGTGTTCTGTTTACGTCTGCGTCTGATGATAGTTCAATATTAAATGCTAGGCGTGCAGTGCCAGGAACAATAACGTCACTGGGACCTAGGTTTGGAAACTTGACTGTAAGTGTTTGGTTCTGGTCTATGGTACTTGGATTGTTCGTGATGACGATTGATTGTCTTATGCCCTTAACACCCAGAGGCTCACGTAGTTTTCTGTATGGGTCTAACTTTGATCCGTAAGACTGTGTCATTTTTATTATGCACAATAAAAAATAATAAATTAATAAAACAATGGCAGCAGGAGGATTTAATCATGAAGATTTTAAAATGGATGACATGGATGCCTCAGATACCAGTATCACAGATATGACTGGAATGGTAACTACTTCTCCTTTGTATCACGAACTGTTAAAAGATAAAGTAAACTCATTTTATGACAGTGTTGGAGCGCGCCCAGATGTCTTGGATCCTAACCAGTTTGAATATGATAAAGGGCACTTATTTATAAATACAGACAGAGGGAAAATAAATATAACACATAAAAATAATCCTTCTAAGTTTAGAGCTTTAAGTACAATTAAAGGTGAAGTCGGTGGTAACTCTGGGTTGGCAAGGTACCTTGGAATTGGAGGGTCTCCCGTTCCCCCAAGACTGGTTAGTGTGCTTCACGACACGCAAACAAAGTTGCCAACAGGGCAAGAGATTGAAATGGCACCAGTAACAAGCCTACCAGAAATAGCAAACACAGTGATACAAGAAACCTCATTTACTGAAGGTCAAATAAATGACGCTATGAAAACAATAAACGATCCACCTTTGTCAATGAGGGAGATTATGGGCTTGGATAAATCATTGCAGACGATAAGAGGTGAGATGGTCAATAATCTTGCCAAACTAGGTGAGCTTGATAAACACATAGAACGTGAAAAAGAGAAACTGGCTACCGCAGACAATGGAAATCTTGACACAGAAATGAAAGAAAGAATACAGCACAGATTAAATGATTTGCAGATAGAAAGATCAGGACGGTTAGAAACAATTAGTATTGGGAGGGAAAAACTGAAATCACAGGTCAACAGAATTAGAGAAACTATTCAGAAAATACTTCACGAAGACACTACTCTGGCTGAGAGACTTAAAACACTTTTCAGAGAACAGGGTATCACAATTGCTAGTTTAATTACAGCTCTTGGATTTATTATCAGTACTGTAGTGTTGGCTGTCTCCGGTAGTGGTGGACCCGGTGGTAGTCCAACACCGCCAGCCCCGGCACCACCAACCCCTGGCCCCCCGACTCCAACAGACCCAAAAGATTTACAGTCATGGGTAAAGAAACAACTGTCTCACATATCAGACTTGCTTAAGAAATTGGCTCTGAAAGCAGTAGACGCGTTGCCTGGCATTATAGGCTCTGTTGTCAGTTGGTTGATTAGTACTGCAGCAAAGGCAGTAGGGTTTATGGCAGAACATGTGTGGGTCTTTTTGGTTACAGTAGGAGGGTTGATGGTGGGTTATTTAATGAAACAGATAAAGAAGTAAAACCCCTAATCCAGTGAGGCCTATTACCAATGCTGTTCTTTCTGACTCATGAGTGTCAGGGGTTGACTGTACTGGTTGTATGAGTGCCGGTGTTGGGGCCAGGGCCGGGGCCGGGGTTGGGGCCGGGGCCAGGGGTGTTACCGTCTGTAATGGTTTTAACGGCTGTACATGTGTGGTTGTGGCCCCCAAGTTTACAGATTGATTGAGTCCTAATTTCTGACCAACACCTGCAACAATGATTTCATTATTATAATTTGTTATTGTACCCATTTGGAGTTGAAGGTCAGATGGTAACATGTATAACCCGATGCCTACTACAAAGTCAACTTTTGATCTGGCATATCTGAGTACGTCTTGGTAGCGTTGTATGCTAGATGGGAGATCAACTGTTGAGTTGATTGAATCTTCAAGATTTGCCAGAAACTGTTTTTGTGCTTCAAATTTGCCACTTCCATTCAAAATGTTTGATTTTGTTAGTGATTGTGCTCCTAGTAAACACCAGACATATGTTCTGATAGACTCATTGACGCGCTCGACTCCTGCTTGAGTAAACCTGTCAGATTTATCTAAAATAAATGTGGTCCACGCATTAGACTGTTTCTGCTCTATTGATCCTAACCAGACTTCAGATTTTGATGAGAATGAAGTGTAACCAGGGTAATAATCTTGTGGGTATTGTCTGTGACTCATAGCATAATACAATGTACCCATACCATTGTGATCATCAAGTTTTTGTGTGAAGTCATACTTAGTGCCAGGGTTAATGTTAAATTCATTACAGATGCGTTCAAATGCTTTCATATCCATGGGGTTATTAAACCTGTTGAAACTAGATTCAGTGGGCAGTGGTGTATGAAGTTCTGACAGAATACGTCTAAGCTGGTAGTAAACATGGAAATGATACACAGACCTAATCAGTTTGTTTGAGTGATTCAAATGATCTGTGAATGAAACACCACAGCCTGTAGTTGAGCATAGTATTGCAAAGTTGAGTTGGTTTTGAAACATCTGTAGTGGACTTGAGGACCACTTTCTTGCAGTTGAGTCATCTGTTATTGGAGGGTTTAGGTAATGGTCAAATGGATTTGGTACTTTGACTTGAAATAGATCTTGTACGCTTGCGTCAGACACAGCAATATCAAGTTGATTTAGTTGAATTATTTTCTGTTCATAAGTAGGTGCAACATTATATTTAGCATCCACATTAAATTGAAATGCGTTTGTAGTGGTAATGGTTGGTGATTTAAATTCCATCTTTTTTTATATGAGATAATAAAAATGTTTATTACCTTAACAAATCTTGATACAAGCAAACCAGTGTGGTTAACTAATGGGATTGATAATCGTGATGGTAGCAAGGCTGCAGCTATCCATGAAATGTTCTATACAGTAAAATGGTTTAATGTAACAGATGATATATATAATAAAGTAATTTTTGATGGTAAGACTGAAGCTTTACCACCTGGGTATTATGACTTTTGTACTATAGCTGAATGGTTTCAAAGTAATTTTAAAATTAAAGCAACTTTAAATCCAGCTAACCTACTTGTTACATTAGAATTTTTGACACAAAATTGGTTAAGGATCTCAGATAAATTTGCATATTTACTTGGATTTTATATTGACGAAGATTGGTATAGATCAGATAATTTAGATGAATTTAAGTTTGGTATTATAACAATGAAGATTAAAAAACTTAAAATAACTGGAAAACGTCCTGTCAATTTGTCAGTACACACAGTGCTAAATGTTTATTTGAAAGAACTAAACACATCTGAGAATGTTCACAATGGAAAGCCTTCAACTTTGTTGAGATGCTTACCAACTGGAACTGCACCGTATTGTGAAAGTGTAGTTGTTAGATTTCCTAATTTGCAGTTTAAGAAATTAGGTTCTAGTTTCTTTGAGTCACTGAGTATATCTGTAACTAATCAGGATGACAAACCAGTTCTTATGCATGATTTTAGTGTAGTGTTAGAAGTTAAATAATTTTATTTTTGTTTATAAAAATGAGTGGTCTTGGTCCAAAGCGAACAATCATACCAGTTGCGTGTCCGGTTACAGAGTTGAAAGATTTGGCTGATGTACAGGATTTTGAGAAGGAAGGGGATGTTGGAGAAATATATGGTTTTGAACTTGATTCAAATGGCATGTACAAGAGGAAAGTAATTGTCGACATGAAAGACGGTGAAAAACAGATTCCTAAACTTGGTCAGCTTCGTGATGTTACTGTACCTACTCCACCTGTAAATAATGCGCCTTACAACTTAATACATGTGGGTAGTAAGTGGGTTGTTTCACCTGTGCCTGCACCACCTCCAACAATTGACTGGGACATAAAGTTGGAATTTATTAGTCCTTATGTATACACTGATGATGAAGGCGCCTTAGTGTTTAGGAAGGTTGTTAATTCTGGGCCGCTTATTGTAAGCCTTGTTCCAAGTTTTGCCCCAGACAACAATAGCAGAGAAAAACTGAAAGTTGAAAATTATGAGAGACGGAGATATCTTCTTACAACTAGAAAGGGAAGATCAGATACTTCTGTTGTGTTTATGCCAGCAAGCTTAGTCGTGGCTAGAGAAGCGACAATAGTATTTGAAATTATCATGAAATCAGTAACTACTGCTAAAGAGGCTCAAATTGCACAGGGAATTAAACTTACATGGGACGAAACAGTAACAGAATCATCAAAGGTCTTTATTGCTATTACAAAAAATGTTGATGTTATTAATGTTTCGAGCAGTGTTCCAGCTGTCAAGGTGGTGGTTGACAAAACAACTTTTGTTCGTCTAACTTACATAAACCTTGAACACATTGATCTTGTTGCATTTTATTATGCCAGCAAATTGTATACTTTTGAAGAGTTGCAAAATGTAATTGCTGATTAAATAAAAAAAAATATTTGTCAATAAAAAAAAATGGTAAACTTCTATCCGCAACTACCAACGCTTGATCCGACTGAAACAAATGTGATGACTAAAACAACACTTGCGCCTGATCCACAGGTGACAGCTGTGCCAATTGCATCAGATAAAACATTACAGGCAGATGCATTCAGATTAAATAATATTACAGAATCTTTGAAATATTTGGAGAGTGAGGAGGCGAAATACTCACGGTGCAAAAGACGGTATAAGACCGTTTTTAATTCTGTTCAAAACACTTCTATGGCTATTGGCGCAGTTTCAGCTTCATGTTCTGTGGGGGGTATCGTTCTGTTCGCCACAGGAATTGGGAGTTTGGCTGGAATAGCAGTTGAGGGTGTTAGCGTTGCTACATGCCTGGCTTGCTTTGGTTTGGAAGCCTTGAACAAGAGGTTTCACACGAAATTACAGAAACATGAAGCATTGAGTACGCTTGCTGGTGCAAAGCTGAGCAGTATGAAACTTATTATCAGTAAGGCATTGAATGATAATTTTATTGATGATGAAGAATTTAAGCGGGTCCAGGATGATTTAAATAACTACAAGAAACAAAAATCTGAAATACAGAATAAAATGCGTAGTCAATCTCCAGTGAATGTTGAAGAACTTAAGGCCAGTTTTTTAGCAGAGGGAAAAAGGATAGGGGTACAGGAAACCACAGAAAAACTACACAATCTTTTAAACAAATAAAAATCAGATTTGGTAATCAATCAATATTTTTGTCATATGCTTCGCAGAGAGATGACACGTCATTTACACCACTTGTGCCTGATTATTTAACCCCATCAGCACCACTGCCAGAGTATTACTGAGAAAAAAAAGTTTTTTTATTGTCCTTGTATCTTGACAAATCTGACCGAGTAAGTTGTGACTTAAGTCAAGTTGTTGTAAGAACTTATAAGAACTTACAGTAAGTAATTAATAAGTTCTTATGATAAGTAATTAATAAGTTCTTATGATAAGTAACTTAAAGGTTACCTCTGCAGGTTCTTAAAAGTTAGTTGTAACTTGTTAGTAATTATAAAGTTTTACTTGAGAAAATCGTGTTCCTCGGAAATCGACTCTGACAGGGGAGTGTGTAAAAAGTCATTAGTCTATTATAGAGTGCACTGACAGGATTTTGGTTTGATTTGAGAGAAACGACAGTGTGGACGTTAACGACCGTAATTAGTTAATTATTGGGGTTAATTAAGACAATGGGTAATTCGAAGTCTTTGGAAAGTACTATTCTCGTCTGGTAATGGTTATCATTTTTTTTTTTATTTTAACAATGTGTGATTACGTTTTGTCAGAGACAATAGTTAGAATATGGGAAAAATGAAAGGTGATGTCACACGAGTGTTTTGTCAGCAAAAATCGTGAAAAGATGACATCGTCAAAAAATCTCTTGTATTGTACTTTCTATTATCTCTTACCCTGCTTCCAAAGACATAATCAGTTTAACGTCCACTGGGGCTCAGCGAAGGGGTTAACCCTTTATTGCAAGTAGTAGATAGATTTGATTTTGAATAACTGTATTGCTTTTTCAAACGCATTGAAAGAATATTTTTACGATTTTCATCAGATCAAAACAAGCCACAGGCTTATAGGTAGATTTAACTCATTTAGCCCCGTGACCCTACAGCAGGAGATGGATTGATCATGATAATTCAAGGCGCCAAGCTCATCTGGCACTACCCTTGAATTATCATGATCAATCCAAGGCGCCAAGCTCATCTGGCACTACCCTTGAATTATCATGATCAATCCATCTCCTACAACGCCTCCAAAACTTTGGAAATGCGGCCGTGGGGTTAAGAGGGTTAAAGTAAACTCAATTTCAAATCACTATTGCGTCAACCCTAACGAAAACTCACTCTCAAATGGCTGAATGATTACTTGTGTGTTTGTCAATCCCTCCTGCCAGGCCAGTCAGTACGGCAGCCGGGGTCACGGACCAAAGATCCTATATCGAAATAATACAGGTACGGTACACTTTTTGACCCTCTGTGTTTGCCCATGACAAGGCATTACTCATTAAAACTAGATCAGGCCAGCGTTTCACTACTAACAAGAGGTCTTGCCTCAACACCCGATGGACCTCAGCGTCCATATGATGACCACAGGTATACATGTGGCCAACACTGAATGGGGTAACAATCTTTTGTAAAAATTACATGAGGATCTGTGCGGGTCTCTATCAGGTGAGGAGTGGGAGGCGGGCTTACACCTGGTGTCAGCAACGCGTCTTCGGAGGGACATCAGTTTTAGTTGGCCCGCGCTCGGCAGTGCGCAGGGCCAACTAAAACCGATATCGCACCGACGACCTGCTGTTTATCATTGGGCACCTTACCTCAGCCTACACTAAGGCACTGCTGTCGGCTGTTCAGTCTTATGCATAGGGTCTTGCATATATAAGGCCTACACTAAGCAAAATGATGCATTTTCTCAGCTATATGCTCAGTGATTGAACGGAACTGCCTTTAGCCGGCCTCATAATTTTCTCTCGGTAAATATCGGTCTCATCCAGACAGATAGATTTCCTACGAGCCTCTGCAGTTGCACTGAGAATCGTCGAAGCGATTCCACTGATCGCTGCCCGCTCGGTCGCCGCCGCTCAGATGAGTGTTAGCTTCATGATGTTTCTGCCTAGTGGTTAACCTTTCGACTGTCAGAACTTGACTAAACATCTTCCATTCTATAGAATGGAAGTCATTTACTTCTGGAGGTCAAAGGGTTAACCGCCTCGTCTGGCACGACTGAGTCAGTGAGGCGCTGACACCGGGGCCTGGATGACAACATTCCTCAGTGGCAGACGCAGGTCGTCGGCTCGTGAGGAGTATACCTCATAACCCTATGACTGTCGGTAGCGCTTTTTGTCGAGGTGATTACTGCCGGAATCACCTCGACAAAATGTGTTACCGATACCCACAGGGTTAACATAATTGGTATTTGTTCTGGCTGTGCCATAAATAGTACCGGCAGTGACTGACTCAGTTTCTGACAAGATACTTCCTTTGCATAACGACCTTGATGAATAATTGCGAATCATGATGTCTTAAAATGCGATCTGGACAGATCAAGCAATTTTTTTTATTTGACTTCAGGGGCGAGAACCACGGCTGTGTTCTGAGTAGTCACCCAGCGGAGCCTGGCAGATTGGTTGACAGGGAGCGTCAACAGAGCTGTCAAGGGTTAAGTGGCCGCAAACGCTGGTATGGCCAATGTGCACCAGCTCAAAGAGGCAGACATCTGTCAAAGGATAAATGTCCATATTAACCCATTACCTCCTGAGGCAGACAGATTTCAGATTAGTGTCTTGTCTCAGGAGGGCTACGTTACAGATTAGTAGATAGATGAGTTCTGACGTGCCATAATAGGCCGCACTATTTTAATGCAGTAGCAGGCACGCTCCAGCGCGGCTCTGTGTATAAGAGCTGTTCTTAATTGGACGAAATTTTGATCGGCAAACCTAGATCGGAGAAGATAGGCGATCTTTTGGTTTGTTTCTTTATTGAGGTTGAACGACCTAGGCAAACTTCAGCAAACCAGGTTTGCCATGGTTCTCTTTCTTAACTGAAGTGCTTGCGATTCGGCGTACCGTTACTGTCTGCGAAGGTGTTCAAAATGGCTGCCGCTATGCCGCTTCGCGATTTGAACGATGTTTGTTTTTGTACTCTTTGCAGTAGCGACCCCACAAACAGCGTTGCGCCTCCAACACATCAATAAAAATAGGTCTTGCTCTTCGCACGAGTGAAATATCGCAGTCCGCCATAGTTGTTTGTATCGGTGACTGTCTTTTTATCTCCAACGCAGAAGAGGATAACAGTTTTGACCAATCAGAGAAAAGGTTCGCCCTCGTTTGCTCAACACGTTGAGCGAACGTTTTCCGACAGCGAACTATGGTTTGCCGAGGTTCGTGATCTACTTCGAACTAGGTTCGCCGTATCTTTAGATCGTCCAATTAAGAACCAACCTGGTTCGTCCGAGATCGTGAACTGTAGTTCGTCAGAGTTCGCGAACTAAATTTCGTTTAATTAAAAACATGCTTTAATTAAGCATAAAACTGTAGAAAACATGAATTTATAGTGGCACTCTTTTACTCCCTCCCTCCTCGCTATTCCATTGTTCTGTGGCGACAAAGATAAGGAGAACAAAAAAAAAAAAAAAAAAAAAAGATGACAGTTTTGTGAATGAATCCAGCTGCACGGCCTTTGTTTTACAGCTAAGTCTATACATATATATCAAATTTCTATTTTTCGATATTTTGAAATCAGTATCGACCAAATTTTATCTTTCTTTCTCTTTTCGCTTTTATTTTCTTTTGTTTTTCTTTTAAAAAAACACAACAACTACAAACAACAACAACAACAACAACAAAACGCTTAGCGGTTATCTATTTGTTTGCGCGTCTTGAATGGTTCAGCAAGTGCATTTTAATGAACCTTCGCGGGTTGCCAACACTTTCATATGGCCAGTCAAATGTCAGTATACACTGTATGGATGCCATTTTAACACTTCCGTAGCTGTTGATGCGGATCGCTTTGAATGAGTTAACCCATTACATCCTGAGGCTAAATACCTTTTTTTGGGCGGAGGGGGAGGTGTGGGGGGGGGGGGGGTGGGGTGGGGGGGTGGGGGTTGGGGGGGGGGGGGAGAATTGCATATAAGCTATGAATAATACAGTACAGATTAGGAGATAGATCAATCATTTCACTGAGTTCAAGGGCGGTGCCAGAACAGCTTGACGCAGGAGGCGCCAAGCTGTTCTGGCACAACTCTTGAACTATCAGAGTCAAACTTATTTCAAGCCACATTGTATCATGATGAAAAGGGTTACATGAACTGTCGATGTATTGCTTAGGACATGAGAGTGTCATGCACAATCAATGTTTATTTTCAGGGATCACTGTGAAAACTAAGCGCACTAAGCTGATACATGTGTTTGGAACCCGAAAGCGGTGCTGGTGTCCTTGTACTTTATGATGAAAAACAGCGGCGGCATTCCGGATGTGACGTTGGATAAAAATGGAGGCCATGTTCTGTGGCGACAAAGATAAGGAGAACAAAAAAAAAAGAAAAAAAGATGACAGTTTTGTGAATGAATCCAGCTGCACTGCCTTTGTTTTACAGCTAAGTCTATACATATATATCAAATTTCTATTTTTCGATATTTTGAAAGTGCATATCACTCTCGTGCCGCGATTTGTGTATTCGCAACTTTAATCATTACAGGCTCGGATCTGGGGGGATCCTAGGGGACCGAATTCCCCCTCCCAGCCCTCGCTCACCCGACCCAAAATTATTTAAGATGCTCCCTTTTGGGGTGTTTGGATCCGTTCCCCCTCCCTATTTGATTTTTTGGCGAGTTTAGACACACACTCTCACCTCCCCCCCCCCCCACCTCCACCCACCCCCGTTGTTTGATATTTTGGCGATTGGCGAGAGTGTTCACACACACACGCCTTCTTCCTCTACACCCTCCCCCCCCCCCCCCCTTCCGTTGTTTGATTTTTCGGTCACTTAAAAAAGGACTAGTGTCGGGGAGGCTTTTTGTGCCAGGCTGAAGGTCCCAAACAAAATTTTGGAACCCCTCCCCCCCCTCCCCTCGAGGTAACTGATCCGCCCTTGCATTAATAAAAGTAAAATAGCGGACGTTGTCGGCTGTGGCTTATACATAGGTTTGATTTGCGCAGGTGAGATCGACGACTGGAATAACTACCTGACCGTGGCCCAGAGCAAGAGGCAGGATCGCATCCTGAAAGAACAGGCCCCCAGGTGTCGCTTCTCTGCAAAATACGTCACCCGATTGAACCATGAACCTATAGCATGAGAATGACGGACTGAAATTGACGCTTTTTGGAAATCAGAGGTGGATCAACATTGCACGTGTTTCGATGAAAACGTTGGATTTAAAAGCCCGGACAAACATGCTTTTAAATCCACTGTTTTCGTCGAAACACGTGCAGTGTTGACCTACTTTTGATTTCCGGAAATGGTATATTAACTGATTCAGTCCCGGCACAACACAGCAAGATAGGGATTGACCATGGTTGCTCAAGGGTGGTGCCAGCATAGCTTGGCGCCTATAGGCGCCAAGCTATTCTGGCACCACCCTTGAACTACCATAGTCGATCTGTCTTCTGAATTGTAATGCAGTCCTCTAGAGGACAACTCCAAAAATATGAGTAATTTGCACCTGGGACACAATGGGTTAAACATGACCTTTGAATAGAAGTGTACTCACAGTGTACTTCCCGAGTCGGGTCTGTCTGTGGAGTACACCCGCAGACCGCATATACGGATCATTGCTTATTTTACGATTTGGAAAACAAACAAACAAACAAAACAAACGATGACGATCAAGGAGTACAATTAAATTGTGTACGAGGACCTGACGATGGTAATGAAGAATTCACAGGAACAAACAAATGGGTGTGTTACGATTGTGGTTGTATTGTTCTGTGAGAGCATGCATGTGTTAATCGTAAGAAACGATCCGATATTTATTTGAGCTATCATGGTTGCGAATCACATACCTTTTTAGTAAGATTCTTTATCGTTCGTGCAGATAGCGGAATTGGCTTTGTTTTGTTACGCTAAGATTAATTCCGGAAGTTTCTAGCAAAGTCGCGCCCTGTCTAGTGTCCTCGTATGGGTGACATCAAAGCGTCGGCAACCTTTTGTAACTCAGTATCAAAGTGTAGAGCCGCTCTATTTTTATTTTTAGTCATAGTTGTTTTTCTTGTGCGCATGAAGTTGGCAGCCATTCGGTATGTTACGAAAGATTGTTAAGCTTCCAGAAATTGTAGGCGGATAGGTCGTGAACGGTCTGCCATACTTTTGTGTGTGACGTTATTATATATCGGGATTTGGGGCTGAAATGAGCAGTCGAATTTTTGTAGACAAGTTAGGTTATTCTAGAAAGGTCTTTTCATTTACTGTTTATGAGTTTCAGTAACGTGTTCCGTTTTGATTGATTGCGTTGTGTGAATTCATTAGATTTTTCTGGAAAGTTGTTCTGCTATAAAAGTTGGTGCTAGGAAGCACGTGTGTACTTTGCCATGCATTGTCAGTTGTAGGGACACACAGTTTATCGTAGGTACGTGGCCCGTATAGGGTGTACATTGTGAGAGTTGCAGCGTAACGGTGGTGTACGTTGTAAGAGAAACGCAGTGTGTAGCCAGTGTTGACATTTGCAGAAGAGACATTGTATCAGTGTTGGTGCATTTGGGAATGCATTGTGTGGAGAACGCATCGCTGAATTAAAATATTGTTGGAACTGTTACTCCAGTATTGCCTACATCCTTAACTCATTCTACCCCAACACCGAAATCCTTAAATTTTGCCGTTGTCCTCCGAAGACTGCATTGCCGTGCATGACACAGCTCGACCATGATAGTTCAAGGGTGATGCCAGAATAGCTTGGCGCCCATAGGCGCCAAGCTATTCTGGCATCACCCTTGAACTATCATGGTCGATCTTTATCTTGCTGTGGTGTGTCTGGGGTAGAATGAGTTAAGCCAAGAGATAGATAAATGGGGGATCCCAAACCAATACATTCAATAAAGCCGCATCCGTCGCTAATTTACGCTATTTTTAATAACAAAATTCAGTTATCCCATTACACTCTCGTTATTTCTGAATCAACCCTTTAATTTTTAAAAAATGATGAGCATGACGGATGCGACTCTATTGAATTTATTATTTTGGGATCCCCCATTTATCTATCTCTTTATCTCTATCAAGTGATGTCAATCGAAACTTAATACTTATTAACAAGTTGCAACTAACTTCTAGGAACCTACATAGGTAACCTTTAAGTGAGTTGCCATAAGAACTTATTAATTACTTACCCTAAGTTCTTACAACAACTTGACTTAAGTCACAACTTACTCGATCAGTTTTATCAAGATACAAGGACAATAAAAAAACTTTTTTTTTCTCAGTAGTACTCTGGCGGTGGTGCAGATGGCGTCAAATGAGCAGGCATAAAAGGCATGACATCTCTTTGTGAAGAGTATTTCAGAATTAATGAATGATTACCAAAACTGATCTTTACTTGCCTAACAGTCCGTAAACTTTTTTCATAGTTTCTTCTACGCCTATTTTCTTTCCTTCCTCTAAAAAAGATTGCTTTAGCTCTTCAACATTCGCGGGTTGACTACGCATCTTATTCTGTATTTCAGACTTCTGTTGCTTGTAATTTGCTAAATCATCCTGGACTCTTTTAAATTCATTATCGTCAATTTCATTATTTTCCAAAGATTTACTAATAATAAGTTTCATACTCGTCAGCTTAGCTGCTGCGAGCGTACTTAATGCTTCATGCTTCTGCAACTTCATATAAAATCTTTTGTTAATAGCTTCCATACCAAAGCATGCTAGACTTGTGACAAGACCAATACCTTCAACAGCAATTCCTACGACACTTCCCACCCCCGTTGCAAACAGAGTTATACCTCCTACAGATAATCCGGCCGAAACCACCCCCATGGTCATTGATGTGTTGTGTAAAGAATTGAAAACCGTTTTATATCGTCTTTTACATCGAGAGTATTTTGCTTGTTCTTCTTCCAAATATTTTAATGCTTCTGTAATATTTATTAAACGAAATGAATCTGCCTTTAATGTTTTATCAGATTGTATTTGAGGATACAATGGTGGCATTTTTTATGGCAAATATTTTTTTAATCTTCTATTTTATTTTGCAACTCTTCAAATGTATACAATTTGCTAGCGTAATAAAACGAAACAAGATCTATGTGTTCCAGGTTTATGAAATTTAGATAAACTAGAGTTGTTTTATCAATCATTACTTTAACGGCAGGGACACTACTCGAAACTTCAAAATCTGTATTGATTTTTCTAATAGCAATAACAACCTTTGTTGACTCTGCTACTGTGGTATCCCATGTAAGTTTGATTCCCTGGGCGATATCTGCTTCTTTCGCAGCTTCCACAGATCTCATGAGAATTTCAAAAACTATTGTCGCTTCTCTATCTATGGTAAAATTTGCTGGTACGAACGAAATAGAAGTATCTGTTCTACCCTTTCTATTTGTTAGAAGATACCTTCGTTTCCCATACTCTTGAAGTTTTAGTTTTTCTCTGCTATTGGTTTCTGCGGAATAGCTTGGCACAAGACTTACAAACGTTGGCTCAGAGTTAACAACTTTTTTAAATACTAGGGCACCTTCATCAGTAAAATAAACATAAGGACTGATAAAAACAAACTTTATGTCCCATACAATGGGAACAGGAGCAAGCGAAACAGGGGTAGGAATAATTACCCATTTATTACCAACATATTTTAAACTGTATAACACATTACTTACTGGAGTAGGAACAGTAACATCACGAAGTTGACTAAGTTTAGGAAACTGTCTCTCATCTTCAATTGCCTTTCGTTTGTACAACCCAACGGACACAAGTTCAAGGCCATACACTTCTCCTACCTCGCCTTCTTTTTCGAAATCTTGCACGTCAGCTAAATCTTTTAACTCTACTGACGGACATGAAACTGGAATAATTTTTGTCTTCGGGCCGCCACTCATTTTTTTTAATCAAAAATAAAACTATTTAACTTCTAAAACAACAGTAAAATCATGCATTACAACTGGTTTTTCATCTTGATTAGTTACATATAAGCTCAGTGACTCAAAGAAACTGGAACCTAATTTTTTAAACTGTAAATTAGGAAATCTAATAACTTCAATTTCACAATACGGAGCAGTTCCAGTTGGTAAACATCTCAACAAATCTGAAGGCTTTCCATTATATATATTTTCAGTCGTGTTTAGTTCTTTTAAATAAACATTTAGAAATGTGTGTACTGACAAATGAACAGGATATGTTCCAGTTATTTTAGTTACAACTGACGTATAATACCATCCACTAGTACCATTATCTGTAAAACCCATTACCCAATTTACAGGCATTGTATTTCTGTCTATTAAACCAAGTAAATATGCAAGTTCAGTTGAAAATAAAGGTACAGTGTCTGTAGGAATTTCTAATTCAACAAACAAGTTAGCCTGATTTAAAGTTGCTTTAATTTTTAAATTATTTTGAAACCAGGTAGCTAAAGTACAAAAGTCATAATACCCAGATGGTATAAAGTGTATATTTTTGTCTAAACCACTATTACCAGCATTAACATAACTCATATAAAAACTTGTATTATCCATTACATTAAACCACTTTACTGTATAAAACATTTCATGGATAGCCACAGCCTTGTTACCATCACGATTATCAATACCATTATTTAACAACATGGGTTTTCTTGTGTCAATATTTGTTAAGGTAATAAACATTTTTATTATCACATAAAAAAAGGATGGAATTTAAATCACCAACAATTAATACTGTAAATGCATACCAATTTAATGTGGATGCCAAATACAATGTTGCACCAACCTATGAACAAAAAATAATTCAACTAAATCAGCTTGATATTGCTGTGTCAGAACAAGATTTATTTCAAGTCAAAGTACCGAATCCGTTTGATCATTACCTAAACCCTCCAATAACAGACGATGCTACTGCAAGAAAGTGGTCCTCAAGTCCATTACAGATGTTTCAAAACCAACTTAACTTTGCTATACTATGCTCAACTACAGGCTGTGGCGTTTCTTTTACAGACCATTTGAATCACTCAAACAAACTGATTAGGTCTGTGTATCGTTTTCATGTTTATTACCAGCTTAGACGTATACTGTCAGAACTGCATACACCACTACCCACTGAATCCAGTTTTAACAGGTTTAACAACCCCATGGATATGAAAGCATTTGAACGGATCTGTAATGAATTTAACATAAGCACTAAGTATGACTTCACACAAAAACTTGATGATCACAATGGTATGGGTACATTATATTATGCTATGAGTCACAGACAATATCAGAAAGATTATTGGCCTCCCTACTCCTCATTTTCATCAAAATCAGAAGTCTGGTTAGGATCAATTGAACAGAAACAATCTAAGGCATGGTCAACATTTATTTTAGACAAGAGTGATGGTTTTACTCAAGCAGGAGTTGAACGCATTAATGAGTCTATCAGAACGTATGTGTGGTGTATTCTAGGTGCACAATCACTAACAAAATCTAATATTTTGAATGGAAGTGGAAAGTTTGAAGCACAAAAACAGTTTTTAGCAAATTTAGAAGATTCTATTAACTCAGTTGTTGATCTCCCATCTAGCATACAACGCTACCAAGACGTTCTCAGATATGCTAGATCAAAAGTTGACTTTGTAGTTGGTATTGGGTTATACATGTTGCCTTCTGATCTTCAACTACAAATTGGAGTAATAACAAATTATAATAATGAAATAGTTGTTGCAGGGAGTAATCAGAAATTAGGACTTAATCAATCTGTAAACTTGAGTCCAACAACCTCTCACATACAACCAGTAACACCACCAGTAACATCAGTAACACAAATATCAACACCACCACCTGAACAGATAGTAAAACCAGTAATGTCAATAACAGCCCAAGCATCGGCACAGACACCTGAACCGGCACCAGTACAGTCAGTAACAAGCCAAGAAAAAACACATGAGTCAGAGAGAACTGCATTGGTAATAGGCCTTACTGGATTAGGAATATTACTTCTTTACCTGTTTCATTAAGTATCCTATAATTAACCCTCCTACTGTTACCAAAAATATCCATACATGCTCTGCCATAAACCCTACTACCTTTGCTGTAGTACTAATAAGCCAACTGACAACACTACCTATAATACCTGGTAAAGCATCTGCTGCTTTTACAGCTAATTTTTTAAGCAAGTCTGATATGTGAGACAACTGTTTTTTTACCCACGTCTGTAAATCTTTTGGGTCTGATGGAGTTGGAGGAGCTGGAGGTGCTGGACTACTACTACCTCCCATTACAGCCAACACAACTGTACTGATAATAAACCCCAGAGCTGTAATTAAACTGGCAATTGTGATACCCTGTTCTCTGAAAAGTGTTTTAAGTCTCTCAGCCAGAGTAGTGTCTTCGTGAAGTATTTTTTGAATAGTTTCTCTAATTCTGTTGACCTGTGTTTTCAGTTTTTGTCTACCATTATCAACTAATTCTAACCTAGCATCTCTTTCTATATACAAATTTTTTAATCTTTCTTGTATTCTTTCTTTTATTTCAATGTCATAATTCCCATTGTCTGCAGTAGCCAGTTTCTCTTTTTCTTTTTCAATGTGTTTATCAAGCTCACTAAGTTTGACTACGTTATTTACCATCTCACCCCTTGTTGTCTGTAGTCCTTTATCATACGCAGCTAACTCACGCAATGTAAAAGAAGAGTCACCTATTTGAAAAGGAGGGTCATCAATTGTTTTTATAGCCTCATTTATAAATGATGTTTCTTGTATTGTCTTGTCTACTATTTCTGGTAGTTTTGTTTTATCAGCCATATCAATCTCTTGCTCAGTCGGTAATTTTGATTGCGAATCATTTAGAATGGTAGCAGCTCGAGGTGGTATCCTTCTTTCACCAACACCAAGTTGGCGCAAGGCACTAACACCACCTTCACCTTTGATTGTACCTAAAGCTCTAAAACTACTAGGGTTGTTTTTCTTAGTTAATAGTATTTTACCTTTGTCAACAGTTTTTAAATATAAATGTCCTTTTTCATATTCAAACTGATTAGGATCTATTTGATATGGACGCTCACCAACACTATCATAAAACGAGTTAACTTTACTTTGTAAAAGTTCGTGATACATACTAGAACTAGTTACCATTCCAGTCATATCTGTGATACTGGTATCTGAGACATTCATGTCATCCATTTTAAACTCTTCATGATTAAATCCTCCCGCTGCCATTGTTTTTATTAATTTAATTTTTTAGATTTTGTGTATAATAAAATGACATCAGCCTACGGATCAAAGTTAGACCCACACAGAAAACTACGTGAGCCCTTGGGTGTTAAGGCCATTCGACAATCGATAGTCATCACAAACAATCCAAGTACCGTAGACCAGAACCAAACACTTACAGTCAAGTTTCCAAACCTAGGCCCCAGTGACGTTATTGTTCCTGGCACTGCACGCCTAGCATTTAATATTGAACTATCATCAGACGCAGACGTAAACAGAACTCTAGTTGACAATCTTGGCAGAGCAATTGTTAGAACTATTAAAGTAAAACTTGAAGGACAGGAAGTGTTTAGTCTTGATGACTCAGATGTATTCTACTGTTACAAAGACCTTTGGCTAACAAGAGAAGAACGAGAAGACCGTATTTACCAAGGCATACAGTCTGATAATGTTGGTAAACTTCGAATCAATGCTAGAGATAAATCAACGTCAGCAGCCAATGACGTTATTATAGCAGAAACATATGGAACCAGATTTTACATTCCACTTGAGTTTGAAATCCTCACAGCTCATTTGCCTTATTATCAAGGAGCACTGAATGACCGTCTAAGTTTTGAACTAACTTTCAATGACTACTCCAAAGTTATAAAATCATCTGCCACAGATGCAACATATAAGATCTCTAACATTTCCTTGGAATATGAAATTGTTACACATACTGAACTAGCCAGACTCATTCAAAATCAATACCAGTCAAGACTTCCAATTTATTATGACCGTGTGATTAGACATAGTTTAATACCCAAAGACAAAAGCGACCCAATGTGGAACATAAACTTAAACACGCCAGCTAGGTCACTGAAAGGTATTCTTATGTTGTTTGTTGAACCAGCAGATCCATATAAACGGGATTCAGAAAAATTCTACAATCCTAAGATTACACATTTGTCCTGCACAATCGAAGGCCATCCTAATCAAGTGTACGCGTCTGGAATGTTACCTTATCAACACTACGATGAGATCACAAAGTATTTTGCGGGTGGAAGGATTAGAGATAAACCAGCAAACATTGCGTGCAAAGATCTACATCTGTTTGATGTTAGGATCGGACAATACCTGACAAACAAGTATGCACTGTGGTTAGACCTGCGTAGTACAGATGACGATTATCTTCATGGGTCAGGACGAACTGTCGAGAACGGTAGTGATGGAATAACAATTCAGATACAAAAGAAGGTTGAAACTGCTGCAGCCATAAACATATATTTGTACCTGATATATGACACACAACTCAATATTGCAGAAAGCAGACTAAGTGGACACATATATTAAAATTATATTGTGTATTAAAATGAACCTGAGCTTAATGACACTCGACCCACACTGTGGATTGTTTTGTGGTGCCACAGGGTGTGGGAAAACTGAATTTGTACTTAACCTCTTACAAACAAGATACATCCACCACTTTGAAAACATTGTAATATTTTGTCCTACAATCAAACACAACAAAGCTTATCACAACCGTTTATTCATTTGGACTGACAGTAACATATACTTAGTTGACCCTGAGAAGAAACTGAATGACTACCTACAATATTTTTACAAGCAATTTGAAGGACAGCCAACATTGTTTATTGTTGATGACTGTTCTGCAGAGAAAGATATTGTCAAAAAGAGAAATACTTTAGCAGAACTTGCCTTCAGTGGCAGACACGCAAACATCAGTGTTTGGATTCTCACTCAGAAATATAATGCTGTACTAAAAGATTTTTGTGAACAGTTAAAGTTTATCTGTTTGTTTTACTGTAAGGACCGTGACAGCTTTGAAGACTGTCTCAGAGAAAACGATGTCATTCCCAACAAAGACGAACGAGACATAGTGAAAAACAAACTGAAATCAACTAAGCATCTAAAGCTTATCTTAAAGACAGATCAGCCCACTGGGTATGGGTTAATTTAGCCTTTTGTTTTGTCCATAAAAATGATGGACAGACAAAGCGGGCAAGCATTTGATATCACACAGAGCTTCAGAGGTGTTGTGCGTTTTAATGACTTAAAAAAACAAGTTAAACACCCTTTGATAAAACTCTCAACACCAACAAAAATATACATGGTATATAATGTAACTTTTATATATTCTAATAGACCACCACGCTATAATTACAAGACTGTTGATCTTAAGACACAAGATTTTATAGTTTATGATGCTAACTGTGACTGGTTTGAGAGTATGTGTTTACACATATTTTACCAAATAAGTAAACAACATGATTATATTGAATTTGTTACTGTCAATAAAGTGATATTACACCTGCAGCATGAGCACAAGACCTTAAGACACATACCAGGAAAGTGGATGATTTGTTGGAATTACAGTCAATAAAGAGCTATTACACATGGTGTGATTTTATATTTATTATTTTGACGGACAAATAAAAAAGATGGACAACCGACAAAGATTAAGAAACGTGTTTCACACAACTGACTTACCTATATTTAATATTTTTAATGTCTATGAATCAATAGAAAGATCTTTTTTAGTCATACAAAATAACCTTCTTTCTGATAGTGTAAAGATTCAGATTGTTGCAAAAATAGAATTTGCCAGAGATGTTGGTGAAGTTATTGTAACATATATCTCGACAAGGCAGCACACAGTTAATTCGAGAAGAGAACTAGAGAAAGTGTTTAGAGAAAGATTGTTACCAGACTTCCATGAAGCAATTGACAGAGCAGAAATGCAAGGGTCTGGCTGGCATGAAGGCCTTGTACATGAACTACAACTGAAGCAGTCAAGATATCATCCTATACTAGGTAAATCATGGATACCACTTCCAACTGAGGTTGCAAACAAAAAGGCTGTAGTCAATATTCAAAACAATGATAATTTATGTTTTATGTGGTGTGTGCTTGCTAAACTTCATTTTGTAAAAGCAAAACCTGATCGTGTATCTAACTATACCAAATTTGTAAACAAACTCAACTTCAGTGGCATTGAGTTCCCTGTTAAAATAGAGGACATAGACTTGTTTGAAAAACTAAATCCTGGTATATCTGTGAATGTGTATGTGTGGGATAATGAGTCTGAGAACAAGTTACAACCGATTAGAGTATCACCACTTGCCCCAACCTATGGTCAATCAGAAGATAAGCATATTGATATGTTACTAATAAGCTCAGGTGATAACTTTCACTACACAATTATTAGGAGTATGTCACGTCTATTTCACAATCATGTAACAAAACACAAGTGTAAACAGGAAGTTTGTAAAAAATGTTTACAGAGGTTTTCTTCTATTGCAGTAGCACACAAACATGTTTTAAATTGTAGGTCAGCTGATGACGTACAAACAGTACTTAAGTATCCAGATCCTGGTAGTCAAGTGTGTTTTAAGAACTATGGGAATCAGCAAAAGCTGCCGTTTGTAGTGTATGCTGATTTTGAATCACTGGTTGTACCGTATGAAGGTCCTGTTCCAGAATCATTACCAAAGACTATAAAGTTGAGTGACCAAGTGGTGTGTTCTTTTGGATACATTCTTGTTAGGTCAGATGGTCAGCATACAGAACCTGTTATCTATAGGGGTGAAAATGCAGCAGCTGAGTTTTTAACAGAAATGAGACATCTGTATATTCAGGTAGTAAAGTATTTGGAAAACTGTCAGATGCCTTTGGTAATGACAGAAGAAGACAAACAGAATTTTGATGCAGCAGTGATGTGTTGGATTTGTGAACAGCCTCTGGGGGGTGATAAAGTTTGTGACCATGATCACATAACTGGACGTTACAGAGGTGCCGCACATAACAAATGTAACTTGTTTTTAAAAATAGATCCAAAAAAATATAAACTACCTATCTTTTTCCACAATCTCAAAGGATATGATTCACATATTATCATGCAGGCTGTGGATGAGTCTTACAAAAAAATTAGTTGCATTGCCCAGACAACAGAGAAATACTTGACTTTTAGATTAGATAAATTAGCATTTTATGACTCTATGCAACATCTGTCTTTAGGGTTGGCTAGTCTGGCAGAAGGACTGAGTGAGTATCCAATAACAAGTAAATATTTTGAGCCAGAATTGATTAAGAAAGGAGTCTATCCATATGAGTACATCAGTGACTGGGTAGTTTTTGAAGAAAGGAGTCTTCCACCAAAAGAAAATTTTTATTCTACACTAATTGGTAAAGGTATTTCTGACTCTGAATACCAACATGCACTTGATGCATGGGATAAGTTAGGGTGTCAGACAATTGGTGATTACCACGATCAGTACTTAAAGGCTGATGTCTGTTTGCTAGCAGACGTATTTGAAAGTTACCGTGAAAAGGGTTTGTTACACTACAAGCTTGACCCTGCTTGCTACATCACTAGTCCTGGCATGACATGGGATGCATTTTTGAAATCCAGTAAGATATTTATAGACCTGTTGTCTGATCGTACGATGGGTGAAATGGTGGAACGTGGATTGAGAGGTGGTATTAGTCTAGCAGCAAACAATTATGGCAAGGCCAACAACAAATATCTTGACGACTTTGACCCCTCAAAGCCAATGTCATTTATTACATACGTGGACGCTAACAATTTGTACGGATTCGCGATGTGTGAATTGTTGCCATTAAAAAACTTTTGTTTGTATGATTTGTCACAGTATGGCATAAAAAAATTAACAAAATATATTATGGATCGAGGTCAAAATGATGAAAAGGGTTGGATCTTTGAAGTAGACCTGGAGTACCCACACCGCCTACATGATTACCATAATGATTATCCATTAGCAGTTGAGAAACTGAGTTTAACGGGGAAAAAAGAAGACACCAAACTTGTACCCAATCTGAATGACAAATTTAATTACGTTTGCCACTATCGTTTGTTACAGTTTTACATCAGACATGGTTTAGTACTAAAAAAAGTTCATAGAGGAATTCAATTTGACCAAAGTGCTTTTATGAAAGATTACATAATGAAGAACACAACATTGCGTGCAAGAGATGGTAACACTGCATTTGACAAAGACTTCTTTAAGCTTATGAACAATGCCTGTTTTGGTAAGACGATGGAAAATCCTCATCACCGCAAAGACGTGAGACTGGTCACAACTGAATCGGGCGCAATTAAACTTACAAGTAAGCCTCAGTACACAGGGTATAAAGAATTTCATCCATCATTGTATGCAGTGTCACTCAAAAAAAAGATTGTTAAACTGGATAAGCCAGTATTTATAGGTATGGCTATTCTGGAGTTGTCAAAATTATTAATGCTTGAATTTTATTATGATTACTTCAAACCAAAGTATCCTGAGTGTCGTCTGCTATACACTGACACTGACTCTATGATCATAGACGTATGTACTGAAGACTTTTATGAAGACATGAAAACAGAACTACACATGTATGACACGTCTGACTACCCTAAAGATCACCCATTGTTTAGCACACAAAACAAGAAAGTGCCTGGAAAGTTTAAGGATGAACTGAATGGTGTGCCAATAGTTGAGTACGTTGGACTGAGATCCAAAATGTATTCTATACTGCATCAGAAAGGTAGTCAGTCGAAAGCCAAAGGAATTAAAAAAACAGCAATAAAAAATAAAGACATTCGACATGAACATTACAAGCAAGTGTTAGATGGTGCATTAATGCCTGATTATCCAAACAAGACACTAAGATCAAACAAACATAATATTGAAATGATTCAAACATATAAAAAGTCTCTAGCAGTAGGTGATACAAAAAGAGTGTTTCACACTAAGGAAAAGGCTTATGCACCTGGGCATTACAGGCTCAAGTTATCTGAAGACATAGCTGATAATCTGCTTGATAAACTAATTGATGAATTGAAATTGTTAAAAATGAGTAACAGTGTCTGTGGGAATAATCTGTAATTCTTCTCTGACAAATGCCCTCTTTGGTGCAGGCTCATACAGATAATATATTGTTGCATTAGCTGAAGGAACTATTTTTTTTATATTATGAACAGATGTAGACCAAATTGGATCAGTTGCCCTACGTCTAACGTCATTCTCAGCTTCACCTGGTTGATACAAATATCTTACCTGTTTTGTAAACAAGCTAGTGTCTGGAGGTGTTGTTGCTTTTATTTCTGACGGTATTGTTTTCAATTTAATAGCATCAACAGGTTTAGGGTGACCATCATTATTCATTGCTTTTATCACAGACGGTAATCTTTTAACCCACTCAGTGTTACGGGTGTCATGCATGAGTTCCTTAGAATACTGATAGCTAAAAAGTCTCTCCGATAATTGCTTGTTAAAGTTTTCAACAATTGCCTGTGATCTATGCAAGCCTGGAATACCGCGTCTAACTAGCACTCCATGCTTTGCAAATAACTGATTAACAGCGCCTTTAAATTCAGATCCGTCATCAACCTGTACGAGCCTGGGGTATGTTAAAGGTCCTCTACTATATATTTTTGATAATGCAGTGGCCACTGTTACAGCTTTTTTGTCAGTTATGGGTTCTGCATCCTTATACCTTGAAGCTATGTCAACAACAGTTAATGCATACTTGTATCGTTTCTTTCTTATTGTGTCATGTGGAAGAAACAGGAGGTCCATTTGGTGTGTGTCATTAGGTGATGTGTTTTCAAAATGAGGCCTTGTTATTTTTCTTGGAGCAGGAAGATATATTTGCCAAATTGCCTGTTTTTTAAGCCACTGTTTTATTTGGTTGACATCTCCACCCACAGCAGCATGTAATTTTTTTACTGCAGTATTCCCTTTCCAGTAGCCAATTGGAGAGTAATATATTTTTGATAGTTTAGCGTCTGCCATTTTTTCTAGCAATATAAACTCCTGTAAAATATACTAATGTCATTCCTACTAGAACAAATATTATTTCTCCATTTCTTTGTTCTGAGCTTGGTTGGTAATAGTCGCTAAGTTTTGGTTGAGGAATAGATATGTCTTCACCAGTAACAAGATAGTATTCTTTGATCGCATCATCGACGTTTGAAAATGTATGCTGTGCGTGACCCTCAAGTTTTAGTTTTTCATTAATAAAATCAAGTTTCTCAATTCTTTGCTTCTCATAATCTTGTTGAGCTTGAGCTAGTTTTTCAGACGCCTCATTGTGACGCTTCATTTCTTCTGCTGATTCTTCTTTACTAACTTTTGAAAAGAAATAGTTTGACCCACTGAAAGCTAATGCGTTAATAACTGCACCGCCAATCATAACAGCTATAGTTGCCATATTTTTATTTACATAGAAATATTTTCTGGAATAATTCCTTGCTTAACTAGAAAATCTTTTGTTGCAATCGAAGCTGTTATAACAACTACTAGCTTAGCACTGTCTTCAAAGTCTAATTTACTAAGGTCTGCTGATTTCATTTTGAGAAGACTTTTTCCCAACATAGAATAAGCTACTGCTAGTCCACTTATTACAGCAGAGTGATAGACAAGGTTCATTAAGTTCTTTGTGTCGCTCATTTTTATACCATAAAAATTAAAATAATAAATTTATTTACTGCATGTAAAATGGGTCCACGGCTTTGGGTGTTGCTGGTAATGTGGAGACTTCTTCTTTTATTTTTGGAGTGTCTGATTTTTTGGTCACTGTACGAGTGTTTGGTTTATATTTTTTATATAATTTGTAACCTACGTAACCAAATCCGACAACAAATCCAGCAACTATATATTTTGTTGTTTGAGGGTTAGACTTAGTTGTTTGTTTCTCACTTTTATAAGTAAGTGTCGGCTCTGACGGTATTGACACTGGTTCTGTTGATGGTGGATCAGTTATATTATTTTGTTCTTTTTGAATCTGTAATTTTTTTTGCCTATTCCATTCAGCTAATCTTTTTCCAGCATCAACCCTGCCTTGACTTTTAGTCTTAGTCACCGTTTGTACCTCTGTCAAAACTGGAGTCATCTTGTTCTCCTCCATTTGATACTTCTTTTTCTTCTGCAGTAAAATTTATTTTTGATAAATCGATATAACTACTAGTTACCATCAAAGTTACGGCAGGAGCAAGGTAATTGCCAAACTTATAAAACATGTTACATGCTAATCTACCAATCGAACTAGAAACTATGGGGTTGTTTTCTAGATCATGAGAAAGGCTTTCAGTGTCTATCGGTATGAAGTGATTAACAGCTTTTGTGTATAAAAATATAAGAGATCGACTCAAATCGCGTGTCATTAGTGAAGCAATATGGTTCTCATATTTAGCATGAAGCTTGATTAGTTCATCGGCAGTTAAAGACTCTATGTCTTCTGCCATGTATTGTTTTCCTAAATAAGTTTTTGACTTACCAGAAACAATAACGGAGAGAAGTCTCTGTTTCTTAGAGTCTAAGTCTTTATTTTCCACAGCATTGATATCATTGAGAAGAAGTAATTCGTCTTGATTCATTTTATAATTTAATATAATAAAAAACATTAATTATTTAATGATTATAATAAAACGTCTTATTAAATGATAATTGTATTGATGATAAAGAGATAGATAAATGGGGGATCCCAAAATAATAAATTCAATAGAGTCGCATCCGTCATGCTCATCATTTTTTAAAAATTAAAGGGTTGATTCAGAAATAACGAGAGTGTAATGGGATAACTGAATTTTGTTATTAAAAATAGCGTAAATTAGCGACGGATGCGGCTTTATTGAATGTATTGGTTTGGGATCCCCCATTTATCTATCTCTAGCCACGTGTGACGGGTTGCAGCTGAATGAAATTTATGTAAAGAACCTTACGTGAGTGCCGACTGGTGTGATATCATACTACGACCACGACTCAGTCAGTCAGTCAGTCAGTCCTATGAGCCTCCTCCGCCCCAGCGCGCAAAAGATCTTCGGGCCGACAACAGCCACCTGCGGCCGTTGTCGGTCCGTCAGGGCCTGTAGACGCTTCGTGCAGTATTGGTGGATTTGCTTGCGTTGCTTTGTCCCCCCCTGCAGTAAATTGCCGTATCATACTGTATAGCCTTTTACTGCCCGTGGACGCGGAGCGTCTTTCTGGACATCTTTGTTAATTCAGCGTGACAGAACCCCAGCCCGGCGCCCAAGGAATGTGGATACACAGGGGTTTATGCAAGAGGACTTGACCCTCAATAGCCCCCGGCAACAGCAGGGGCGCATGGAGATCTATGCCTGTTAACCCATATCATACTGCGCCTAAAAGCTTTAAATTTGTACACTGCCATAATATTATGCAAGCTACATTATATTATTTACAGATAAGGATATAGACCAATGGCTTTAGTTCAAGGATGGTGCCAAGCTATTCTGGCACCGCCCTTGAACTATTTTAGTCAAACTTATTTCACACACTGGTGTATTCCGTATGATAAGGGTTAATTGCATTTAGATTTTGCTCACTGCTTCTCGGTAGCCAAGGGTAACCGGTAGACTGTATGCATTATATGTTTCGATGCAGTACACTAAGAAGTACCCAAAGGAGAAAGAAACGCGCTTAGAAAAGACGGGTACAACACAATAAATTGTGTTGTACCCGTCTTTTTTAAGCGTGTTTCTTTCTCCGTTGGGTACTTCTTTGCATTTTACACGCTTGGCAGTCACCTTTTTGGTCTGGATTGATTCAGTACACTGTTTTGATATTGACGAGAATTTAAAAATGAGCTACACACAAAATATCTGACTCGCCACCGAATGCTGAATGATGATTGTTACACATGGAACAATCAGACTGTTGAATCTGAGCAAACTGAACAATAATTAGTTCTATAAAGCCTTCTTTCAGCCTCATATGAAACAGGGATGACAATATTGTGCATTAATTGTGAACGGAGAAGGACGGTAAGCCAATGGGTTAAAAGTTGTTGTTTTTCTTATCATTTGTTATTGAGGGAATATCCATAGTTATGTAGGTGTAGATCTATATGAAAATAACGCAAGAAAATAAACGTTGTAGAAATAACACCTATCTTTTTTGCAGTTTTCTCATTAGTGTATTGGTCAGTTCGAGTTTGTTGTTCGGTTGTGTTTTTTGTTTGTTTCAGGTTGTTGTTGTTGCGCATTTTGTTAAGTTGTTGTTGATGTCTTGGTTGTTTTTGTTATCCATGCGTGGCAATATGTGTTATGTCGAAATGCTAATGTCAAAACCAGAACCACATTCAGTTTGCACGTCATTACAGCCACTGTAAAATCAATAGCGTGTCAAGCTATCGCAACGAATTTATCACAACGAATAACTTAGGAACGTCTCAATGCATAGACCAAACCACTTTATTATTATCTAAAATACACTTTGGCCTTAAGTCCACCTTACGCAGCCACCTAGTATCACCGGCATTGTCAATACAGCAGATAAACCAACACTTGAACATCCGACAACGTTACACTTTTTTACCCTTTAACACACTTCCACCGCCAGAACACTCCTAGCAAGGAAGAAATGCAATAAGCATAGATCTTCATGAGCCCCCGCTCATGCGGGGACTTATCCTCCTATGCCTCATGCTGGTGGGCTTTCATACTCACAGGCGTGGGATGATCACGTACTACCCGTGGTGAGAGGTGACCACTGAATGACACAAAGATCATCATATGCCTGTGCTCATACCAGTTTTTGAACACTTGGCAAACGAAATCGTTATAACACGATGTTCCACTCATTGTGATCAAAACCCGACCTAGACCGATGTCTACCAGCAAGAGGCATAGATTCTCATCCGCCCCTGCTTGGCAGGGGCCCATGAGAATCTATACCTCTTGCAGATGAACGGTGCTGGCTGAGCGTGTGCGCAACGGACCGTCACAACAGCCGGTTGACCTTTTTGCTCGATTGAGATTACTGGCATGATATTACAACTGTCTGCGCCGCGCGGACCTCTACGTATACACGAACCCTGGCCCTAACGTGGTATATAGCCGATAAGTATCGCTCTGCTGTGCATCACTGTTGGAAAAAAAAAAAAAAAAGTCGGGCGACGGACGGATAAGGAAAGAAACTGAATCTTTGCTTCATTGCCGCCCGCCATCAGTGTCCGAGTTCAGTGGAGTAATCGAGTCTGCTGAGTAGAAAATCACGACAAATATTCAGTATCATTTTGTCACTACATGCAAACGCTAAAGAACACTGCTGCTCGCGTATTTTAGTGTGTACACGTGTAGCTGACATTTATCGAGCTTGTGACTGACAGTGCGGCGGCAGTCGCTGACGACTTGGATTGCAGGGGAACACTGTATAACTTGAAGTACGACAAATTCAAATGAGTACCATTACGCATAAATCTGAAGTCACATTTCAGGACCATTTGTGTTTGTTGTCCCTTGTCGCCACACCTACTTAACTTTCAAACAGCAGTTTGGAGAAAAAGCAGATGCGTAGTAATTGTACTTATTTATTCTGACACAGCCGTTAGCGGAGTCAATCAGTCTATTTTTTCTGTTTCTCGTACTAATAGACGGTTGTATTTCTAGAACGGAGTGGCCGGAGTCATTGTCACATAGACGACGCGTGCTGAACTGGATTGTCCTGTGTCTAAATGAACCATAGCTAGGCCTGTGTGTAGTGTTTCGCAATGATGTTGCAGAAGTGTATCTATATATGACTGAACAGTTACTGCGGTAGTGGGCCTTTCAGCATTGTCGTACTGACTGCAAGCGCCGCAGCTCTGGCCGGTTGCATGAGTGAGCTTAGTACTGCACAAAGCAAGTTGCGCCGCTTTAGCCTTGCTTAGTGGCTGGTGCAGGTCTAAGCTCACCCATGCAACTGCTCCTGGAATTTATTGCAGCTTATAAACATTGGTGCCTGCCGGGCAGCTGTGTTAGTGCTAGTTGTTGGAGGCAGGAGTCAGAATCATAATAAAACTGTCACTTCAATACGTCTAGTATGATTTTTTTTTAAATTTATATTTTTTTATAATTTTTTTTTGTTTCAGGCAACTTACGACGGATTTGTTCAGATAGCACGTCCGTTTTAAGATCAAAGTGGCACGTGCTATCTGAACAAATCCGTCGTAAGTTGCCTGAAACAAAAAAAAAATTATAAAAAAAATATAAATTAAAAAAAAATCATACTAGACGTATTGAAGTGACAGTTTTATTATGATTCTGACTCCTGCCTCCAACAACTAGCACTAACACAGCTGCCCGGCAGGCACCAATGTTTATAAGCTGCCGAACTGATCAGTGTTCAGGTCGTGCTCTGTAGGCAATTTATCTATCTATCTATCTATCTATCTATCTATCTATCTATCTATCTATCTATCTATCTATCTATCTATCTATCTATCTATCTATCTATCTATCTATCTATCTATCTATCTATCTATCTATCTATCTATCTATCTATCTATCTATCTCTCTCTCTCTCTCTCTCTCTCTCTCTCTCTCTCTCTCTCTCTCTCTCTCTCTCTCTATCTATCTATCTATCTATCTATCTATCTATCTATCTATCTATCTATCTATCTCTATCTATCTATCTATCTATCTATCTATCTATCTATCTATCTATCTATATCTATCTATCTATCTATCTATCTATCTATCTATCTATCTATCTATCTATCTATCTATCTATCTATCTATCTATCTATCTATCTATCTATCTATCTATCTATCTATCTATCTATCTATCTATCTATCTATCTATCTATCTATCTATCTATCTATCTATCTATCTATCTATCTATCTATCTATCTATCTATCTATCTATCTATCTATCTATCTATCATCACCCGTAGTCTTGCCGACCGTTGGGGCACCACTGATGACTTGGCAACCAGCTCCCTTCATTCAACTCTGTTCTTTGCCATTCTTAGCGTATCGCACAGCTTCACTCCTGTCCACTCTGAGATATTGTCCTCCCATCTTTTCCTCTGTCTCCCTCTCCTTCGTCTTCTTTGTACAGTGCCTTGCATGATTGTTTTGGCAAGCCCTGCTGAACGCGTGACATGCCCATACCACTTCCGTTTTTTTTTTTTTTTTTTTTTTTTTTTTTTTTTTACAATGGCTAATAGGTCTTCATATGACCCGATGGCTTGCCTGATTCTGCTTCCCACTTCCACGTTTGTGACGATCTCTGTATGAAATGCCAAGAAGTCTTCGAAAACATCTCATTTCAGTGGTTTGTATCCTCCTTTCAAGGTCTGCTGTGAGGGTCCATGACTCGCAGGCATACAAAAACACTGAGATGACTAAGGAGCGCATCAGTCTGATCTTGGAGCAGAGTGTTATGTTTCTGTCCTTCCATATGGTCTTCATTCTTGTCAGTGCTGTTATTGTCTGCGCAATCCTGGACAGTATTTCTGGTTTTGATCCCTCATCTGTCACAATGGCTCCTAAGTATTTGAATTTATTAATGGTTTCCAGTTTTTGGCTTCCAATCATGATGCCAGTGCCAATGCCACTGGTGTTATTGGTCATCAGTTTGGTCGTCTCTGCACTGATTTCCATCCCGTACGCAATGGCTGTACTGTCCAGCTTTTCCACCAGCTGAGCTAGTTCCTTCTCTTTTCCTGCAAGGCCATCAATGTCGTCCGCAAAGCGCAAGTTCGTGATTGTTCTGCCTCCAATACTGACAGATCCTTCATGATCTTTCAGAGCGTCTGTCATGATTTTTTTCCAGGAAGATGTTGAAAAGAGTAGGTGAGAGCAAGTACCCTTGTCTAACTCCGACTGTAGTCCTAAACCAGTTTCCTATTTTGCCGTTGAAGCAGACTGCGCTAGTGGCCTTGTTGTAAAGGTTTGCTACGACTTTGATCAGGTTGGCATTAATATTGTATAGCTTTATTGTGGACCAAAGGGCTGCATGCCACACCCTTTAAATCCACAAAGACATGATAGAGATCTTGCTAGTGCTGGAGGTACCTCTCACATAGAACTCTCAGGTTGACGATCTGCTCTGTTGTGCTGCGCCCTGGTCTGAAGCCTGCCTGTTACTCAGCTATGATTTCCTCTGCCTGTGGCTTCAGCCTGTTCAGCAGGATCTTTAACATGACTTTGCCTGGGTGGCATATAAGACTGATCGTGCGATAATTCTGGCATTGCTGTAAGTTGCCTTTTTTGGGGAGAGTTATTATAAGTGATTGGGTCCATGGTGTGGGCCAATCCCCTGACTGCCAGATCTTATTGCAGATTGTTTGTAAGGCGCTTATCATGTCTTCTCCCCCTTCTGCCGCTGATTTAGCTGTCCATGTGCCCCATAACCCGCTGGCTAGGGTCGTCCATTATCACCCCGGTGCCATGGACTAACAACAACGCAGTATGTTTGTTTTTGTTTTTTTTTCTCGCCTGGCTCTTGTGTGCTTTTCGTTGGTCCATGACGCAGAAGGCCTGGGGGTGGGGTGGGGGGGGGGGGGAGGGGTAGTCTCGCGGCGGCCGTAAGTAGTAGTCGAAGTAGGTCAGAATCTTCGGTGTCAGGCACTCACGACTGATTCTGGAGCGGGTTAACCCATTCAGTGCCGACGCCCTGCAGCAAGAGATGGATCGACCATGATAATTCATGGGTAGCGCCATACTAGCTTGTGATTCATTGAAAAAGCCCGTCAGTGCCAGCAAAACTTGAGTACTTTGGGCCAACTTTGGCCGCAGTTGGCCCGCGCGCAGCTGCGTGCGGGCCACCAGGGGCCGACGTCGGCCCGAGCGTACATTTGCTCACTGACATTCATAAAACTCATGATCTTCTCTTCGTTCTTTTCAGCCACACGGCCGACTTCTCACGGCACAGATTTTTGTTGTTGTTGAGAGTCTGCCGCTGATATTCAAAGCTACGCCATGAGTGAAGAAAACTCGCAAGACCTGAGGCCTATGCGTCTGAACATCAGCAAGGCCAGCATGACGCAGTGGAAGGGGATGATGATGCCTACTTTCGAGGGCCGCGACATGGACGCCCATTTTGACAGCGTCCTCAACATGCCGATCCGGGAGGATGACGTCATGCTGCTGTCTTTTCCCAAGAGCGGTGAGTTGTTGCAGGCGAGCCGTGATGAGCCAACGACCATGGACATTGATATTTCTCATTGTGCCTAAGCGGTCCGTGGCGCAGTGGTTAAGGCGCCTGCCACCAATGCCAAAGGTGCGAGGTTCGAAAACGGGTTCCCGTGTCAGACGTTTCTCCTCTGGTAAGTGTCACCGTTAATTCGGGCGGACCGTCGGGGGTTCTTTTTCCGGGTACTCCAGTTCTTCCCCCCCCCCCCCCCCCACACACACACCCACACTTTGGTACCGGTTTCAGGCCACTTTACAAATTTCAAATACAAGCGATAAAAAATCTCTGTAACTTCAGTAGCTGAACTGGCCCTTCGTCTGTCTTGTACTGTGTTTGTCTTAAATGGCGTAAATCCGTGTCTGTTACGTGAGTGTGCGTGTTGGGTTTCGGTTCGCGGCGCTTTGAGTGGATTTGCCCAAAAATTGAGAAAAGGCGCCTATATAATAACGATATTATTATTATTATTATTATTATAAATGAATAAAAACAAATGAACGAATGAATGAATGAATGAATGAGTCAGTGAGTAAATGATTCGGTCAGCCAGTCGATCAGTCGATTAATCGTTGATAATAATCATGTTAGTTAGTTATTTGGGTTTAACGCCGAGCAGGCGCCTAAGGCCATCTCACGGCAGGTGGATAATTGAGGGCAACGACGGTGATGATGATAATTATGCTTATCATTCATTGGTTCATTCGTCTATCCATCCGTCCGTCCATTTATTTATCTATGAATGAATGAATGAATGAATGAATGAATGAATGAATGAATGAATGAATGAATGAATGAATGAATGAATGAATGAATGAATGAATGAATTTGTTTGTTTGTTTGTTTGTTTATTGAGAATCAAAACCGCTGTATTCCAGGCACTCACTGGCTATGGCGTATAATCGATCTGATTCTACGCCAGACGACAGACTACGGGAACCGGTGCTTAGACCATGGCTTTTTGGAACTCCAGCCACCGGAGAGAATCGCCAACTGGGACCCACCCCGCATCATCTCCACACACCTCCCCATTCAGTACCTCCCTAAACAGGTAAATAATCCACTGAAGTGCGAAGCTAATATACACTGTCTCTTCACTGCCGGTGATCACGAATTTCGCGTCCGAAACCAATGCGCACTGACCGACATTCTCGTGAAGAACACAAACGAAATGGGACCTCAGATGGGCACAAAGGACACAGGACTAACAAGAGACATTGTTACGTGGTAGTCGTAGTCGTAGTATGATGCAATCACACGAGACGCACTCACGTAGGGTTCTTGTAAAGAAATTTCAGTCACACGTGGCACAAGGTTGTAAACCACACTGGAGTAACAGTTCCAACAATATTTTATTCTCACGATGCAATTTCAGCACAATGCATCCAAAAATGCATCAAAATTCTGTACACTGTCTCTCTACAATGCATCCGCAATTCTGATACACTGTGTTTCCCAAACAATGCACCAACACTGATACACTTTCTCCTCTACAATATATCCACAGTTTTGATACACTGTGACTCTCAAACAATGCACCACATAATTCGCAAACACCCTTTTTTTTATACTATTACAGATTTCCAGAACAATCCCGCAAATTACACAACTTAACCAATCAGAAAAGAAAACGTAACCAAAACTCATTAATATTCATGAAAAACAACACTCTAGATCTGCCTACAATCCTCCACTAACATCCAGGCGTATTCCGAAAACTCCGTGCATTCCGTAAATGTTGCAAAAAAGTAGCCAACAACTTGTTTAATGCAAGACTTTGACGTCATATTTGAGGTCACTAGAAAGGTCGCGACCCTTCCAGTCTAAAGTAGGTCAGACTTTGCTACAATGTAGCGAGATTCTAACTACACAACTCAATCGATCGCAATTCTCCACGCAAAAGTAAACGAATCCTACTAAAAAGGCACGTAATTCTTCTCCAAAATAACTCAAATGAATATTGGATCTTTCCAAACGTAACAAACATGAACCCCATGAGCCCCCGCGACTGTGGGGGCTCATGAGGATTTATGTCTCTGTCATATAATGAGTAGCGTTCGCCTCGCCTCGACAGATTACGGGTTAATTACTATTTAACACTCGAACAGATAACCTTGCATGTCAAGATGCCAAGCTTACTAGGTGCGACCATTTCTCTTGTGTGATAGCAAAGAGAAAGACGCTCACAGAATCTGAAATAGCTCAGGCCGTTAAACGTCGGAGCAGGTGAGCGAAGGGAAGCGCCGGGTCGTGGGTTCGAATCCCCGTCCCGGCCCCGGTAGCTGGACTCGCAATCCAGGGGTAAAAGACGGGCTTATTCAATAGCATGTCCTTTGAAAGGTCCTGGTAAATCAAAATGGCACAGTTGGAGTGCGCCTGAGTTGAAAAGTGTTCAGATCGTACGCCATAGGCAATAGATTTCCCTATCCCTCCATAACCCGCCCTCAGGGCCGTCCATTATCACTTCGATGCCGTGGACATTAAACCCCGAACTAAACAACAAAACAAGACGCTCACAAACCAACTACGTGAGGCTTGCGCTAGTACTGAGAAACTATGATAGTACGCGTACCAAGGGGAATTACTCAGAGCAGGACGATTAGATCCCTTTCCTATCAGACACTCAAACGCCAGCCCACAGATAAAAGTATACACAGATAAACAACAAGACATCCATCTATACATCCCTTTAAAAAAGTACACCAGTGAAGTCCATCTTTTCGAAAAGCAGAGATTTTCGTTCGATGTATAACAGGGACAGTCGTGTTTTCACAGACATGGGCTTAGTGATAATTATATATACATATTCCCGGTTTTACTAACCCTTTTTTGCTCCCACGGCCTACAGCAGGAGATTGATGGACCTTGATAAGCCAAGTTCTGTTCAGTTCAGTTCAGTCTGGACAGTCAAGATGGGATCTCTGCGCTCGGAAAAGCCCATGCGCGCACCACCCTACTAACCATTCAGACGTCTTCCCTGAGTTCCTTTCGAGATTCTGGAATCGATCGACTGTGTAGTGCCTTTTGGCTATGTTCCTGGAAATGCTTCTTAAGGTTTCTCACTACGTCTGATCGGCCCATCCGTAGGCCATGTGTGACCTCTGCCTTGTTTTTTATGTCTCGAACCGATGCTTCATGAAAGGACTTTTTTTTTGTTGTTGTGTTTTTTGTTGAAGAGTGTTTATTTATGTATTCGTGTTTTGTTATGCCAGTCATGCAGAGCTTGTGATTTTTGAACAAAGAAAAGCGTTTGTAGAATAACCTGTTCAGACACAGTGCGCCATCACTTTTACACGTTAACCCATTAAGCCCTGACGCACTACAGCAGGAGATGGGTCGACCATGATAATTCAAGGGTAGTGCCAGAATAGCTTGGCGTCTGTCAGCGCCAAGCTAATCTGGCACTGCCCTTGAATTATCATGGTCGATCCATCTCCTGTAACTGGTGCATAGTCGTTAGATGACGCCTCGAAAATTTGAGAAATACGTGCGCCGGGGCTGAATGAGTTAACTCATTACATCCTGAGGCTCATTAAAAAAAATTGCTTATTGTCCCAAAAAGGCTACATTACAGGTTAGAGATAAATCAACCATTATAGTTCAAGGGTGGCGCCAGCAAGCTATTCTGGCACCACCCTTGAACTATCATAGTCAAATTAATTGGCTGCATGAAAGGACTAATTTAATTTGCGAGTTTTGAATGTCGTAAATTTAAAGAGTTTTCTGTTCTTTTTCTCCTTTGGGGGCCAAGCAGGACAACACCCCACCCCCTCCGCCTGACCAGTACCAGGGGCGTGGACAGTGAAAAGAAGGGCAGAACAGTCTTAGTGGAGCCATGACCGACTATATTCGCAAATTTTAGCAAGCAAGGTCCGCCCTGGAGCAGATCGTTCATTTAGTCTAGTTGTCAGAAGGAATGGAAATTTGAACGTGCGCACTTTATATCCACGCGTGCTCGTTGCAGGTAAAGGACAAGCGTATCAAAGTGGTGCACGTGTACCGGAACCCAAAGGCGGTGCTGGTGTCGATGTACTTCATGATGAAAACAAACGGCTTGATACCGGACATCACTCTGGACAAGCTGGTCGCCCTGTTTTGTGACGACACGGGTAAGTTTTGACCTTCGATCCCCTTAAGATTAAGTCTGTGAGATCATCGCCAATGTTGCCCATGGAACATGCATAAGAAGTTATTTCAGCAAAAGGCATAGATCCTCATCAGCCCCCGCAACTGCGGGGGCTGATGAGGATCTATACCTTATACATTTGGATGGTGGTGGTTAAGTCCAACTGCATTAGACGTAGATTGTCGTGAGCCTTATTTTCATTACCATTGTTCACCATCTTTGAAAAACGTGCAGCTATACTTGTTCTTGCCGTGACAGGGCCGATGTTGAAATATACAGAATTCTGGGACCAGGTGGCCGAGTTTGAGAACGACAACCCTGACATCCCCTTTTTCCATGTGGCTTATGAGGATCTCAAACTGGTAATATTCAAATTACTGTATACGTGTACAGGTTACAGTTAGCCATAGTTTTAATTGTGTGAGACCCCATAAAGTCAGACCGCGTTTTTGTTTGCGTTCATTTTATCTCAGTGTAAACGTTATTGCTTGAAAACAGTCATTTAATATGCGAAACAGGGACAGACTGAGGGGTGGGGTGGGGTGGGGGGGGGGGGGTAGGGGTTGGGGTGGCTGGAAGTGTTTCCGGGGTTTCATGAACGCCCATCCCCCTCCCCTTCGCAGAGTAGACAAAAATCAAAGCGACGTACTCCAGGCAGTAAAAGGTTAATAAATCACAAAATCTCATTATAAATGTTCTCAGTACGTCTTACGATAGTTCTGCACACGAGGGCTAATGTAAATTGTACAGTTTGAAGGCCGTAGAATTAATCACTTTTCTGATCTTCTTTATGTACGCAGAAGAGTTCCTTCCATTACGTTCGAAAGACGGTGGGAAACCTCTAGTACGTGTTCCTACTCACATGGACTGTGAAAATTGGGGCAGCAGTTCCTTTGTTGAGGCAAGACAACGTTGATAAGCCGTTGTATTGCGAATCTTAACAATCAAAGCTCGCCATGGAGCAAATCGCTTTAAATTAACACATTCGAGGCCTGCTGTATGCGAATACGAAATCAGGAATTTATGTTTTACGTTACAACTGTATTTAACCCCTTCACTGCCAATGAACGCAGATCGTGTTTCTGCGATTTTTGTTAATTTAACGCAAATGCGCACCAGCCGTCCCAGGTAAATGGACTCAAAGTGGTATCAGCAAGAGACATAGATTCTCATGAGCCCCCGCAACTGCGGGGGCTCATGATGATCTATGTCTCTTGCAGTTGGATCACGTTCACTTTTTCTCGACAGCCAAGGGGTTACTTCAATTTAATTTTCAACCGTGCCTTTGCAGAATACCGCCGACAACATCAAGAAACTGGCGGAATTTTTAGGCGTGACGACCACGACACAAGACTTGCGTGAAAAAATCGCGGCTGCCGTCGGCATAAAAAAACAGACAGAAGAAGAGACCAAACACGCGCCTGAGATTCAGAATCAGTTCTACCGCAAAGGTATTATTGTTGCATTGTTATTGTTGTTATTATTGCCTTGTTATTCTGATATTTAGTGTTAGCGTTATTGTTAGCGTTATTGTTAGTGTCACGTTTTTTTTTTAAATTTGTACATAGTTTCTGTGTAGAGTGTTCAGTATATTAACCCTTTGGTTGTCGGTAGTGTGTTTTACTTTTAGCTGTGATGATTGGCCGTGATGATTCCTACAGGACGATATCAGTGCATCGTGTTATGATCTCTTTATGCTTTTGTGTACTAGAAAGTTTATCCGTCTGTGTTCTGGTCTGTGATTTTAGACCTTACGGCCTAGGGCCGTAAGGCCCAAAATCACATACCAACATGTATTTCGGCAGAACGGACACTGAAAAACTGTAAAAGTTTGAATAAAAAAAATTGCAGGTGAGAGCAATGACTGGAAGAACCACTTGACTGTGGCCCAGAGCGAAAGACTTGACCACGTCATCAAGGAGAGGGCCGCCAGGTGTCGCTTCTCTGCAAAGTACATCACTTCCGACTGAAAAAGTGCTGAGTTTTAGTTCACTTCCGGTTAAGATGCAGGGTTTTTCATCATTTCCGGTTGAAGTGCTGGTTTTACCTCACGTCCCGATGGAGTCCTGATAAAATTACATCATTTCCTTTTGCGGTGCTGATTTCGGGTGATGACGTTGCGACTCTTATGGTGCAGCTGAACAAATGTTTGCATGTCTGAGATTTTGGATATTACGGCTTGGAAGCCGTGAGTTTAAAAAATCGCAGTCCAGCGCTCACATATTTTACCATAATAGAACTAACGTTTTTAAAAAATGCTCATGCCATCCACAGACTACAGGACTTAATTTTAAGGTATTATATTTTAGATATTAACTCCTTTCTTTTGCTTGACGAGGAAAAGTGAACACGATCCAACGGCAAGAGACATAAACCCTCATGAGCCCCCGCAGTCGCGGGGGCTCATGAGGATTTATGTCTCTTATTAGTCTTTTGATTCTTATTTTGGTCCCACTGATTTTAGTCTGTTTTCTTCACGCGAACGTAGTCAGTGTGCAGTGGCTTCGGACGCTCATTTCGTGATCACTGGTGGCGAAGGGGTTAAGTGCATTATTATTTTTAATGTTTAAAGAGCACTGGTTATTTTTCATTGGAAACTAGATGATCTTTGCTCTGTACCGACCATATAATACAGAGCATTGATGACGCAAGTGTTGATAGACACAGCTTACACACTGGACAGACGAATTAAGGGTTATATCCCTTGGCAACTTCAATTTGGCACCAAACCGCTGAATTTGCAATGTCAAAGATACAGTGTGTGTTCGCTGTCAATGAATAGGTTAACTCTTTCGCGGCTAGCCGCATCCGGATACGCACGAAGCCGCGCCAGTGTCCGGATGTGGCTCCCCGCGAATGCGTTAAAAAATGCAAACATGAGGGAAGAATATGGAATGAGCGGAAAAAGAAAATACATGGATATGTGTTGAAAAATACATCTCAGTGGCGAAAAAAGTTTACATATGTATATGTAGTGATGTAGTTTTGTTTATAAAGGTCACCAGTCTCCTCATGATTTGTTCCTATTGTAACTTTGTAACAAATCATGTTGGTGGATGAAGTTTTAAAGTTGGTACTTCAGTACAATTTGTAATCTGTAAGTCGCCGTTACGTCTACATTTCTTTTGAGATTCACCTGTTGCCTTGAGGCACAACCATGCACACTTACTAATAATATGATTATAACAAATGTATCTTATTTACAGAATGTATCTAAGTGTTTAAAACCACATACCTTTAGTATTGCATGCGTGCCTTAATTCATTTTTATAATTACTTGACTTTTGTTTATTTGTATCCTACTCACAGTAATCTATTAGTTTGTACTTAGTATTCTCTTTGAATAAAATACTGCGAGGAACTTGTTCGCCCGTTCGTTTGTTTGTGGCTTGCTTTGTTCTTTGGTTCGCGCCCTCGTCATTGTTTGTTTGTTAGTATACTGACGAGCATAAGAAATGTGACAATTTTTTAAAATTCTAAACTGTCGCATTTCTTTTGCTCGTCAGCATAGTTTTTCTTTGTTGTTGGTGGTGGTTAGTTGTTTGTTTGGTTGCTTGGTTGGTTGATTTCCTTGTTTGTCACAAGTTTGTTTGTTTGAAGCGTAAGGATAGGCGCGTTAAAACACCCATGGAAATCTCACAGCCCAGGGACATAGCCAGATAATATAGCAATTTGTATTTGTAATCACGTGCGCATTTCTTTTAATTAACGGTCTGTGTCTCTGAGCCTGCTAATATAAAACCGTTGCCTAGGCGATAAGAGGGGAAGCTCTAGCCATCCACTTTGAGCATAAAATCATCGGGCAACGTCGGCCGCAGTTGGCCCGCGCACAGTTGTGTGCGGGCCAACTGCGGCCGACCTCGGCCCAATATCCTTGTACCGACCACGAAGCTTCTGATCACAGATATATTATATACAGCGGTCATATACAATCACACAGACACACACACATCATAGAAAACCTGAAGGTGAGGCGATTTGGTTCTATTGTGACCGACTCTCTTGTGCATTCAAAATATACGACCAGACTCAACGACAGAAAACATCACCTTGCTTAAAGCGCCCCGCAACAATAGCTGCAAAAGTGTCATATAGCGTTGGCGACGTCACTTTCACAGCTATTGATACGGGGTGCCTCGAACGGATTAACCCCCTTGCGCGTGAAGCCATCGGTTTTGTATGTCTAAATTACTGTAAACAGTACTAGTAGCTGCATGATTTTTAATTTCAGTTTGATGGTATATTTTGATTTGTTGTTTCGTTTCACACAAAAAACAGCATCTGACGGATTGCTCATGCAAAACATATTTTTAAAAAAAAGTAATTTTCATTATTTTATCACCGTTAAATTCTATATTATTTTGTTATAAATATTTACGCTGAATTTTGTTTCTTTATTTATTTCTTGTTTTACCATTAGCAAAAGTCGAACGGCAGTGTAGATTAACCCACTCAGCCCTGACGCACTACAGCAGGAGATGGGTCGACCATGATAAATCAAGGGTAGTGCCAAATTAGCTTGGCGCCTGTTGGCGCCAAGCTAATCTGGCACTACCCTTAGATTATCATGGTCGATTCATCTCCTGCAACTGGTGCATAGCCATTAGATGACGTCTCCAAAATTTGGGAAATACGGCCGTCGGGCTGAATGAGTTAATAAGCTTGTCGCCTACACGGATGCCAAGATATTCTAACAATACCCTTGGACTGCTTGAACTGTCGACTATCTCTTGAGCTAATTTATAATCTTCAGAGAACTACTCTCACATTTAGAAATGTCGAGGACAGCACTGAACGAGATGATGAGTTATATTTTTCTCTCATCTGATAAGTGCTACTTAAGAGCGACATCGACCATGGCGTATCAAGGGTAGTACCTGATTAGCTTGGCGCGTGGAAAAGCAATACCCTTGAGATGTCACGGTCTCTCCGTTTACTGCATTTTCTCTGATATAAAAAATGTACTTTTGTTTGATCTGTCTTTATACAAAGGTGTTTTTTTTGGACAAAAATGGCTCATTGTTTGATTGATTGATTGGCTGATTGATCGACTGACTGATTGATTGATTGATTGATTGATCGATCGATCGATCGATCGATTGATTGATTGATTGATTGATTGATTGATTGATTCATTCATTCATTCATTCATTCATTCATTCAATTCATTTTTTGGTTTATTGCGCATTTGTTGGTTCATTGATTGATTGATTGATTGATTGATTGATTCATTGATTCATTCATTGATTCATTCATTCATTCATTTACAATCATTCACACAGTCACCATGTCAGAAACAGGGGAAGCAGAAGCAAGCAAGGAGCCAATCACAGCCGAGATAGCAACCAATAATGACGAACCGAAACCAGTTCGTATCGACGTAAAGGCCCCGCCACACGTGCCGGTTATGCCCCGATTTTGAAGCCGATTACGATCCGATTGCGATCGGATGACGTCAATTATCCGATCCGGTCCCAATCGGCTGGGAATCGGGTGTCTAGAACCTGCTCTATTTTTCCGAGTCGAATCGGCTCCGGTTGTAAGCTTCAACCAATCAGAGCGCGTCTCGCAAAGCATGTCGTTTCAGTTTGCAAATGGCGGAACACGCCTGTTGTGATCAGTACCACCGCCGTTGCTAATGATTCGCACGCCTCTTCCCGAATATGATGCAAAACTGCTGATAATGCAAGCACATCATCATTACTGTCAAAACTAGCAGCCATTTTGCAGAACAGGTACGTTTTGATCTTTGGTTCAAACCGGTCGGCTAAACAAGTCGGGAAATGTGTGGCAGTGCACACGTTTTTTTAGTCCGGTCCGATCACCTACCAATTCGAAACTGATCGGGAATCGACCTCAAAACCGGGCATGTGTAGCGGGGCCTTAAGCAAAATAAAGATGTGCCAGTGGAACCGCCTCATGATGCCCTATTTGGATGAGGCTCTGGACGTTCACTTTGACAAGGTTCTGAACATGCAGCTGAGGGATGATGCGTTATTTGTGTGTGTGTGTGTGTGTGTGTGTGTGTGTGTGTGTGTGTGTGTGTGTGTGTGTGTGTGTGTGTGTGTGTGTGTGTGTGTGTGTACAGGTTAAGGACAGGAGCACCAAGATAGTACACGAATACCGGAAACCGAAAGCCGTTATGGTGTCCATGTACTTTATCATACAGAACAGCGGAATAATGCGGGACATCACACTGGAGAAGATGGAGAAGATTATGACCGGCGACGAAGGTGGGTGAGGCAGTTCACAACTCGCTTTCAACGCCATTTTTCTAAGCTGAAATTAACCCTTTGAGTGTCGGTAGCGGTTTTAGTCGTGATGATTCCTACAGGAATCATCGCGACTAAAACGCTGCCGACACTCAAAGGGTTAAAGTTGCAGATATTTGCATTTATGATGCTGCTCTTCTGAATGCATACAACTGAAGCTAAAGTGGGGTTATTACATGTAGCAGGTGGCGGAGCCATTTGAGAAAAACAACCCAGACGTCCCAATAATCCACATCTCTTTACGAAGAACTGAAACACGTATGTTTTCATATAACTCGTTCGAGACGTGCTGCATACGGATACGCGGCAAAAACGCCGCGTATCCGTATGCGTCACGTCTTGAATAAGCAGAACCTGGACATAACACAGTGTTGCGATAGGATCCACGCTCTTTCTCTTTGATTTGGGCCGCACGGGCTCTTCGACCTACGCATTTGGTTAACTAATTGAAAGCGACCCCACCCCCTATCCCGCCATCAATAGCTATTGATGCGGGGCGCCTTGAATGAGTTATGTAAGTTCTCAGTTAAGACATTTTCCCTTTGAGATGAGTTTAGTTTCGCGGCCGGTTTCTCTAAAATACCGACTGTGCAAGGCCATACTATTGGCTGTAGTAGTAAGGCTATTTCCGCTCTGTGTTTGTAATAAATGGCGTTGTTGTTTGAAAACAAGGTGTGTGCCTGTTCATGTGGTGTGTCTAGCTGTGTTTGGCCCTGCACAAAGTAGAGTACGATGGCTTGTTTTCGGCTATGGCGGCCTTATTTGCTACAGGTCCAATTGGCAAGTAAAGCTCATCTCACGAGCACAGAATACTTTATTTATACAAAAGAAAAAGGCTAAAGATTCCACCAAATTGTAATGTTTAATTTTTGGGCAGGCGCCTGCTTGGTATTCGTTGGTCATATCCTGTTTGATTTCTTGACAATTGATGTTGTGATTTCGATTAACCCCTTGACTCCTACAGACGATACCATTCGGCGGAAAAGACGCGCATTTGCACGGGTTTTTTTTTGCCGCCGAGCGGTATCGTCATTAGCAGTCAGCGGGTTAACTCAGTCAACTCCGACACGCCACGGCAAGACATGGATCTAGCGTGATAGTTCAAGGGTTGTGCCAGAATAGCTTGGCGCCCATAGGCGCCAAGCTATTCTGGCACAACCCTTGAACTATCACGCTCGATCTGTTTCCAGAAGTGTAATAGATTCTTCAGGGGGCAACTTCAAAATTTGCGGATTTTGGTCCTGGAGCAGAATGTGTTCAGGTCGTGAGAGCGCAAGCCTGAAATTACAAAACTTTGTGGGACCTTCTGTTTTCAGGACACTTCGGAACGCTTAACAAAACTGGCAGAGTTTCTTGGAGTGTCCAAAGAGCTTTGCCAGCAAATTGCAGACGCCGTCAGCTTCAAGAAACAGAAGGAGGAAGAAAACATGATGCTGCAGTACAAACACAGTTCTACCGTACAGGCGGTACTTCATTTTGTAAACACATTCCTCTCTTCGCTTTGAAGGTGAGACAGTAAGTTTATTTTTGTAAATGCAAGCGCGATCTTTATAGTAGTACAGGGTAGCATGGAGTTGTTTGACTGCTGCTCGTTTTCTAAATTTATTACTTTCTCGTTGCTATCTCGCTTATACGCATGTCCCCAATATCAAAACGTCTTTGGGCTCGCAACGGCCGCAGTGGGCCCGCGCACAGCCGTACACGGGCCCAATGCAGCCGTCGTGGGCTCGATGACCTTTCCTTGCTGGGGTCTTTGTTTTCTTGCATGCTTGCAACATTTGTTGACGTCCTGTCTTCTTCCTAAGCAAACCTTTGTCCAGAGCTACAAGAGTCCCGCACGAATTAAGTCCCCGTATAGGACTCCTGGACCTGTGGTTACTGCTTGCTTGCTCTTTAGTTGCTTATGTTTTTTTTAGCTGCTTCCTTAGTAAACGTTAGTCAACAGGCTCAGGAATCCTACACGACTTTAGTCCCCTGAAAGCGGCTCTTCTGAGTTGCCGCCGTCAGAAGACTTACCTCGTGTAAGATTTATGTATATGTGGTTGCTCACCCTAGTAAGAAAACGTCTTCGGACCCACGACGGCCGCAGTGGGCCCGCGCACAGCCGTGCGCGGGCCCAGTGCGGCCGTCGTGGGTCCGAAGACGTCTGCATACTGATTAGCTGTTTTCATATGGATTTTTTTTTATTCCATGCAGGTCAAACTGACGATTGGAAGAACTACCTGAATGTGGCCCAGAGCGAAAAACTGGATCAGACGATGAAAGACCGGGCCGCCAAGTGTCGCTTCTCAACAAATTATGTCATTTCCGAAGGATGTGACTTCACTTCTGACGTCAGCAGGCCTACAGTTTTTTTTGAATGGGAAGTTGCCCATATATTTTTTACAGTGTTGTTTGAAAGGCATCCACTTTACTGAATGAGCTTGACACTGTCAAACATGTACGTTTATTCTGTTTTGTATGTTTGTCTCGTAATGACAAGTAATTTAACCCATTTAGCCCCGGGACCGTGCAGCAGGAGATGGATTCAGGCGCCAAGCTCATTTGACACTACCCTTGAATTATCATGATCGATCCATCTCCTACGACTGGTACATAGTCGTTAAGAATAGAATAAGAATAAGAGTACTTTATTATCTCGAAAAGAGAAATTCGGTTGTGGTACATTTATAACAAATAGTACAAACAAGACATAAAAACATTATAGCATAATTATGAACATTTTCTCCCTGCACTTGCACAGCTACAAATTCCAAATGGATAAAGTAAACACTACAAAATCTTTACACACACAAACATCTTTTATGGACTGAACTGAGCGGCACTTATACATTCACACCCACCTCTACATATGCATACATAATACGCGTGTTTCAACCTAGTCCTAACCCTCACTACTTATTATACAAACGTCTCAGTACATTATTACACATTATTACACAAGCTGCATAATTAAAGTCTACCGTAGTAAAATAATTAGTGGGTAAACACTCAGTAACAACAATCCCAGTATGTCCATGTTCACCACCAAATGAAACACAATATAATCACTTCTCTAAAATCAACAAGCTCCATTCCTACTGATTCAACGGCTCCAAAAGTTTGGAAATGTGGCCGTGAGGGTTAATCGACAATGTTAAACGTATTTCTCTCTTACGTGAGTTTGTATTGTTATAATCAATTCACATTAGAGTTAACTTGCTGTGTTTTCATAATACAGATGTTTTTGCCTTGTATTAAATGATACTTTAATGACTGTGAACAGTTTGCGGACTTGACATTTTTATTTTTAAATAACATTAAACATTAACTGTTCATTAACATGATTGTGATAGCTGATCCTTAGCAAATCGACATGCCACTGCGTGTGTGCTTAAGCGTGTGTGTGCTTGCATCTGTGTGTATGCATATTCGTATGTGTGTCCGTCCCAATTCCATTTAAACAACAGGTTCATTGCAGCACCTATATGCGCCCACTGACCTGAGTTACGTCCCTTAGCGTTGTCAGGACATGTATAGTCTGTTTGAGCAAAGCTTGTCTCGAGTTTTTCCAATTAACTTTTCAACAAGACATATTTCAGGACAGCGCTAACAACAGAAAGTGATCACCAAACTTGGTCCTAATTTATTTAAAATTTAGTTGGCTTCAAACCCAACGGTTTAGCCACTGCCCTCTGGAGATCATGGACATGACCTACTTAACATATACCCTGCTCAGGCCCTAGTGACCACTGACCTGCATCACTGATGCTGAAACTATGACAAGCTATGCACGGATCAGACCCATCGCAAGACCAAGGCATTGAACATTTAACAAAGAGAACGTGAAGTTACAGGAGTAAATATGTATCAGTATCTCTGAGTAGGGCTCTATTAGGGTTTATTTTAGCAGGTTTACATGTGTCATGTTAAAACTTTCCCGAGGGCAGCGGCTAAACCATCGTTGTTGTGACTAAAGGAAAATTAAAATAAATTAGGACCAATGTTGGTGATAGTCTGGAAGAAGTGTCTGATACCCATTTCAAACGCCCACATTAATGTTTTCGGCAGTTTTTACTTCTTTGATGCATACAGATTGCATATCCGCCTGATGACACTGTCATCCTTGAGCATTTCTCATTAAAATTAAATTAAAGAAAAAATTAAACTCGCTGTTGGGTTTTAGCCTACGCGGTACGCCATACACCATCCTGTACCGAAAGCATCGGCAAGACACCCAGCATCTGCAAGACGCATAGAATCTCATGAGCTTCCCCTGAATGCGGAGACTTATAAGAACCTACGTCTCTTGCCGACTCCCGCCGTGTATGCGAGCAGACTCTGAAAGTGACGACTGACGCGCAGTTCCTGGGTCGGCGGGGATGGAACTACTGGTAAATCTGTCGCGATCACCATAGAAATAAATTAATCTCCTGCAGCTGCTGCTGATGTCTCCATAATACAAATTTGGCAGGTTTTATAATGTCAGGAGTCCTAATTTGTGATCCGTATCTCGTCAAACAATTTCAAAAACATATTACACAGAATTTGATATTTACTAATAATAATATATGATGATCGCTTCTGAATTCGCAATCAGAACCGGTTTGACTGTACGCAAATTCCAGTGAGCGCCTTCATTCGGTTTTCGAGCACAAAAGAACCTACAAGAACCACAGATCCTCATGAGCCGCCGCAGATGTGGAGGCTCCAGAGAAATCAAGCCTCTTGCAGATCTCATTTTGTACCAACGTTTTTCCTTGGGGTTGAATTACCAAAGATCTCAGACCACTAGCATCGAGGCAGTACGTAAACTGACATTGTTCCAGACTACGTCGCTTTTAAGTGGATTTTTTTCACAACACGCAAGACAAATAGGTCAGCACCAGTTTATATCTCTTGGTTTTATTTCTTGCAGATGATTTCTTGATTGACCAGTAACGGTCTGCAACCGCGGCCCGTGACCGTGATTAGTGGCAGGGCCGGTCTGAACATTATCATGCGCTGCTGTCAATCTTTCCATGCTATTGTTCTAATTACTTTGTGTTCAAATTACTCTTTTCTAAGTACTTTTTGTTGTTGTTGTTCAGTGTTAATATAAGAGGATGAGACATGTGTACTTATTTTTAGCGGCGCAGCGGCACTCCGCGCTGGGCGCCCGCGCTGAGGCCGCACCCGGCCGATGAGCTCACTACTCGCAGTTCCGCCACTATCATTTCTCAGTTACGCCTATTATAAATGTCCTGCTATAAAATGTACTCTGGAATTCTGATTCCAGTCTGTATTGTAAACGCAAATCATTGTTGGAAGTGATCAGTTATGAAGTTCGGGCTAAACTGAGAAAAAATACACTTGTATGGGAGACGGTACCGCCGCCTACTGTGGAAAAAGTATGGAAACCCATAGTAGTCATACGTTTAACATCGTGTATTTTGTTGTTGTACTGTTCAGTTCTAAAGCACAAACCATAGTAACGAGCAGAAACGTGACTAAAAACAGGCATCTTAATATCAGTGCCAGCAGTCCGCACACGTTCCAACCACCAAATGCGGCCCAGATAAAAATCATAAAATTGTCTGATGACTGACAAGATGACCTGCATGAACAACTTGAACAGAAGCTCACCACTTCTGACACAGTCCTTATATGCACTGTCACCGTGATTGTCTGTCTACTAACACATCTTCACTTCTCGCCGTGAGATGGCCTCAGTCGTCTGCTCGTCGTTAAACTTAACTAACTAACTAACGTCTCAGTCATAACATCATCTGAAACGCAAAAGCATGACTACCCAAATTCTAAAACAATCATCGCCTGCGAAAAAGGTCAGAAAATCCTCATATTCAATTTTTGGATTTTCACAAAGGTTGCATTTTATGTGGAGAGGAATGCCTGCTTATCAAAGATCCCAAGGATTCTGGCAGATTTAAAAATGTGTATAGAACGGCAGACCGTGGGCCACACAAAGATTACAAGGAGGCTATTGTCAAAGCATGCTGCAAAAGAAATGGCAGAAAAATGGGCACAAGAAGTACATGTTTGACTTCAAGGTGCTTTAACAGATCTTCATGCTGCAAAGAGGCGGTACTTTAACGACTGCAGGGTCAAGTGAATGGCACCAAGATCTGTGAATACTGCCCGGACTCGGAATAAAAACTGTTCGATTAACAAACAGATTATCAAGACCACACCTGTAGCAAGGGCTAATCACATATTTCCAGGAGGATCTTCTGGTTTTGTCGCTAACATCCTCATATTTCGTGACAAAGCAAAAGTCTTGTCAAGGTCAAGGAAGATAACTTCTCTGTTGGAAAGGCAGCAAACGTGGTTTGCAGCAAAGCAAAAAGCGCCTACAGAACCAGAAGTGACATGGAGACAATTAGCAATGAAGCGAGCCCCACCATGATGGCACGTCTGTCCGACAATTTGAACTGGACAGTGCCTGCCAATCTCATTGGCATCATGATCACTGCGTCGATCCCGAACAGACTTACTTTATTACAAACTCCGCTAAGTGTGTTCGTCAGTAGTATGAGAGAGCACCCTCTTCAAAGCATGTGCGGCTTTGGGGTCACTTGTTCATAAGATAAAGTGAACAGATTCAAGGCGTCAGCGGCAGCACATATACACGAAGCTGAACTAAAAAACTAAACGTTCACATACTAATTACTAAAAGTAGAAAGTCTAGAAATACTTCTTATTTACAGTCACGTACCAAACTATCAGCGCCTTTACCTCTGATAACATTTTCTGTTTTGATTAGAAAAAGTGTCAGCATTATAATTGGTGTAGCAGAGAGCCGATGTTCCATTTAGATCGTGCTAGCCACCGACAGCCACCTTGGATGCAATATTGATAATGTCACCGAATCATTTGTTACAACTACTGTGTATTTAAGCCGCTACAACAGTTGTACTTCTTGTTGTTTGCCGCAAAAATGAACATTCAGTTTCGCCTGGTACAGTTTTTAGATATTCTTGTCGCCACTTTGACAGACATCTTGAATAATCAACATCTAATTACAGGTCATCATTAATAAATTATGTCTTAAATCTTCCAATATTTCATCTAAATCATATATCCTGGTTTATCCCAATGTCAGCAAAGCTATCTTTGATCTTTACACATGTCCTTTCTGCATGTTAATAACTTGAGTACAATTCGTGTTGCCTGTGTGTCGGATGACGTCAAAAGTTCTTTTTGTGTCCGGCGACCGAGCCCTGCATTCCGGGATGGCTTATGGAACCAAAGCCACAATGGACGTAAACGATGAGTCTATTACTATAACAGTAATAGACTTATTACTTAAACTCAAACACAGCATTGCAGCTGCATGCAATACAGAATTGTAGACGTCACAGTAGAAATCGATAAAGAATTGTTGACGATATAGCTGCAGCTCTTCGTGTTATGGAGGCCATCTTAGAATTATCATAAGAAAAAAACTAAGTAATCAAAAGGCTTGTATAGGTCTATTGAGTCTATCCAACTGTCAGACTGGCAAGACATAAAACAGGAAGCATACGTCAGTGGGTTAAATACGTTAAGCCGTGGGTGGTGGTGAATTACGAGCCTGGACATGCTCTTGACACACAGTTCTGGCTCCGCGGCAGAGCCTCGGAGCCAGAACGTGTGTGTTAATAGCAAGTCTCTACTCGTAATTCACCACTACCCATTGCTTAACGTATACTTTTGTCACACAATGTGCACTCTTTGTCGCACAGAATAAGTATTACAGCATTTTTAGTGTTTTGGCAGCCATCATGGCGGACATCTTGAATAATATATGCATGTAAACAAACAGCAAAATTATACTTATGTCTTTTAATGTCACTTAAATCATATTTCCTGCTTATTTCTATAAAAGCTAGCACTCTGTGTTGCATGGAACATGTTTTATTGCATTTTTTTTTTTTTTTATAGTTTGGGGGCCATCTTGGTGGCAATCTCAAATATATCAAAATGCTCAATAGAGACAAAGTATCATCAGTTGGATCTGTAATCTATATGTGCCAAAGAATCAAAAACCGCTCAGATCCATTATGAGGTAAATTGTTTATAGGTTATGCTAAAAATCACTAAATGGCAACCAACAGCCATTTAAAAATATTTCACGATTCACACACACAGTAACATATATTGCAGATCTGCACATAACATCTTGTTGTGCTCACTAAAAAAACCGTGTTTAATGGATGTAGGCATATATTGACATAATTGACTTTTCAAGCGTAACGATTTGCAGATTTAACAACCACTGTACCAGTACGCAAAGGCCTTCGGGCCGACGTCGGCCGCAGTTGGCCCACGCACTTGCACACCGACTGCGGCAGACACCGGCTCGACGGCTATTTTGTTTTTCTGCTTAGGCAAGTTAGATCAGTATCTCGAGCAGTGACGTCAGTGCACGAGCCAGTTGTCTCCCGTTTCATTGAAGTATTTGCGCAAGTTAGACCACTCTCCCGAGCAGTGACGTCAGTTGATCAGCTAGTTGTCTCCCGTTGCAACGTACTTGGCGGAGAAAGGGCATCTGTGGGCCCTGTCTCTCACCGCCTCGTCCAACCTTTCTTTCTGGGCGACTGTTAGGTGGTTCTTCCAGTCAGAGATCTCTCCTGGAAGTCAAGATGAGGGAAAGATTAACCCTTTTGGGCTGTCGGTAGCGGTTTTAGTCGCGACGATTCCTGCAAGGAATCGTCGCGACTAAAACCGCTTACCGACACCCACAGGGTTAATACATAACGTGGAAAATGCAAACAGAATAAAATCTTTTAGAAATAATCTGGCCAGAACATAGTCGTTGCATATTAATTCTCTCAGGCCAAAATGAAATGCAAGAGCAGGAAAATCGGAACATGTGTGTTGTTTGTACTTTGCTCAAAGTATCAATAGAAGCAATGGTTTACTCAAGACGTACCTTTAAAAAAAAAAAAAAAAAAAAAAAAAAAGAAAGAAAGAAATGAACGAACGAACGAACGAACGAACGAACGAACAAACAACCGAACAAACAAACTAATGTATAATGCCAGTCGATCTAACAAGCAAAGTAATTAAAACGAAGACATGCTGGATCAGCGACACCTTCCTGTTAGTTTAACAGGCTTTTAGATTTGAACAAAAATATACTACGCTTAAAACAAAACCAGGCAAACAACAACAACAACAACAACAAAAAGCTGATAGGCAAGCGAGTAAAATGCAAAGAAATTCCCAACAAAGAAAGAAACACGCTTAGAAAGCATGTTTCTTTCTTCGTTGGGAATTTCGGCACTGAAGTTAAAACGCATTTATCAAAAACGCTGAAAAATCAACACAGACCTTTTCGATAAAATATTTTCTCGAACTTGTCCGTGTGCATCTCAGATGGTTCTGCACGCTTGTGTTCCTCTTCTCTCTGTCTGGAAAAGCTGACGGCCTCGGCTATCTCGTGACACAGATTCCGGGTCACGTTGACCTCAAGGAAGGACGAGATCTTGTGTATTGTATCTACTGGGTCCTGGAGAAACAAAAATCGTTTGTTATCTTTGGTGAAACTTTTCCTTTCTTCGATCTTTTTTCTTCCTATGCATTCATTAATAATTAATTAATTAATTAAATAATAATTAATTAATTAATTAATTTCTTCCAAATTTGGGATGACAAATACATGACGCGAGAGACTGGTAGCTGATTAGTTTTGATTAGTTTCTTACCTGCGAGGCGTGTAAAATGCAAAGAAAATCTCAAGAAAGAAAGAAGCACACTTAAAAAGGACAAGTACAATACAGTTTATCCACTTTTTTAAAATGGATATACGTACAGACATGTATACATTACACTAAGCTACTTATCCTTTCTAGGAGAAAAGTGTTGGGGTTTAAACCGAAAATTTAACCCTTATCATTCGGAATGCAGGCGAGTGTGAAATAAGTTTGACAAAAATATTTCAAGGATAGTGCCAGAATAGTTTTCTGTCACCACCCTTGAACTAAAGCCATTGGTCTATATCCTTATCTGTAAGTACAATAATGTAGCTTGCATATGGCAGTATACAAATTTGAAGCTTTTAGCCTCAGTATGATATGGGCAAATAAATAATGGTGAATAAGATTCTGTTTGCCTAAGAGATAAAGCAAAAGAAGAGAAGAATCCAACTCCCCTTCCGCACTAACTCACCCGTGTATCCCCCCCCCCCCCCCAACAACAACAACAACTGATCAGCAGTAATAACTCTTCTGATAGGCCTAAATGCAAAAGCTAGTATGTCCGTTTTCGAGAAAAGTGAGATTTGTATTGTGTAACAATGAAAATCTCGCTTTTCTGAGAAAAAAAAACCCCGGATATGCTGGAGTTTGCCATATAACGGGTTTACTCACAAGCTTCAGCTCTTCGTACGAGACATGGAAGATGGGAACATCAGGGTGGTTCCTCTCGAACTCTGATACCTGGTCCATCCAGTTAAACCAGCTTTTGTGAGCACCTGTGGGCGTTAACGTTCAAAATAATTAAGCGGGGTTTAACTTCACATACACTCAGTCTACACTCAGTCCGTAAGATGTGTTCACAGCGAGTCCAGTCAATTTATCTAGAATACACGAATCGTTTGAAGGAGAACTCAATGAGTACGCCAGAAGTGCACTTCAGTTCAGATGGAAGGCGATGCTTAGCTAAGCATCTCATTTGAATAAAAGTGTACTTAACTCATTCAGCCCCGACAAACCACAGCAAGACATGGATCGAGCATGATAGTTGAAGGGTGCTGCCAGAATAGCTTGGCGCCCATAGGCGCCAAGCTATTCTGGCACCACCCTTGAACTATCATGCTCCGTCTGTCTCTGGAATTGTAATGCAATCCTTGAGAGGGCAACTTCGAAATTTGGGGATTTCGGTCTTTGGTGAAGAATGTGTTAACTTAGGCATCTTATCTAAACAGAAGTGTCTTTGTGGCGTACTCCTCGAATGTATCTGTCTGCGGAGTACTGCAGCAGACGGTACGGGTACGAACGGCTATTTGTTAACGCATTCGAGACGTGCCGCCTCCGGAAACGCGGCATAAGCCGCGTATCCGGAGGCGGCACGTCTCGATTGAGTTAACAAGATCATATATACTATTATATATCTGCTGATATTTGAGTAAGGACATCATGGCGTAATGATATCTGTTTGGTCAGAGGTGTGCTGTTGTGTGATTTTTTACCTTACGGCTTAGAGACGTGAGGTGAAACGCTGCGTCACAAGCGCTCTATACGGATATATACTGACAAGCCAATGAACTCTGACATTTTTGGAATCATCGGAAATACTTCGGTGTTTCCGATGATTCCAGAAAACGTCGTATTTCGTTTGCTGGTCAATATAAATCTTTATGATGTTTAAAATGCTCAATAAAACCAGGTAACATATGGACCCGGCGAACATGGGGAGGACTATGTCGGAGGGATTTACGACAATCCACAGATAACTTTCGCCCCTCTACAACCGTGTCCCTCAGATGGAGAAAAAGTATCAACAAAAGCAGTCTTCATTGGTTGTATCCCTCGATTCGCTACCGCTGATAAGGGAGTCAACCAGTGTGAAAGCAGTGTTATCCCAAGTTTGTCAGCGTGGTCAATGGCCTGGAGACCTCGAAAACATGCTCATCTACCTAATTCTCATCGACGCCACTCACGACATAGAGATAAGTGCTTCAGTCTCCCTGTGATAATCGGGCATGGCTTATCTGGTATCTTCGGCACAGATTTGTCTTCTAAAGATTAGGACGGCACGAGAATGTGTAAAACCGGACTAATACGGACTAGAGGTCATTGGGTCAACTGCGTGTGACTGTGTGCCCTAGAACTTCCCTAAATATGCGACATTTTCCATCGTTTGTCATGAAGCTTTCTAAAAGAAAATGTTTAGGTCAACAGAAACATACAAGTTGACCCTTGAATGTACTTTGAAAATATCAAGACTATTTAAGTTTTTACCTCGTTCCTTGATCGTTTACATTTTCAGGACACTTTCCTTTAACCTTTGGCTGTCGGTAGCACTTATTTTTAGTCGAGTTGATTCATGCAGGATTTGCATCGATAAAACGCTACCAACAGTCAGTCAAGGCTTAAATTTACAACGTTGCATGAAATAAGTTCCCATGAAAATGATTTACATTTATCCATTGACTGCTAGCAGTATGATTTCGAGCACGAAATTCCTAGAAGGTAGTTGCATTAGTGAGCGTAGTCCTGCGCCAGCCTCTAAGCAAAATGCTCCCCTATAGCGGAACACCTGACTACGCTCAGTCATGCAACAACCCCGAAATTCCTAAATTTGGGAGTTTTTCCTCAAAAGACTGCATACCGTCAACCTCATGTTAACTCAATCGAGATGTGCCGCCTACGGATACGCGGCGAGCCGCCGCGTATCCGTAGGCGGCACGTCTCGAATGAGTTAATGGCCGAAAACTCAACTGACGGGTTGGGGTCGGTGGGCATTTCGGGGTGGAATGAGCAATGTGGCAGCAGATGTTTCACTCTTCACTAAATAACTAGAAAGTTATTGGGAATCACGATCTTATTTACTTTTTTTGTTTTTACTAGGATAAAATAATGCAATTATGCATTGCGTAAAATGGCCAACCAAACATTACGATTTTAGGAGGTACCCCCCCCCCCCCTCCCACTCCACTCACAACCTCCCCCCATTACCTCCACCACACACACACACACACACACACACACACACACACACACACACACACACACACACACACACACACACACGCACAAACACAAAAAGCTGCGTCAGTCGCCTGGGTTTTGACCAAGATAAGCAGTGATGCAATTCATTACCTTTCTCAGTATTGAAGGCCTCCACAACCTTGTCCATGGTGATGTTGGGCACCTTGCCGGAACTCTTCCACTGGAAGAACAAGGACACCATCACCGCCTTGGGGTCTCGGTACACATGCACCACCTTGGTGCGCCTGTCCTTGACCTGGTTGGGGAGGGAGGTGAGGGGGAGGTGGGTGGACATGACGCGAGGTGACGCCATGTTGTCCACTTGGTCCACGCGCTGCTGATCGAGGAACCCGGCGTCTACGACCCTGTTACTGTATTCGGACGTCTTGTTGATCACCATATCCAGAATGCGCCACACCCAGTGGGTGCCTGCTCGTGCAGACACAATGAACAAAGTTTTACATTCACACGGCAACTTAACATTGGCTTCCCCGTACCTTTTGCGGTAGTACTCTCTGACAGACCGAGTCGGGGAGTACGCCGCAAGTACACTTCTATTCAAATGAGATGCGCAGTGTACTTGTGGCGTACTCCCCGAGTCTTGCAAACGATATTGGTTCTGTGCGTTTACGCTCTGTCAAAGATAGCGAAGAGTATGTCCACTTGTTTTGTGAGAAGCGAGATTTTCATAAATTTCAATGAAAATCTAGCATTCCAAGATGAATGGGCTTACTGTCTTTTGCTTAATCCTACATTTTAATCCCAAGGCAAAATAAACTACCTAAATATAACGTGTGATTTTGTTTTTAATCAATTTCTCTCATTTAAATTTACGTAAGGTTGCATTAAACTTCTGTATCTTACAATTTCATTCATTCATTCATTCATTCATTCATTGATTCATTCATTCATTCATTCATTCATTCATTCATTCATTCATTCATTCATTCATTCATTCGTAAATATGAATGAAACTAATTCATCAGCCGGATGCAAGGGCTCTTGCCAGTATATGCCACCCACAGACAGAGCTACCTGCAGCTGAATCCACACACTGTACCAACTTCGTGCACATTTTGACCTATTTCTCATTCACGCCATAGTGACTCTGAACTCTTTTCTGATTAACCCCTTGAGCATGTGGCCACTGGTTTTGTTATAGGACAAGTGTCTGTAGGCACAAGTGGATATAAACAAAATACATCAGAAAAAAAAAGATTAAAAAAAGTTATAAAATGGTTTAATCACCAGATTTAGGAAAAGAACATAGAAAGACGTCATCATCCCTAAGTTTCATGTTCTGGATCTTTCTGATGTGAAGGTCAGGGTCGTCTGCCAGGCGGTGCTTCCACCTCATGGCGCAATGGGGAGGCAACTCTTCAGTCGACATTTTCTCCGTATATTTTTTTGTGTATTACTTTTTTGTCGTTTCTTCTTGCTTTGTCTCAGTGTAATTTCGGCTAAGTTGATGGTGTGCGTCAGGGCGCTTGTTGCTTCAAAGAAATTATTTTGTAGCCTGTTGAAGAGATGAAAAGAAAAATAATGGTGTGTATCACGGGAGCACAGAGACTGTAAGAAGAAACTTGTATGTCAATTATGTTCGCGTACAACCTTGTAAGTGGCATTTTGGTACAAAATCATGTTTTAATCCCTAACTGTCGAGCAAAGCGAATACTAACCAGCTGCAAGAGACATAAAATCCTCATGAGACCCCGCAGTCGCGGGGACTCATGAGGACTTATGTCTCTTGTTGGGCCTATGTTCTTTATGTTTATTTCAACAGGAAAGACTCAAAATCGCCTTGTGAAGAATCACTTGAGTCACATATTCTGACCAAAACGTAAACTTTATTTCTCGGCACAACAGTTGTTTTTTACGACGTTGCACGCGAAAACCATCGACCTGGTGGCACCAGTTTATCTTGTATAGTTCAAAATAAAGTAATAACACTACCGCAAGGTTTTTATATGAAAAGGAAAATAAGAAGAGAACTTTAAAAGTCTTTTAGTACAGGAAAAATGAAGACACGTTTTGGATCGGAGATCCTTTCTTTGGTGAAATGGAAACGATCCCTTTTAGTACCGGAAAAATGAAGACACAACGTTTCGGATCTGAGATCTTTTCTCTGGCGATATGGAAACGATCCCTTTTAGTACAGAAAAAAATAAAGACACAACGTTTCAGATCTGAGATCCTTCCTCTGGCGATATGGAAACGATCCCTATTAGTACAGGAAAAATGAAGACACAACGTCTCGGATCTGACATCCATCCTCTGGCGATATAGAAACGATCCCTTTTAGTACAGGAAAAGTGAAGACACAACGTCTCTGATCTGAGATCCTTCCTCTCCCGATATGGAAACGATCCCTTTTAGTATAGGTAAAATGAAGAAACAGCGTTTCGGATCTGAGATCCTTCCTCTGGTGATATGGAAACAATGTTTCCATATCACCAGAGGAAGGCTCTTAGATCTGAAACGTTGTGTCTTAATTTTCCTGTACTAAAATGGTTTCAATCTCTCTTCTTAGCTTCCTTTTCTTGTATAGTTCGACTGGATGGGCACCGAATCCGGTTTGAGCTTTTATCTTAATCTTTTATCGACATTTATTCTAGGCAACTGTAATAACAACATTGCATCGAAAGACATACTAGAAATTATAAAAACATAGTGTTGTATTGAAATTCTTTTTGCTGTGTCCACGTAAAATTATGACCATTCAAGTTAAAAGTAATCGATTCAATACACTTTTAGACCCCAGGAAAATTGGACCAAAATCAAATATGGAACATGTACGCAAAATGTACAGGTTGTCCGCTTATTACAAAAGAGGTTGCAAAATTTTGTCTTTTGGAAAAATGTTATAAAAAAAATCACAATTGTAGAGAAAAATGAAAAAAGCCTAAAATGTGTTTAAAGGTTACGTCTAACACTGCTGAATGATATCTGCTATTAGAATGGCATGCAACATGTCTCTGATAGGAGCTAGAAGCGCAGAACCGGATCGGTCAAACGATCGGTCAAAAAGCCCGGTCAAAGGGACGATAAGAGTTATAAAGTATTTTCGATTTAATCTGAATTTGAATTGACCGAGAGGCTTTGACATAGAGGACAAAAATGGAGGAAAAATCCAGATGAGTAGGTGAGCTGGTTTGTGAATTTGAACCTTACGCTCGAAGCCGTAAGGTTCAAATTCACAAGCAAATATACATTTCGGGACAATCTTTGAAAGAAAAGCTGCAAAAATCTCTAAGCCGCAGAACGTATATGAAGTTATTCAAATATCAACGAACCGAGCTTACAAATACCAAGAGAATTGAAAAGTTAGAACAAAGACGATGAGAGCAAAGAGAGTAAAATACAAAGAAATAAAAAAAAGAAAGAAGCAGAAAAGAAACAAACAAACAAAACAAAACAAAAAAAGATAGAAAACAAAACAAACCAAGACTAGACAAAACAAACAAAGTCCAAAACAAAAAACGACCAAATATAAAACAAGAACAACAAAACACAAACTAAACAAACAAGATGATAACAACAAACAAACAAACAAACAAACAAACAAACAAACAAACACATTTTGCACTACGAAGGACTATTTCTTAAAATATACTTTTGATGATTTTCACAGACGAGAATTTGAAAGGAATTAATAAGATATTTCTTGCATGCTCTGTGAAAAAATCCTTTGATAGGAATAAATAATTTGTAAAAAAAAAAAATCACTCACCGTGGTTTTTCTGATGCTTCCATTCAATAACCAGTCAGTGAAAATGTTAACTAAAATGGCAAAATTGCTTTTAGTAATTCAGTTTAAATACACTGCGCTTGCTGAATGCCCTTTGTCCCTCGATGCCCGATTTTCAATCGTTTATTGGCTAAACCTTATGTAATGAACACGCATTCATCTCGTTCGCAAGTGGAAGCCGTTCAAACCATAGGCGGAGTTTGGCACTAAAAAATAATAGAAATAAAGTTCACCTCGTTTCAAACCTAATAAATTACGTCTTACACGTCAGTGAATATCAGATAACGCACTTGTGTCAGCCTTTGCTTGTATCACAACTAGCTGATAGGGGGACGATAAAATGATCCCAAATAAGGGTTTTGGCAAAAGTCCTCGCTTAAGTTCACAGCAGCTTTCTGCATCCGAGCATCAAACAAGGCGTGAAGAGGGCTAACAAGAAACATAGTTCCTCATGAGCACCCGCATTTTGCGGGTGCTCATGAGGATCTATGTTTCGTGCAGATGTAATGCTACTGATTCTTCAGCTAAGGTCTTTGGTAAATTTCCTGCCTAGTGCGTGTCACATGGTAAAAGACACCTGCGGTTTGTTCACTCCTGTAACAGTCATATTTAAAGACACAGATTCTAATTTTGCAAATTTGTAATGGGGCAGTTTTAGTGGGTCACCTATAAGTTATCGAAAACGTGGATTAACTTTATTTGGCATGGTATTCTTAAAGTTGTACGTGATTCTCAAAGAACCAATCAGAGCAAATGGCAAATCACACACTTCAGCTGCGCGTACAGTGAATGACAGGATGTATGATATACATTTTATACTTGGCAGCCTGTTGCAGTTCAGTGGGTATCTACATGAACCCTTTACAATCGAAAACGCATTGGATCAGTGGGTAGCTTATTTAGTGATTAACACATAATCCATTAGCTGATGGAAAAAAATTAACCTAACCCACTGTCCTAATATACATGTACATGCCCTTATATCTTTAAAAAAAAATCGCACAGAACAAAAGTTTACAACTATATTCACATGTATATTAGGGCACTCTGGTGGGGGTGATGCAGAGAGCTTTTAATGATGTTAACTCATTCAGTTCCGACACACCACAGCAAGATATGAATCGACCATAAGAGTTCAAGGGTGGTGCCAGAATAGCTTGGCGTCTATAGGCGCCAAGCTATTCTGGCACCACCCTTGAACTATCATGGTCGATCTGTCTCCTGCAATGTACTGCAGTCCTCAGAGGACAACTCTAAAACGTGGGTATTTCGTGCCTGGGACACAATGCTGCATATAATGTCTGTACTGTCAATTTGTACTGGAATTTGTGGCATGTCGATCGCTGTATATTTGGTCTATGGACGGTCTCTGCCTAGAGTGATTTTGAGAAAGCAGTCCGGGCTGTGAGTCGTGTGGCGTTGCGATGTGTAAAATTGATGATAATCATTGCGCTATTTTCTTTTTCTGGGGACTGGCTAGTTACAGAATATACTGTTAACACTATTCAGTCTGCATCAATGAAAAAATCGAGTAATGTCGCAACAACAATATGCTAATTACTGATCCTACTTGTCATGGATTATTTTACAAGAAAAACACAGTTCCATTGTTTTCACCGTAAATTATCGCCGTTAGTTCGGTTGATTGCAAGCGCTCAGAGCCAAGACATTAACTCATTCTGCCCGCGACACACCACAGCAAAATATGGCTCGACCTTGATAGTTCAAGGATGGTGGCAGAATAGCTTGGCGCCAATAGGAATGCATGATTTGTACATCTAATAAAATGTTTGTCTGATAAAGTGTTCATGTTATACAGCATTTTGTTTGTTCAAATTGTTCCTTTTCATAAAAAAAAACTACTATACAGTTCGTATACGACGGTAGACCATCTGCTAGACTATACGGCTTCAACAGTTCTTGCAAATGGAACAAGCTGGATGAGTGACTCAGCTTGTTAACAAGGTCAAGTCTCCCCGCATCAATAACTGCGGAAATGTATAGCGTTGTCGCATGAAACGCCGCTATACGACTCTTTCGCAGCTGTTGCTGTGGAGCGCCTTGAATTAGTTAATGTCTTTGTCTGAGGTATGTAAATGATATCAGTGTTAAAGAGGCACCGTCCAGTATGTGTTTTCGTGAAAAATCGTCATTCTGTCGGCATAATCATGCTCCGGATGGTCTAATTAGAGGACAGCCGGAAGAACGAAATTAAACAAGATGAGTCATCCCAAAGTCTACGGTATTGTTTGGAGCTCACATGCGTTTTTCTTTTAGGAACATTCAGAGTTGTTCATATTTTTAAGCTTATCCTTTGATCCATTTCCCTCCTCTCTTGAGCCAATCTTCGATCAACGTACATGTTGGCACACACAAATAAAGACGGATAAAGACGGACATATGGCGCTTCCCGCCATTAGTACGCTCTGTGTGTTCGTGTAGCGACAGGATTTTTGAAGAATAATAGCACGAGCAGCAAAATGACGTCACTATAACCTTGACGTCATGGCATCGCTAGTCTCACGACGCTGTGTACACAGTGACGCCTTTGATGTTTCAAGTCACTCATCCGAAAGCCAGCACGCAGCCTCTTCCAGGGCTGACTGTTTTCTTCCATACAGCCTCTGCCAGGGCTGACTGTTTGATGGGAGTATATACTGGATCCAAAACTTACAAAAATGAATTAATTATTATTCAAAAAGTTGAAAAGGTACTGACAACGCTGGATTACGAACTCATCCTATGTCTATTTCAAAGCCAGCTATCTGAAATTCCAAGTGAATAGAACGAAAATTACGGACTCAGATGTAGGTCCACCGACTTTCTACTGAAGCGGTCTTCCTAAATCAAACTGTTTTAGAGAGAGAGAGAGAGAGAGAGAGAGAGAGAGAGAGAGAGAGAGAGAGAGAGAGAGAGAGAGAGAGAGAGAGAGAGCTTTTCTTTGTGTCAATTGATGTAGAACAATGATGTGTCTGATGCTTTGCGTCGTTCAGCAACAATGTATAACAACAGCAACAATATATAATGTGGCTAGCGCTTTTACGTCTCCGTCACTGTCTGAAGTCGGGAATTCTTCGTGTCAACATTTTTTCTGCGATGAATTTTAAAAAAAAACAAAAAAAAAAAAACAAAAAAAAAAACAACATTGAATAGATACAAAGCTGGTTAACGAACTCATCCAATATCTTTCAGTCTCGAAGAAAGCATATCATCACAAGCTCCTATATAGCGTCCCAGTAGCCCTTTTGTTGACAGACAACCTTTTAATAGGGACGGCACGCGCCGCCTCCCATCTGGTTTCACTAAATGCCGGGCAGGGGTGGGGGTGGGGGTGGGGGCGGTGGGGGTGGGTGGGTCTACGACCTGTCCGGCCAACACTGACCTGTAAATTGATACACCAAGAGCAGTGGCAAATGCCCGTGACTCAGATCTTTAGTTCACGGCTGCAAAGTCTGGTAACTACTATAAGGTATTGGTCGGAGGGGTTCGCTACACGGACCTTTGTAGGCCTGAGGGAGGTCAAAGGAATCATTGTACCCCGAAGGCCGAAGACCTGAGGGGTACAATGATTCCTTTGATCTCCCGAAGGCCTACAAGGGTCCATGCCGCGAACCCCTCCGACCAATAACGTATTTGTTTTCATTCCTCCACTATTTTCGTAAAAGAAATTAAAAGACATCTTGCGACCTGGATCACGCCAGACATAACTGACGTCAAAGGAATATACATTTATACATAATAGACTTATGACGTAATTTTTAAATATGTCATGACGTTGCCGTCTCCAGTACTGAGTGTGCTTGTTGTTTCGAACAACACAAATCACTTTGTACTTTAAAACGTTTGGCGATCTTTTATAGAACAAATCTGGCATCCAAGATGCGTCATCGAGAGGGCTACAAAACGTCCGCCATTTTTGGCTACAGGGGTTTTTATATCACGGTCACATGGTACGGTTTGCGCTAAAGTGACTGGTCGTGTGACGTAGGGAGGAAAACAAATATATATATATATATATATATATATATATATATATATATATATATATATATATATATATATATATATATATATATATATATATATATGTCTAGTTATAGACATTGAGGGTATGTCTTTGACAGTGGAGGTGCCAAGAGCCAGTTGCATGAGTGAGGTTAGTCATGCCTGCTTACAGGCTAGCGTAGGACTAACCTCACCCCTAGTCTTTCTTTTATCTCTGCTGTTGTTTAGAGAAGCAAATCTTGTCACAAGATAGATTCTATTCACTTCTCTGCGTCTCAGAATCACAGATGTACGATATATAAATATACAAGTGTGCCAAGCGTTGCTAGCAATTCTCATGAAGAAAGAACATTCCTTCTACGATTAAAAAGAAGATAAGTAGCGACTGATCTCTCTGTTTGTTTGTCTATTTTGACAAAGGGTATTGATCCAAAATATTAATAAATTGTGTTGTAACTGACTGTCTTTTCTAAGCGCGTTTCTTTCTCCGTTGGGTACTTCTTTACATTTTACACGCCTGGCAGTCACCTTTTTGGTCTGGATTGCATTTTTTATAAATATAGATTCTCATAGATTTTCATGAGGATCCATGCCTCTTGGAAACGAAAACTGGATGGTTGAGGAATTTACTGAACATTACCTCGCGGCAGATGTTGTCGTCAACAAACTAAAGATTACCTTGTACGTGATGCAATAGGGCGGGTCATTGGCATACAGGTCATGTCAGTCATTCATCCTGGCCTGTCAAGAGTTGCCTAACCTATTGCGTCAGGAGTGATCAGCCCTCGATTATGGCAGCGATTATGGGCCTGCCCTCTCTGTCTGCCAAGGTAACACGGCGGACAACCGCTGAAGGCGGAAGAAAAGCACCGAAGGAGAAAAGTTGAGAATACATACATGCAGACCCTCGCGACAATCCGCTTATCTGGAAACGTCTTGAGTAAGTGATTCTCATGAGGCAAGACTAGCTCAAGAACAGAGTCTCATAAGCCTTTACAGCAGCATAGGCTCCTTAGGAGTCAAGGATTCACGTGAATACAATGATCGTTCTAATTTTCTCGCTCACAGTCGCCTCAAGCCGAGCAGAACTTGAATTTGAATGCATGTTCAGTCATGGACCAAAGGAACAAGATGTGTGTGTGTCAGTGTGTGTGTGTGTGTGTGTGTGTGTGTGTGTGTGTGTGTGTGTGTGTGTGTGAATGTGAGTGTGTGAATGTGACTGTGCGTATCAGTGTATGAGTGTGCGTGTGTTTGTGTGTGTGCGTGTCAGTGTAGGTTTGTGTGTGTTTGGGGTGCGTGCGTGAGCCAGTGCGTGCGTCTCTCTCTCTCTCTCTCTCTCTCTCTCTCTCTCTCCATCCCCTCCCCCCCCCCCCCCCTCTCTCTGGCTCATTCTTTCACCGCTAGGCTTGTCCCAACCAAAATCCCCAGTAGCAAAACGTCTTCGGGCCCACGGCAGCCGCAGTGGGCCCTCGCACGGCCGTGCGCAGGCCCACTGGGGCCGTCATGGTTTCGTAACCGCCCGATGATAGTAGCTTTGACTAATGCAAATCCGCTGCGCCACCGCATGCGCGCCACCGCCTACAAAGCTCGTCAAATTTGAGCATAGAAGGCGGTGGCGCGCACGCGGTGGCGCAGCGGATTTGCATTACTAGTCAAAGCTACTATCATCGGGCCCCTATAGGACTCGGTTCCCCGCGTTGTCTAGCAGCGTCGGCGCGTCAGCCGCCATCTTATGAGGATACCATAGTCATGAGATAGTAGCGAAATAGTGTTTCAACACGTTTTCTTTATTTTTCTTCCTCTCAGGTTGAAACAAACAAATGAACAGATTCTGGTGAGCGGTTTCCTACAGTGACTGATGGCAAGACTTGCTGTTATTGCTTATAGTACGTCAGGACTTTCCTGACATTACAAAAACAGCAGTCCCTATGAGCGCTTAGTCCCGTATCTTCACAAGATGGCCGCCGGCCACGACTGGCGTGATGACGCCTCAGCTTTCCGAGCCCTATGGTTTGGTTTACTGGGATACTGCCGAATAACAGGGATGGGGACCTTGCGGACTTCAAGAGGAACACACACTGACGGTGTGCCCCGCAAGCTGTGGATCGTACAGACATTGATCTACCAGAATCATACCGGGATGACCAGTCACGTGGACAATCCGGCCACGCGTTCAGTCGCGGCGACACGCCATGCCGCACATCACGGCGGCGGGCTGCGGGTTAGCCGTTGTGAGCATCCTTCCTAGTAAACTGCATCAAGTTCATCCCTCCTTAAAGTACTCTCTGATGATTGGTTTTGATCATAGCAACGTCAGTAATTATCGCCTCGTATTTGTCCGTCAGTCAACCTCAGTCATAGTGTCGGCCATCGCTCTAGCCTGACCGACCCAAGGCAGAACCACTGACATACCAAAGTCGGAGGAAGGGCTGTGTCAGTTGCACTACCCTTGAATTATCATGGTCGACCCATCTCCTGTTGCAGTGCGTCGGAGATGAATGAGTTAAAGAACGTCCGGCGTTAGGTGTCTCCAGACACACAAATGATGGGAAGTGTAATGACTGTAATCCCGTTAGGGTGGTGTACTTGTTATTGGAAGAACCTGAAAGTTCTTGTGATAATTGAATAATCGAAATTCTTCAAAAATCAAAAACCTGTAGTACTAAGTGGTAAAAACGGCAATATACATGTGACGCCAGTTAAAAACAGCAATGCACATGGAAATACCTACAATATATAAGGCCGGTCAGTTGCATGATGTCGCGGGTACGTCACTGATCTCCGCGGTATTCAAACTTTGAAATGAATATAACACAAATTACGGACTCAAATGCGGGTCAACTGACTTTGTATAAACGGCAATTTTTCTTTTTAATGAGTTATCCAATCTAAAAATGCTGTAAAGTACTCCGAGATACATCTTAAAGGAAGCATTCCCTAAATTTTCATACCTGTACGTACACAGACACAGGAGAAACTCGTGTCTACACACACACACACACACACACACACACACACACACACACACACACACACACACACACACACACACACACACACACACACACACACACACACACACACACACACACACACACACACCGTGTTTCCCGCCAAATGGAGTGTACGTTCAAAGGCGCGGTTCGGCGTAGCTAGGTATGAAGTAATTTTGATCGTGTTACTTCATTGTCAGAGTCTGATGTGTACCCGCCTATGTTTGTCCTTTGCATGCTACGGAACGTGCTCCGACCAGCCCCATCTCAATGTCTACCGTATTTTCAATACGGTAGACAAAAAAGAATTTTAACAGAGCGGCGGTTGTCGTAAAAGACGCGAAAAAAGAAGAGTTTCTTCCCTTGATAAGAACTCTCAAATGTTACGAAAACAGAAATGGCAGGTTTTTGGCCCATATAGCTCAGCGGTTCAAAGGCGCGCTGGGAATCGGATGACTGTGCTCGGTATTTTGACAAAATCACAGTTTGTGCCGTCTTCTTTTGCAAATTCTCAACACTAATCACGCCAGGGACGAGTCAACCAAAAACGTCAGCATGACAAGAGAGTACAGAGTATTGTTTTACCACTTCTCTGCCAAATGGAACGTTTTTCATTGAACGCAGGCTCTGGCACACAGTAAAAGCAGACTTCTTCGAAAAGCTGGATGTACATACAGAATCTGGTGTAATATTTTTCTCTGCGGCGCGTGCAGTGTAGTTGGCTCCGTCTCCTTAGCAACTGCTCGGTATGCTGACTTGAGTTTTGGACTTTTTCAGGCCAGACACCAGGGGAAAGCTTGTGGTCGTGGCGATCTAAAGTGTGCAGGACTAGAATGTAGCTCCTAGGTCAGTTTGCACTTTGCTTTTATCACGGACTATCACGGACTGCAGCAGTGATCAGACAATGATACAGCGCGTTTGAGTTCAAGTTGATGCAGTTGTTTTGAAGTTGACATTCGTTTTCAGAGACACACTTACTCCTCAGCAGGACTAGGTTCAAGCCGGTACACCGTAGAATATGCACGCATTGAGAAACACACACACACACACACACACACACACACACACACACACACACACACACACACACACACACACACACACACACACACACACACACACACGCGCGCGCGCGCGCGCGCGCGCGTGCAGAAGAGAGAGAGAGAGAGAGAAAGAGAGAGAGAGAGAGAGAGAGAGAGAGAGAGAGAGAGAGAGAGAGAGAGAGAGAGAGAGAGAGAGAGAGAGAATAACCAGTACACCGCCATATACACGCTAACATTCAAACAATCACATGCACACTCAAAGGACTAAAAATGTATTTTTTAAAAATATATTTTATTTTGCAGTACAGATTCCAGGTCGCTGTCAACGTTCACATTATTTTTCAAATGGTAACTGCACTGGCTGACAGTAATTTGTTTTTGCCCCCGTGTGATCAGTTTATACCGAGATAAATGCTTGTTAACCCGGTATAAATCGCTCGTGTGACGGCGCTCTTAGAATTACATACAATAAAAGATAAAAAATAAAAGGGGGTGGGGTGTGGGGTTGGAGAATTAAAAAAAGAAAGACCAAGACAGGAACAGAGCGCTAAAGACAAAAGCATGCAAACATCAACATTTTCTATCTATACTATCATGTGCCGGTAACACGTGCACTGCTCAGTAACTTGACAGCCGAGCCTGAATGAGGTATCACCCACGTACACTTTTATAGATATGGCCAAAAAGGCGATAATATATGGCACAAATCGTATACTCCACCCTCCCCTCGACACACAAACTCAGCTTTCAGCACCACTAAAAACCCATGGGAGGCGGGCGGGGGGGGGGGGGGGGGGGGGGGGGGGGGGAGGGGGGGGAGGGGTTTATTTATTTATTTTTTTTTTTTTTATATATTTATTTATTTATTTATTTATTTTTATTATTATTATTTTTTTTTTTTGGGGGGGGGGGAGGGGATCAATATTGTTCATTTATTGTCTGTAAATATATTTGTAAAAGAAGTATTTTTGTTTAGAAAATAAGTCATGATTTTAATTTTTCTGTTTGAATTTTAAAATGTTGCACTGTCGCTTGCCTTCCCCCCCCCCCCCCCCCCCCCACACACACACACACACTTTATTTTATTTTGTAGGCTAGAAACTAGAAAATAACATGTCACATCTACTCACCATCCCCACCCTCTGCTGAGTATCTTTCCACGCCAATGCTAATTGTATTGACAATAGGTTCTGGTATTTCAAGGCATTTTCTTTTCTATTCTCGTTTTTGTTAGAGTGTGGTGAGGAGGGGAGATGGTAGTGTTTGTAGTAGTGTGGGAGGAGGGGGTGAGAGGGCGGGTTTAGTTGTAACTACAGGGTGTTTGGTACTATCACCTTTGCATTGCATGTCGGATTTCCAACACTTATTTACTGAAATTTTCCTTACTTTATAGATAATATAATATTAATAATGATTATTTATATAGCGCTTAATCTTACTCAAAAAGTTCTAAGCGCTTTACAATCTGTACACAAAACTAAAAATACAATGACATATGCACATAACAAACAAAACACAATGCCCGAACACACCACTTTTACAATAAACTAAACAACAATACACACATAATAATTTATATTCTAATTAACATACAGTCTAAACAAGGAGGATTGCAGAACTACAACTAAGGCATCAAAAACTGGCAGTTATTCAAAGTAAAGCTTGAAGAGGTGAGTTTTCAACGACCTCTTAAAGTCAGAGACAGACTCACTGTTTCTGACCTCAAGAGGAAGTGTATTCCATAACACTGGGGCTTGATAAACAAAAGTGCGCTGACCAAATATTTTAGTTTGGACAGAAGGTACACACAACTTCCGTTTATCAGAAGAGGAGCGGGGCTCACGAGAGGGTGTATACACATGCAGCAAAGAGGACAAGTATTCTGGGCTGGTGCCTGAAAGGCAGTTAAAACAGATTGACATAACTTTGTATTGAATACGTGAGGACACAGGTAGCCAGTGAAGGGACTTCAAGATGGGTGTGACATTCTCAGTATTACGGACTCTCACAAAAAGCCGGGCTGCATTGTTCTGAATTTTTTGGAGGCGATCAATGAGATACTGAGGGCAGCCAGAAAGCAAAGAGTTACAATAATCTAGCTTGGACAGCACAAATGCACAAACTAGTGTTTTAGTGGCTTCCACGGTCAGCAGGTGACGAACTGAACTATTACGACGAAGTTCCAGATAAGCTGATCTACACACTGCACTGACATGCTGTGACATAGATAACCCGCTGTCAAGTGTAACACCCAGGTTTCTCACACTCGCAGAAAAGCCAATGAGTGTTCCATTCACAGACAATGATGACGGTAAAGGCAGGGGCGAAGATAATCTTGGATTAGCTACCAACATTGCTTCAGTTTTGCCATAATTTAACATCAGTTTGTTGGTGGTCATCCATGATTTGACATGGTCAATGTACTGGCTTATGTTTTGGACGGCATTCACAGCTCGCTC
>BTPG01000007.1:111807202-111934702 GCA_036245525.1 Semisulcospira habei | reverse complement strand
CCCCGTGCACTATGTGCGAGTGTGTGTGTGTGTGTGTGTGTGTGTGTGTGTGTGTGTGTGTGTGTGTGTGTGTGTGTGTGTGTGTGTGTGTGTGTGTTTCGCACTCTGTTTTGTTTGTATTATCGCACACCTTGGAGGGTCCAAGGCAACTGAAAATAGGTTAAAATACGACAGTATCAAAATTTTCAACACACTTTTTATAACAGTCTTTTATTTACTGCTCAGCTTTCAAACAAGGTAAGTGTGCCCTCTGGCAAATCAAAAGCAAACATTATGACAGAAGTATTCTTCTTATAATCCCTATGAATGTACAATACTACCCATCCACTGAAACAAATGCTCGTAATGCCCAATATTGTGGTATCCCCCAGACACAGGATATACTCCATATCAGCTCAACAAATGAGAAAGCAAACATTCTTTTAAGATGACACCTGCTTTGAAGTACCACCAGTCAGATGGCGTACAACCCACTGAATGTTGATCTTTCATAGCAGGCACCTCCCAGACACAGTAGGATACACACCTTAGCAAACTCAAAACAAAAGCAAAAACATAAAAAATTAAGAATTAAATAATATCCATGAAAGTAAAAACGAAAGAATAAAGCAATAATCTTTTTCAAATGGCAGGTATCTCCCGCGCACATTATAACGCACACAAGAGAAACTCCACAATGAGGAAAGAAAATTGCTTAGGCAAACATCTTTTTAAGATGGCATCTGGCATTAAAATATCAACATTCAGCTGGCTTATGACAAGCGAATGCTGGTCTTTCATGACAATACAATACAATACAATACAATACAATACAATACAATACAATACAATACAATACAATAATACTTTATTAATCCCTCACGGGGAAATTCACTGTCTGCCCATACAACACATGGTATCATCATTCACTCATTAAAAATAAATAAATAAATAAATAAATAAATAAATAAATAAATAAATATTTTTTTAAAAAAAAAAGCATCTCCCAGGCATAGTAGGAAATACGGCATCATAATGTAAGAGATACATCGTCATCTCAAGTCCACAATGGCAAAGCAGACACCATTGTGGTGCGACCCACATTTAAAAAAACCCACAAAAACAGACCAAATCTAAAGCCTGTCAGAACAAAGGCAACAATGCCACGCGTCAAAAGTATCACTATTCAGATGGCTTTAGCCCCAAATGAATGTTGATATTTAATGACGGGCATCTCCGATACACCACAGGATTTGACCATCGCAACTGCACAATAAAGAAAGAAAATTAAGTAACCATTTTTACGATAGCACCTGCTTCTCGTTTCATTTTGACAGTGCGTTATTTTGATGACTTTTCATCTAGTCCATAAGCTAGCTAGGTCTACCGTGCACCCACCCCCCCCCCCCTCCCACTCCCCACCCCGCCAGTACTCAATAAAATGGGTTTCAAAGTGTACCTTAGTATGTCCTGAGATGTTTAAGCCATGTTCCCCGAAAATCCTTAGGAACACACCAGAGATATAGCCGATGGCGCAAGGGTACCCCCATTTACGCTCTTCGCAGGTGCTAAAATGAAGTTGAAAAACATTTTCCTCTAAATAAATCAGAATTCATTCCAGAAGCCCAAATCAGGCAATATTATGTTAAGGCACACCTTCTGCATCCTTTTCAAGAAACAGAACGAAAAAAATTAAATCTCTGGCTCACAGTGAAGGTATTCGTGCACCCAGTAAACGGCCATTTTCGCAAAATCGCAAAAAAAGACAAAAATAATGTGTCAGATGTTTTCATACCTTTTCTATAGCACTGACAGTCCATTTTCAGGCTTACATCATTAACACAGGATGCAACAATTATTAAAATCTTGACTAGGTGATGCTGTGATTGCTGTGAGTGCCACAGTGGTTGATTTTGTATCCCTACCCCCAAGTTGTAAAAGTACACAAAATTAATTAGAACAAAGAAAAACAGAAGATAGTGGTAGAAAACCCTTTAAAATAGAAACAAATAACGACGTTTCGGATCAAAGATCCTTCCTCAGGTGACATGGAAACAAACGTAGAACAGAAAAGAACACGACAGAAAGAATAGACGTCATCCTGTATAGAGAGAATTTAGAATGAATGTCATTCTAAATTCTCTCTATACAGGATGACGTCTATTCTTTCTGTCGTGTTCTTTTCTGTTCTACGTTTGTTTCCATGTCACCTGAGGAAGGATCTTTGATCCGAAACGTCGTTATTTGTTTCTATTTTAAAGGGTTTTCTACCACTATCTTCTGTTTTTCTTTCACGTGAAACCCTAGCGGCAACAGTTTTACTACATACTTAATTAGAACAAATTGCTAAAGTTATTTCATTTAATTTTGACCTCTCTTTCCCTATTAAGTTTCAATAATGTGAGCATAAAGTGCAAGAAAATTAGGAAAGTCGGCATCCTTTACGGTGCGTTCGTGGTTAATGATAGCTTTTTCCCATTTAAAATTGTCGAATTAGAAAACGTATGTTGCTTCTGATGCTCTCAAAAATTTTGTATACAACTGTTGGTCTTTTTTAGGTTTTATTGGTTAGGATAGAGTACCACAGTTACTCTCAACCTGATTTTATGATGCTGTGATGCATTTAGGGGCCACAGTGGCTAAATCTGCTGCCCTACACCCATTTTACCAGTACGCAAAGAAACGAAAAATGATTATAACAATTGCTTATGTCATACTCCTCTCTTTAAATATTTTTATTGCCAGCTTTCTTAACAAAATATGCATATTGAGCATAAACATTTGTGATCATTTCATTAATTTCAATGTGACCCATCAATTTAATTGTAATTCTTTTTAGTTAATCAGGGGCTACCGCTGAATCTTCTACCGTCTGCACATTCAGCAGTCTTGTCAAACTCGGGGAAGGTGTACCTCAGGGAGATGTTGTGTCTGATGCTGTTCTTGGTCTACATTAATGAGATCAGTACAACAGTACCAAGGTTCATCTCGAACATCCTCCATGCGGATGACTTTGCAGTGTTGAGCGCAGCAGAACATAAAGAAATAGCATCCTGCAGAATCCAGTATGCTGCCAATAGAGTCAGTAGCTAGACTGAAAGAGGCCACTAAAACTGAGCTAGACCATCTCTTTCAAATAGATGGAAGAGGTCACCTTAAAACTGGAGATCTTCCAGTATCAAAGACAGACAGGCCAACTTTACTGGCAACAAATAAATTACTGCATTCACGTGGAGGCCTCACATCGAAGCCATGGAAGCTAGAGCTGCAAAAAAAAAGTCTCTGATGAAGAAACTGGTGGGGACCACATTGGCGCAAATTACAGCATCCTGGCACAAGCAAACACCTGCTCGATCAGACCAGTAGTGCGGTACCAAGATACATCGAGAACATGAAACACTGAATGCAAAACCCAAAAAGCCAGGCTTGACAAGATGCAGAACATGGGTCATTCTCATGATGCAGTGACATTCTTAGAGACATCTGAATCACCCCAATTTAGGAAATGGAGGACATTGGAGCCACTGGAACGCAGAACAGCACACGCGATGAAGAGACTTACTAAACACCGACAGCATGGGAGACTACAGGAGCAGACCAAGAACCGTCAGAAACGCCCAAGTCTGTACCGCCAACTGAAGGTCTTGCAAAGGGCTAAAACTGACGTCCTGGAACCAAGCCCAAAGATGTGTGAAGAGCTCCCTTCAGATACCTGGACATCTCGAAAGAGCTTTCTAGACAACATAAACAATGTTCCAGGACTCTTTGCCAAAGGTCGAGGCACTGCACAAATCCATCTCGCTGGAGATTATGCACAAGAGCTACCCTTACAGCAGCTGTGGTACCGCACAAGACGCCGTGCGGAATGAAGGAAGTGGCGTACACCACTACTAAGTCCCTCTCCTTACCAGCTGGCGGCAGCAGCTCCAACTATCGTACAGATCTGCAGGTGCTCAACACAGCAGCAGAGCCGCACTAGCTAGGAAAAGGCAGCAGCTTGATCCACTGATCTCACCAGGAAGCTTCAAGATAGACTGGATGCCCTGTTCACAACATAGTGCTGCAATGGATTTCAGTGCATTCTGGAGTAGCTGGAAATGGAGAGGCTGACAGCCTGGCCAAAGCAGGCGCGAGACTACCTCACGATCACATGCTCCTGTAAAGAAACCAAGACACTATAGCAACAAAGTGATTGGCAACAGCAGAATGGCGGCTGCAGCCCGTGGGCAGACGACATCAACAAGCTGAACAGGGAGAACCAGGCCACCATCTTTCATCTGCGCACTGATTACTCTGGACTGGGTCCGTACAGAAACGCAGGGACGAAGTTCACAAACTTTTCATAAACGTTTCACAAACCCAAACTGAAGCCTGAAGGTTTACACACTTTGATTAGATCACTCTGTATCAGCAGCTCATTTGAAGCTTTCGTGCCTAATGCATGAAGAGATACCAAAATAAAAGAACGCTTAGCGAATGACGGAGCTCGGTAGAAGCGTAAACAACCAATCAGAATGTTCGGCAGAAAGGCCATGCAGTCACTTTATGATCAGAGCTAAATATAGATCACTTGCAACAAGCGTCAGCATGATCGTTCGCAATGGAATATTCACAAATTGGGGGAGAAAATAAACAAGTAGACAAAAGTTTGCCAGCACTTTGTCATTTTTTACAAACTTTCACAGACTTTAAGGTAAAGGACTGAAATTGACAGACTTTCCAGGGCTCTGAAAAAGCCTTGTCATTTTTTTTAACAACTTTCACAAATGTTCACATACCGTACGGACCCTGCTGGACTCACCTCGTGAGACTGGGTCATGCGGAAACAGCCCTATGCGAATTTGGCGTAGAAAATCAGTCTCCTTAGCACAATCTCCAAACCTGTCCATACAGAGAAGCAGTCTGCTGGCAGTTCTGACCAGAAGACCCGCCCCTGTACTCTAACTTCTGAAAACATGCTGCCGAGCTCTTGACAGCTTGCTTATTGGCAGCCAGAACAATATAAGATTTAAAGACGGCCATCAAGGAATTGAACGTTGCAGAAGAAGGTGGAAGTGGTGATCTCCTGGTGGAGAACTGGAAACTAAGTATTTTGATAATATTGTTTTGGCTGTTAGGAACCATGAAACCTTATTATGCATATTCATATTTACACATTTCGAGACGAAAATAAATGAAAGGAGAAGGGGAGACTTTACTAGACCCGCCCTACGCTAGGTAAAATATCACCTAAAAGACCAGCCAGTTAAAAATGGGTCACATTGAAATTAATGAAATGATCACAAATTTGTATGCTCAATATGCATTTTTAAAAAAAAGAAAACTGGCAACAAAAAAATATTTAAACAGAGGAGTATGACGTAAGCAATTTTTGATTATTTTGCGTTACTTTGTGTACCGGTAAAATGGGGGTAGGGCAGCAGATTAAGCCACTGTTGCCCCTAAATGCATCACAGCATCATAAAATCAGGTTGGGGGTAACTGTGGTACTCTGTCCTAACCAATAAAACCTAACAAAGATCTATCGGTTGTATACAAAATTTCTGAGGGCACCGGAAACAACGTACGTTTTCCAATTCGGCAATTTTAAATGGGAAAAAGCTATAATTCACCACAAATGTACCGTACAGGATGCCGACTTTCCTAATTTTCTTGCACGTTATGCTCACATTATTTAAACTTAATAGGTAAAGAGAGGTCAAAATGAAATAAAATAACTTTAGTAATTTTTTCTAATTAATTTTGTGAATTTTTACAACTTGGGGGTAGGGTTACAAAATCAACCACTGTGGCACTCACAGTGGTCACAGCATCACGTAGTCAAGTTTATAATAATTGTGACATCCTGTTTTAATGATGTATACCTGAAATGGACTGTCAGTGCTATAGAAAATGTCTGGAGGCAACTGACACATTATTTATGTCTTTTTTGGCGATTTTGCGAAAATGGCCGTTTACTGGGTGCACGAATACCTTCACTGTGAGCCAGAGATTTAATATTTTTTATTCTGTTTTTTGCAAAGGATGCAGAAGGTGTGCCTTAACATAATATTGCCTGATTTGGGCTTCTGGAATGAATTCTGATTTATTTAGAGGAAAATGTTTCTCAACCTCATTTTAGCACCTGCGAAGAGCGTGAATGGGGGTACCCTTGCGCCATCGGCTATATCTCTGGTGTGTTCTTAAGGATTTTCGGGGAACATGGCTTAAACATCTCAGAACATATTAGGGTACACTTTGAAACCCATCTTATTGAGTACTGGGGGGGGGGGGGGGGGTGCACGGTAGACCTGGCTAGCTTATGGACTAATCCAATTATTCTCTGAGCACACTGAATGGTATATGTCTTTCCTTTTGTTCTTCTTCCGTGAGAGTGGAATCTTTTTGCTTGACCTTAAGATTGAGGATGCCGAGGTGTACTGTAAATAATTTTGACCTTGAATCACTCTGCAAGTTTACAAAAGGGTCCTCTACATTCACCCCCTCTGTCGCATTGCAAGATTCTAGGTGGACCAAATGTCAGGTACATATTTTCCAATTCATTGGCAATGGTTTCTGAATGTGTCCATAACTGGACGAAGCCATAGAAATCTACTGTAGCAATCAATCACTGACAAAACATACTGATAAATCTTTCCGTAACATTCAACAGGCAGTTTTCGCACGTCCATGTTACGATTGTGGTTGTGTTGTTCTGTGAGAGCATGCATGCATTAATCGTAGGAAACGATCCGATATTTATTTGAGCTATCATGATTACGAATCACGCACCTTTTTAGTAAGATTCGCTATCGTTCGCACAGAGAGCGGAATTGATTGTCTTTTGATACACGAAGTTGAATCCTGAAGAGTCTAGAAACCGCTCGAATAATTACCGTTGTTTTCTGCTGCGTGAAGTTAGCAGCCAGTATGTGTTACGAAAAGTCGTGAAACTTCTGGAGAATTCCGGCAAGGTCGTGAACTGTGTAGTGTACTCTTGTGTGACGTCATTACACACCGGGATTTCCCAAAATTGGGGTTGAAATTAGCAGTCGAATTTCGTAGACGATTGTTGTCTATTTTAGAAAGTTCTTTTTCATCAATATTTATGAGTTTTTGATTGGTTTTGTTGTATGAATTTGGTTGATTATTTTGGAAAGAAAACACTATAAAAGACGGTGCTGGGAAGCACGTGTGTACATTGTCAGTTGGTTGGTTAGTTCGGGTTTAACGTCCACAGCACCGAGGTGATCATGGACGGCCCTGACGGGCGGGTTATGGGGGACAGGGAAATCTATTGCCTATGGAGTACGACCTGAACACTGATCAACTCAGGCGCACTCCAACTGTGCCACTTTGATTTACCAGGACCTTTCAACGGACATGCTATTGAACAAATCCGTTTTCCCCACTGGATTATGAGTCCAGCTACCGGGGCCGGGACGGGATTCGAACCCACGACCCGGCGATTCCCTTCGCTCTCCTGCTCCGACGTTTAACCGCCTGAGCTATTTCGGACTCTGGACATTGTCAGTGCAAGTGCAATTTTGGAAGGGATCGGGACTTCCAGGTATCGCTGATTTCGTCCAGGGGTGGGGGGGGGGGGGGCCAGGGGGGGGGGGGAGGGGTCGTCTCGCTGTCTGTCTGCCGCTCCGTCGCGCAGCGGCTGGTGGTGTTGCCGGAGCCGGGTGGTTGGTGGTGGAGGAGGCGGGTGGTGCGGCCGGTATACCGTTGCTTCTTAGTGCCAGGCTGGAGGGCTAGCCACTCGAGAAGGTGTTGTACGAATGGTGGTGGCGGTGGTGGTGGCCGGAGATACCGTTGCTGGCTGTGGAAAGGCCTAGGGAGTTGGGGTGGCGGTGGAGCCTGGGTCTGGGTGTCGGGCGTTGAGTTGAGCGGGGTGGGTGGCGGTGTTGCGGTGGCAGGCGGAGGTGTGGTGGTGGCGTGGGGAGCAGCGTCCGGCGTTGCTGTCGGAAGCGCTTGGGTGGACGGTGGCGTTTTCGGGGAGCGGTGGTTGTCATTTTGGCTGGTGGGCGTGGGGTGGTGACGACTTCTTGTACTGGGGGGTCGGTCGCTGTGCATTTGGCTTCATAGACTGGGGCCGGGGGTGCATCTGTGCCAATCTCTTCCGTGGGTGGGGCGGTGTTTCCGCCGCTACTGTTTTTGGTGGTGATAGGTGTGGTACCAATCTTCTTGGATGCAGTCGGTGGGGCGGCTGTTGTCCCCGTTGATTTTCTTTCTGGCCTTGCTTGGCATTCGCTGTCTGTGGATTGGGTTGTGGCTTGGCTGGCCGTGCTCTTGGTTTGTTGGGGGTAGAGGTCTCTAATGGCCCCTGTGTGCACCAGCCACCGGGCGGTGACCAGTGCTCGGTAGTAGTGGTTGCCACCGATCGATGTGATGGCGGGTACTGCATCCTGTAGTAGCAGCACGAGGTCATCAAAATCCATGCTTCTCAGCCGGGTCTCCCCCTCCTCCGTCGATGTCGGCCGCTCCCGAGTGATTGATTCCGGGAAATCGACCGGCGGTGGGGAGGGTGGGTGATCCGGCCCAGACGACGGCTCTGACAAGTCCTCGGGCTCTTCTTCTTCTTGGGGAGAGGGGGGGTGGGTGGCTGGGGGCTGGCGGGTGCCGTTCTTTCTTCTTGGTGGGCTGCGGCGTAGTTCAACAGGCTAGAGTTCCTTTGTATGAGCTCGTCAAATTTGGGGAACAGTCCCCTAGGTGGTATCGGCATTCCTTGTAGCACCAGGTGGTCAAAAGGTGTCACCTGTCGTGGTGAATAGGCCGTTTGCTGTGGGGCGAAAGCCCCCACGTTGGTTGTTCCCTTGGCTGAATTGGTGGGGACAATGGAGGCCGCTGAATCGGCGGGGACAAAGGAGGCCGATAGCTCCTTGTCTCCATTGTGTTCTTGGGTTGTTGTTGTGGCGCCTTGGGGAGGTTAGCTGTATAGTCCTCCACTTGTTGTCGGTTGGTTCTGCGTCTGTTCGCCCTGACAAGGGCGGGCGGCTGTTTCTTTTTGGAGGCCATCTGTCTGTATCTTGTGGCTTGGCTTGGGGCGAAGCTTTCGTCCTGGTTGGCTGCTCAGTGGAGCGGTGACCGTTCTCCCTGGAGCTTTGAGGCGTGACGCTTGCTTTCTTGGTTGCTTGCTTGCGAGGAGCGGAGGTCCGTACTCCTCGGCTGCTGTGGGTCGAATGTGCGCACACACATTGTCAGTGCAAGTGCAAATTTAAAAGGGACAAGGACTTCCAGCTCTCGCTGATTTCGTCCGGGGGGGGGGGGGGGGGACGGGGATGGGGGGAGGGGGTCTATATTTCGGCTGTTTGTCGCTGATGTCCGCGCATCATTCCTCATCATGTCTGTCCGCTTCACCGAGGGCCGGGTCATTGGGGGAAGAGCCTGAGTTCCCGCGAGGGACCGGATTCCAATCTCCCTGGCCGATGGTGTGGGTTCCTGTTCCTCCTTTGGTGGTCACCGTCCAAGGCCCGGTTTTCTTGGCCCGCCAGCTATTGCCCTCTTTGTTTGAGGGGGGTGGATTTTTACTAACCCCCCTATATGTGTTCTTGTACATTTCTGGAGGGGGGTGTTGTGCCCTCCATTGCCCAGGGAGTGCATTGACGAAGGATGCTAGACCTCCCTGGGGTCCCTATTTATTTTGATGGGTGACGACCGTACGCAGGCGAGCGGGGAGTCACACGGTGTCGGAGTGCCGACTAGGGTACCTCGCCCCCCTAGGTTGGCTAACCCCCCTATCCCGCAGAGTGGACCTTCCAGGAGTGTCCTCCTCTACGTCCCAATACGGGGAAGGCGGACCGCGGAGCCGGCGGATAGCCCCCGGGCGCGTCCCACCGAGAGTTTCGGTTGGGGGAGGGGGGGGCCTCAGGTGCCCACCGCCGGCCCCGGGGACCCTCTCCCCGCTAGGAGGGGGGCAGTTGGTCAAAAAGCCTCCCGGTAGAGACCTATGGGGCATTCCCTCTCACTCCTGGGAGGGCTATCTTAACGTACCGGGGGCGGAAAAATAAAGGAAAGTAAAGTGAACCGACCAAAAACAAACTTAAAAAAAAAACAAAAAAAAAAAAAAAAAAAAAAAAAACGGGATGATGTGATGGGTGGTTCCTGGGCACCCTCCCCCCCCCCCCCACCCCCCCTACGCCCGAACGGAGCTACCGGACCCGGCGGTGGCTTCCGCCGGGCCGGGGAGCCCATCCGTGGCGGGGGAGGGGGGAGGGGGGGGGGAGAGAGGGGGCGGAGGACCGGGTGATTGGTGGTGATGAGGATGATGATGTCTCTTTTTATTAACCGTGGGGAGGTGGGGCGGGTGTGGGACCATGAGGTGGGATGGTGATGAGGGTGACCTGTGTTTGCTGTTCGGCTCTGACGGGCCCACGGCAACACTTCGCGAGTGGATAGTTTGAGGATAAGTGGGGAGGGGCCGGTGGGGGGCGGGGTCCGCCACCGCGTGACTCTAGGAGGGTGTTATCCTGCGCGTAGGCCGTCACCCATTATCTATGTTTATAAGGAGTGCATTGACGATGGATGCTAAACCTCCTTTGATTGGACCTAGTTTATTTAAGTGGTTGGCCCCTCTTCATCCAGGCTGGGCTCCAGCCGCCCGGATTTACCCGCTCTCTAGTTGCTCCGCCCTGTGTTCCTTCCAGGGACCTGTCTGTTCGGCCCCTGGAGGCCCGGCGGATGACTGGCGCCCCTCGTGGCGCCCCGCGGTTTCCGGGCTCGGCCTGCCGTAATGGTGCCTGACCACTGCGCGGCCACTGCAGAGCTCCTCGCGGTCCCGTCCTCGCCGGGTAGGGTTGGGAGAGGTGGGTGACGAAAAAAAAAAAAGAAAAAGGGTGGGTGGGTGGGTGGGGGTGAATGGATGAGGTAACTCTTTATTATCTGGGGGATATGGGGGCGGGTGCTCGGACCATGAGATGAGAGGGTAGGAGATCATGGGTTCACCCTCTCCCCCCTCCCGCCGCCGCCCCGGCCTTTATTGGGAGGGCGGCGGGGCGAGGCGGGCGTCCCCGGAGTGGATAGATACCAGAGGCTATGGGGTGGGGTCGTGAGAGCAGGCACCGGGCAGTTCTGGGAGACCTGATTTCGGGAGGGCTTCCCACTGTCTAGGGTGCTATCTTTTTGAGCGCCCCGGTCGGGCAGCCCAGGCGGGGTGGTTGTGATGGGGTGGGGAGGATGGGGGTGAGGTGGGGTGGGGTGCAATCTTTATTACCTTGGGGGTTCTAGGGGGGGAGGCGGGTGGGTGCTTGGACCATGGTTGGTGAAGGGGGATGATTGGTGGTGAGGGGACCCCTCCATTCACTCAATTTTGCATTCTTTTAGTCTTCCGTCTTTTATTTCCCTTGCATACGCTCAGTCTTACTTCCTCTTTCAATCATTCTGGCACCCGTTATGCCCGACCGGAGGGGGGGGGGGGGGGCTATCTATGTTTGAGCACTTCGGGCCCGGGGGTGCTCGGACGACGACGAGAGCTAGCCCCCGAACTCATCGCCATGATCGTGGATCATGAGCCTTCCGTGCTGTGGGAGGGGGGTTGGGTTCTTTCTATGTTTGGTTATATGTACTTAACTAGGGGGTGTTCATTGAGTAGGTGTATTGTGTGTTTGGTGGTAGTGCACCATGTTGTTGCATCGGGGTTTATGAGGCCTTCTAGAGTGAGAGGTGTGTTGAGTTTATCTGCTATTGTGGTTCTGGTTTCTTCTATGTTTGGACAGTCTAGCAGTATGTGTTCTGTGGTCAGAGTGAGTCCGCATGTGCACATTGTTTGGGTTGGGAGGACTAGGTATCTTTCGCCCCCCCCCCCCCCAATCGGATTCTTGTCAGCCGTGACTGGTCTTTCCTTTTGCCTGAAAAGAGGATGGGTGTGTTGTTAAGTACCCTCTTTAGATTTTTTCGTCTTCCCCTTTTGGTCTGGTGGAATTCTTTTTCCCATAGTTTTTGGGAGGCGGGTCGGAGTGCTCTTAACCCTTCGTTTGCTGAGAGGGGTAGGTTGAAGAAGGTCGATTCTTGGTCGAGGCCTTTCTTCGCTACCCTGTCTGCTCGCTCGTTGCCTGGGATCCCCACATGGGAGGGGACCCACATGATCTTGACTGATTGGCCGCGTTCTGCGAGTTCCGCTGCTCGTAACCTGATTAGATATGTAAGATCCTCTCTGCACGAGTCTAGGTTTTGAATCGCTTGGATTGCGGATAGTGAGTCCGTTACTATGAGAATATGTTTGGCCTTTGGTAGGTCGCTTTTTGTTGCCTTGATGGCTCCTAGTATGGCCGTGAGTTCGGCTGTAAAGACTGCTGTGTGGTCGGGTAGTTTGATGGCCCGGTCCGATTTGTTGGGGACGTGGATACCTAGTCCTGTTGCGTGGGTAGTTGGGTCATGGGACGCGTCTGTGTAGACAAGTGCGTAGTTTTTATACGTGGTGGTTCTTTTGATGTCAAATTCCGTTTTCATTTTGGGCCCGTCTGTTGTTTTTTGGTATTTAGTTAGGTCCAGGTCTACCTCTATTTGTGGTAGTCTCCACGGTGGTACTGTGATTGGTATATTGGGGGTTCTCTTTGGTAGTTTGAGGTTTATGGTGTCTTCCATCGTTTGGGTGACGGTTTTGATTTGAGGCGTCAGTGTGCGTTGACCTCTATGTTTGTGGTCCGTGGTGAGTGTGTTTGGCCGGATGGTCTTCCGGCATGCTTATTGTTTTGTAGTTGTGGTTGGCTGCTCTTTCTTTTATTATGAGCGTTATTGGTTTTTGACCGCTTTCTGCCAGCACAAGCAGGTTGGGGGTGTGTCTGGGGACCCCCAGGACCACTTTCAAGGCGTCCGCTTGTACTGACATTAGCTTTTTGGTTTGGGTCTTGTTTAGGTTGGTGAGGAGCGGGGCTGCGTATAGTAGCCTGGACATTACAAAGGCGTGATACAGGTTAAGGAGTGATTTGGGGTCGGTGCCCCAGTCAGCTCCGCTTACCTTACGCATTAGGTTTATGCCTTTCCTGGCAGACTGGCATATTTGGTCGACATATGGTGACCAGTTATTGTTACTTGTGAATGTTACCCCTAGGAATTTGATTCTCTGGCAGTAATCTATATTTGTTTTACCAATTTGAAGCTTGGGGATGGGGGCTCTCGTTTGAAATTTATGTTTTAGGTTGGTCCTAAAAATGATGGCTTGGGTTTTGTTGGGGGAGATTTTGAGGCATGCTCTTACTAGCCAGTTTTCTATTCTTGTTAGGTCTTGTTGGAATTCTTGGAATCCTACTAATTCCCAGTTGAAGTTTCTTTGCCTGCTCTTGATTTTTCCTATAAGCGAGGTGTCGTCGGCAAATTGCATTATTTTGTTGTGTCTGACGACGTGTTGCAGTCCTGTGAGCAGGAGTGTAAACAAAATGGGGCTGAACACCGACCCTTGTGGTACTCCGTTGTCTAGAGTGTGTTCTTTGGATATTGCATTGCCTATTCTTACAGTTATTTTTCGGTCTGCCAGGAAGGATTTGACAAAGTTATACATTTTGTTTGTTATTCCGAGGTCGCCCAGTCTGCTAAGTAGTTTTTCGTGCCAAACCATGTCGTAGGCTTTCTCTATGTCGAGGAAGATTCATATGAGTTCAGTCCCCCTTTCTCGGTGGGTATTTAGGATCTCTTGTTGTAGGGTGGTTAGATGGTCGAGTGTACTGCGTTTTTTCCTAAATCCACTTTGCTGTGGGGGTAGGATGTGGTGTTTGTCGCAGTGGGACATAAGTCTGTATTTAAGTATTTTTCTAGTGTTTTGCCCAACTGGGATGTTAGTGCGATGGGTCTATAACTGTCGGCTTGGTGTGCTGGTTTTTCTGGTTTCGGGAGGGGAAAGACTAACGTTTTTTTCCACTGCGTGGGGAATATTCCTTTGGAGTAGATGTCGTTTAAGAGGGTAACTATAGCTTTTTTCATGGGGGGTGGCTTTTTTTGTATCATTTCGTATGTGATTAGGTCTATGCCGGGGGCTTTGCCTTTCCCCGCGGTTCTTAGGGCTTGGGTTAATTCTAAGATTGTTATTTCGCTGTCTAGCTCGTAGTTATTTGTCTGGGGTGGTTGTTCAAAGCACGTACTCAGATGGGGTTTGAGATCTCTGAATTCTGGTGTTAAATTATCGTTTGAGCTAGCTTGGCTAAAGGTGTGGGCTAGTACTTCTGCTTTTTCTTGGTCTGTGGCATACACTCTGTTTTCTGTTTTTAGGGTTGGCATGCTAACTCTCGGGCCATTGTTGATGGCTTTAATTTTGTCCCAACTTTCCTTAATCCTAGTTTTGGTGTTGATTGATTCGGTAAATGCTTGCCAGTCTTCCTTCTTGGCTTCTTTAATGGTGCGATCGGCTATGGCTTTAGCACGTTTGTACTCTATCCTGTTTTCGGGCGTTTTGTGTTTTTTCCATATTTGGAGCTTCCGTTTTCTGATTTTTACTTCTCGATCACAGGCCTTGGTCCACCAGGATTTCCCTGGCCTTCCATTATCGGATCTGTCGGGTGTGCACTCCGTTACTGATCTGATAATGTGGTCTGTGATGTGGGCCGTTTTGTTATCTATGTCCTGGCTCTCGTCCCAGTTTGGGGTGAACCTAGTCAATGCATGGTATTTTTCCCAGTCTATCCGCTTGGTGTTGATTTTTTGCGGGACTCCTGTGTTTGGTTGTAGGGGGGTTTGGCTTCTATCGTTAATTGTTATCAGTGCTGGGAAATGGTCGCTCCCTAGATTATCGCTGTTTACTTGCCATTGAGTTTCCACGGCGATGTTGATGGTGGCTATGGCTACGTCTAGGGCGTTCATAGTGTCTCTGTTGCCCTGGGCGAACATGTGGGTGGGCTCTCCCGTGTTTAAGATACATCGCTGTGTCTCATTTATGGCTGTTTCAAGTTTTTCCCCCGCTGTATCTGCTGATATTTGATTATCGTCCCATTGGGGGCTTTTAGCGTTAAAGTCTCCCACTACTATGTCCCCTGCTAGTAGTAGATCTTTGGGGTTTTCTATTGTTATCACATTGTCAGTGCTATGCTATGCTATGCTATTTTTAAAGGATACGGACTTCCAGCTCTCGCTGATTTCGTCCAGGGGGGGGGGGGGCGGTGGGGGGGTGGGCCGGGGGTTGAGAGGGGGGGGGGGGGAGTTATGTTCTGACTGGTTGTCGCTGATGTCCACGCATCGCTTTTGATCTACCTCTCGTCATGTCTGTAGTTTGGTTAGATGTATCGGATTAGTGGGTGCTTATTAAGCAGGTGTATTGTGTATTTGGTGGTGGTGGACCATGTTTTAGGGTCGGGGTTTAGGAGGCCTTCTACGGTGAAAGGTGCGTTGAGTTTATCTGCTACTAGGGTTCTGGTTTGGGCTATGCTCGGGCAGTCTAGCAGTATGTGTTCCGTCGTGAGTAGGTGGCCGCATGTGCACATTATTGGGTTGGGGTGGACTAGGTATCTCTCGCCCCATAATCGGATCCTTGTTAGTTGTGACTGGTCTCTCCTCTTACCTTTTAGGAGGGTGGGTGTATTGTTCAGTACCCTCGTGAGATTTTTGCGTCTTCCCTTTTTGTTCTGGTGGAATTCTTTTTCCCATAGTTTTTGGAAGGCGGGCCGGAGAGCACTTGGCCGTTCATTTGCTGAAAGTGGTAGGTTGAAGAAGGTCGATTCTTGGTCGAGGCCTTTCTTCGCTACCCTGTCTGCTCGTTCGTTGCCTGGGATTCCCACATGGGAGGGGACCCACATAAATGTGACTGTTTTGCCGCGTTCTGAGAGTTCGGCTGCTCTTAGTCTGACCAGGTAGTCTAGGTTCTGAATCGCTTGTATTGCCGATAAGGAGTCCGTCACTATGAGTAAGTGTTTGGCTTTCTGAAGGTCGGCTCTTATTACTTTGATGGCTCCCAGGATGGCCGTGAGTTCTGCTGTGAAAACTGATGTGTGGTCCGGTAATTTTATAGCCCGATCCGATTTGTTGGGGACGTGGATACCTAGTCCGGTTGCGTGGCTGGTTGTGTCGGACCCGTCTGTGTAGATGATTGTGTAGTTTTTGTATGTAGTAGTTCTTTTAATTTCGAACTCCGTCTTCATTTTGGGCCCGTCTGTTGCTTTCTGATATTTTGTGAGGTCCAGGTCTACCTCTATTTGTGGGAGTTTCCATGGAGGCGTTGTTATTTGTGGATTTGGTGTTCTATTTGGTAATTTGAGGTTTATCACGTCTTCTAACTTTTGGACTTCGGTTTTTATTTGTGGTGTTTGGGTGGGTTGATTTATGGGCTTGTGGTTGGAGGTGTAATAGGAAAATAGGAAACTGGTTTAGGACTACAGTTGGAGTCAGACAAGGCTGCTTGCTCTCACCTGCTCTTTTCAACATCTTCCTGGAAAGAATCATGACGGACGCTCTGAAATATCATGAAGGAACTGTCAGTATTGGAGGCAGAACAATCACGAACTTGCGCTTTGCGGACGACATTGATGGCCTTGCAGGAACAGAGAAGGAGCTAGCTCAGCTGGTGGAAAAGCTGGATAGTACAGCCATTGCATATGGGATGGAAATCAGAGCAGAGAAGACCAAACTGATGACCAATAACGCCAGTGGCATTGGCACTGAAATCATGGTGGGAGGCCAAAAACTGGAAACAGTTAAGAAATTCAAATACTTAGGAGCCATTGTGACAGATGAGGGATCAAAACCATAAATACTGTCCAGGATTGCGCAGACAACAACAGCACTGACAAGATTGAAGACCATATGGAAGGACAGAAACATCACACTCTGCTCCAAGATCAGACTGATGCGCTCCTTAGTTATCTCAGTGTTCTTGTATGCCTGCGAGTCATGGACCCTCACAGCAGACCTTGAAAAGAGGATACAAGCCACTGAAATGAGATGTTTTCGAAGGCTGCTTGGCATCTCATACAGAGATCACATCACAAACGAGGAAGTGGGAAGCAGAATCAGGCAAGCAATCGGGCCCTATGAAGCCTTATTAGCCATTGTGAGAAAACGCAAACTGAAGTGGTATGGGCATGTTACGCGTTCAGCAGGGCTTGCCAAAACAATCCTGCAAGGCACTGTGCAAGGAGGACGAAGGAGAGGAAGACAGAGGAAAAGATGGGAGGACAATATCCCAGAGTGGACAGGACTGAAGCTGGGCGATACGCTGAGAATGGCAGAGAACAGAGAGGAATGGAGGGAGCTGGTTGTCAAGTCATCAGTGGTGCCCCAACGGTCGGCAAAACTACGGGAGAGAGAGAGAGAGAGAGAGAGAGAGAGAGAGAGAGAGAGAGAGAGAGAGAGAGAGAGAGAGAGAGAGAGAGAGAGAGAGAGAGAGAGAGAGAGAGAGAGAGAGAGAGAGAGAGAGAGAGAGAGAGAGAGAGAGAGAGAGAGAGAGAGAGAGAGAGAGGTAGAGTAGAGTAGAGTAGAGTAGAGTAGAGTAGAGTAGATTAGATTAGATTAGATTAGATTAGATTAGATTAGATTAGATTAGATTAGATTAGATTAGATTAGATTAGATTAGATTAGATTAGATAGATAGATAGATAGATAGATAGATAGATAGATAGATAGATAGATAGATAGATAGATAGATAGATAGATAGATAGATAGATAGATAGATAGATAGGTTGGAGGTGAGCGTGAGCTTGGCCGGGTGGTCTTCCGGCATGCATATCGTTTTGTAGTATTGGTTAGCTGTCCTTTCTTTTATTATTAGTGTTATGGGCTTTTGACCACATTTTGCCAGCACAAGCAGGTTGGGGGTGTGTCTGGGGACCCCCAGGACCACCTTCAGGGCGTCTGCTTGTACTGACATCAGTTTTTTGGTTTGGGTTTTGTTTAGGTTGGTAAGGAGTGGGGCTGCGTAGAGTAGTCTGGACATTACAAAGGCATGGTAAGGGTTTAGGAGTGACTTGGGGTCGGTGCCCCAGTCTGCTCCGCTGACTTTGCGCATTAGGTTTATTCCTTTCCTGGCTGACTGGCATATTTGGTCTATGTAAGGTGTCCAGTTGTTGCTGGTTGTAAATATCACTCTTAGGAACTTGATTCTTTGGCAATATTCTAGGTCTATCTTACCAATTTGTAATTTGGGGGTGGGGCTCTTATTTTGGTATTTGTAGCTGCGGTTTGTTCTGAAGATGATTGCTTGGGTTTTATGGGGGGAAATGTTTAGGCCTGCTCTTACTAGCCAATTTTCTATTCTTGTCAGATCTTGTTGGAATTCTTGGAATCCTACTAGTTCCCAGTTGAAATTTCTTTGTCTACTCTTAATTTTCCCTATTAGTGAGGTGTCGTCTGCGAATTGCATTATTTTGTTGTGCCTGACAACGTGTTGTAGGCCTGTGAGTAGGAGTGTGAATAGGAGGGGGCTGAGCACCGATCCTTGTGGTACTCCGTTTTCTAGGGTGTGCTCCCTTGATAACGCATTGCCTATTTTAACTGTTATTCGCCGGTCGGCCAGGAAGGATTTCACCAGGTTGTACATTTTGTTGGATATTCCTAGGTCGCCCAATCTACTAAGTAGTTTATCGTGCCAAACCATGTCGTAAGCTTTTTCTATATCTAAGAAAATTCCTATGAGTTCTGTTCCTCTCTCTTTGTGGGTATTTAGGATTTCTTGTTGTAGGGTGGTTAGGTGATCGAGTGTGCTGCGCTTTTTCCTGAATCCGCTTTGCTGGGGTGGTAGGATATGGTGTTTGTCGCAGTAGGACATGAGTCGGTATTTGAGTATTTTTTCCAGCGTTTTACCCAGTTGAGATGTTAGTGCGATGGGCCTATAGCTATCTGGTTGGTGTGTTGGTTTTCCTGGTTTGGGGAGGGGGAAGACTACTGCTTTCTTCCATTGTGTGTGGAATATCCCTTTGGAGTAGATGTCGTTAAAGAGGGCGGTTATGGCTTTTTTCATGGAGGGGTGGCTTCTTTGGATCATTTCGTATGTAATTAAATCTATGCCGGGGGCTTTGCCCTTTCCGGTGGTTCGTAGGGCTTGGTTCAATTCTAGGAGAGTTATTTCGTTATCTATCTCGTAGTTGTTTTTCTGTGTTGTTTGTTCGAAACATGTGCTTAGGTGGGGTTTGAGGTCCCGGAATTCCGGGGTTAGGTTGTCATTTGAGCTAGCTTGGCTAAATGTGTGGGCTAGTAGGTCTGCTTTGTCCTGATCGGTGGCATACACCCTGTTTTCTATTTTGAACGATGGCATGCTGGTTCTTGGGCCGTTGTCAGTGACGGAGTGATGCAATAGATAGTGTGTACATTGTATGATAACCGCAGTGTGTCAAAAGCGTGGATACATTGTAGAGGAGACATTGTATCAGTGTTGGTGCATTTGTGAATGCATTGTTTGGAGATCGCATCGCTGCAATAAAATATTGTTGGAACTGTTACTCCAGTGTGGTCTACATCCTTAAGCCATGTGTGACGGGTTGCAGCTGAGTGAAGTTTCTTTAAAAGAACCTTACGTGCGTGCGTCTGGTGTGATAATTATCATACTACGACTACGACTCAACACGTAACAGTCCACTAAGTCTACTTGATGTCTTTCCATCACATTGTTGCTTCTGACAGGCTTTAGAGGTGGTCTGTTTTTTAAATGTGGGTTGCTTTTGGTATGCTCTGGAATGTTGTTGAGGAAGAACTGGATACAACATTTACGGATACCAAAGCAATGGTTTTCATGAGGTACCGCAGCTTTTCTGCATCGTCTCCTTTTGTCAGCGCGTAGAAATGCTTAAAGCACTCGTCAGTCTCTGTGCTTCTCAGTAGAATTAAGTTGTTCCTCACCACAACGGTCAACTCTTTTACCAAGGTATGGATCCATTATAGTTCTTGTATGCAGCTTATATCTCGCAGCCTAAAAATAGACACAATTATCGAGGATAATTTCATGTATCAATATACTATGCAGACCAGTGGACAAATGTCATCAACCAATCACGCCTCCCACCCCTCAGGCATCATGTGCACGTGTGCGCACAGGCGCGTGTGTGTGTGTGTGTGTGTGTGTGTGTGTGTGTGTGTGTGTGTGTGTGTGTGTGTGTGTGTGTGTGTGTGTGTGTGTGTGTGTGAGATAGAGAGAGAGAGAGAGAGAGAGAGAGAGAGAGAGAGAGAGAGAGAGAGAGAGAGAGAGAGAGGGAGGAAATGGTTGGTTGTACATGTTTAACGTCCCGGCAGCAACAAGACTTTCTCAGGACGTGCCTGCACTGCTTGTGAAAAAAAACCCAACTAAACAGAATATTGAATGTATGTCGCCAGCCGGTCCAATACACTAAATAAACCTAAGACCATTTAGCAACACACATCCAATATCAAGAGCTACAGGCACGCAGACAGTAGGGAGATTTTTAAAAAGGCAAATACAGGTGAATGGACCAAGGGTAGACAGAAACACATGCCCCAGAGTAGAAGGGAAACCCACCCTGTGGGGCTGACCAGGGTGACCCTGGGAACTAAAAAGTAGTTAACCCCACCCAAGTCCCCCTGGGCAGACCCGGGTGGGGGGAGAGATGAAATGAAACTTTGAAATAAAATGAAACTTTATTTCTCAAGGATAAATGATTAGGTACATAGACCTGTTTTCAATCATGTCCCTGCACACTCACATAGACGCACGCACGCACGCACACACACACACACACACACACACACACACACACACACACACACACACACGCTCACACACACACACAAACATACACACACGCACACACGCACTCACACAGACACACGCTCGCACACACACACACACACACACACACACACACACACACACACACACACACACACACACACACACACACAATACCTGAAGAAAAAAGAAAAAGTAGTTAACCCCATCCAAGTCTCCAGGGCAGACCCGGATGGGGAAACGTACAAAGTAATAATACATTTACAAGAAAAAAAATTAAACAGAAATCAGTGTGTGCATGTATACATATGTGCATTGGGTATTTACAAGAAATTACATGGTAATAAAAATGATAAAAAGAGAATACACTGATATAGCTATAGGGGGAAAATAAGCAGATATTGTTTTACAAACATTTGCAATATGATTCTGCCAGCACAGCTTGTCATCTATGATGATTAAATGCACGCGCTGCTCCCTGACTGGCCATTAAATGCGAGTTATAATGGAGGGGGGTTCAGCTGGTGTTTTTGTCTAGTGGTAATCAACATACATTTAGGTTTGGAAGAATTCGGTACCATGCAGTTATTTTGACCCCACTGTGAAACATCATTCAAACTACTCTGAAGAGATCTAGTTATACAATATATATCTGATGATGAAACGTCAAGAGTTCCGTCATCTGCAAAGAGACTGTAGGTTACACTGGGGTCAGATATATGTAGTGGAAGGTCGGTGATATAGACAGAAAACAAAAATGGACCAAGGATGCGCTATCACCTCCTCACGCGAGTTTGTCCCATTCACATGGACATATTGTGTGCGCCCATGCAGGTATGACGTAAGGAACGCAAGGGTGCCAGTACTTAACTGATAGACAGCAAGCTTCCAAGATTAACGAGGTCAGAAGCTTTCGAGAGGTCCAAAAAAGACAGCCCCAGTCATTTGACCGCTATTTATCGCGGTCAGCCATCTATCAACGAAATGTGTTAGTGCTGTGTGACAAGAGTGCTTTACACGAAAGCCCGATTGCAGTGATTGAGTCAGTTTGTGTTTTTCGAGATAGTGCTGCAAATGCATGTGGATGTGCCTTGCAATCGGTTTAGATAAATTTGATAGCAGGGAAATAGGTCTAAAATTGTTTGGGTCAGTGAGGTTTTTTGTTTTAGGTAATGGTATCACCTCTGCTGTCTTTAAGCTGGAAGGAAAGTAGAAAGTTAACAAATCTATGATATACGGCAGAGCCAATTTGAGAACAGTGCTGCTAATACCATTATGGCCAGACGAACGTTTATTTTTTAATGCCGAGATGGATTTTCCCACGTTGTGAACCGTTAACAATAAATATGAAATGATGTATCGGGAGTCAACCTTTCATTACAGAACATTTTCAATTGTTCTGACACCACAGATGGCTGATCGGGAGATGTGGTCTGGAGTAGTGTACTGGCGGCAGAAAGAAAATGCTGATTAAATATATCAGCTGGATGTTTGTACACTGAGCAGTATTTTTTAACCTCGTGAATGCGTTCAGCGCACGCCAAACAGATATAATATCCTTTTTTGCCATTCATAAGTCGGTGAAAGAGGGACCTCTGAGCCTTTCTCACTAGGGACTTTACATAATTTCTTTATTATCGAAAGGCTGCACATACTTTCTTTGTTATCGAAAGGCTGCAAAATCTTTATTTCTTTTATATTCATCACGGATCTGCATAGGCACCTTGATTTCGTTATTCAACCAGGCGGGCCACCTGGTGATTTTTGTTACACGTTTCTCTCTGAATGGGGCATGTCTGTCAAGAACACCAAGAAACAATCTGTACCATTCAGACAAAGCTTTGTTAGGATCACTATGATGGTAGACCGTATCGAATGACATATTACTTAAATCGTATAAGATACATCCCTGCTAAAGGGTTTAAGCGATCTATATCTAATGGTTGTGTGCTGATGCTTGCGGAAAGGATTATTCGCTTTTAAGAGAGAGAGAGAGAGAGAGAACGAACGAACGAAACTTTATTTTCCAAGGATTGAGATATTAGGCGCGCAGGCCTTTCTTACAATCTGTCCTTGCTAAGTTACTTTAAAGAAAAAAAAAAAAAAAAAAAGAAGAACATCAACCAAACAACAAAAGGTAACTAAATAATAACTACACACACACACACACACACACACACACACACACACACACACACACACACACACACACACGCACGCACGCACGCACACACACACACACACACACACACACACACACACACACACACACACACACACATGTACTCGTGCACATGCGCACTTTTGTACATACACATGCACACGTACGTGCACACATATCTAACATTTAGGTAGGTAGGATATTTTGCGTACTATCAAAAACAAGCTGAAAAAAAGAAAAAAAAATACTAGCGAAAAGTGAGAACATGAAGCGTATCATGTCTAGAAACAAAGAAGAAGAAGTTTAGTTTAGTTATTTGGGTTTAACGCCGAGCAGGCGACTAAGGCCATCTCTCGGCGGAAATAAGAAGAAAGGATCAGCATTTCGTTGTCTTAGAAAGGTAATGATGCACTCTACTTTTAAACAGAGAGAGGGACGTGGTTTGTTGAATAGTGGGAGGAAGAGCACCTGAATAAGACAGACTAGATTTGTACAGGTCTATACGGGGCCTTTTTATAGAAAGACTGTTCCTGGAGGTGCTGTATTTCTTTTCAATTGGCGAAAAAAGTCTAGATAAGTAAGGTGGAGCTTTGTCGTTAAGAATTTTGTGTGAGAGAGAGAGAGAGAGAGAGAGAGAGAGAGAGAGAGAGAGAGAGAGAGAGAGAGAGAGAGAGAGAGAGAGAGAGAGAGAGAGAGAGAGAGAGAGAGAGAGAGAGAGAGAGAGAAGCAAAATATTTTACAAAAAAATCATAAAATAATAATAATAATAATAATAATAATAAAATAAACACCCGCCCCACCCCCACCCCCACCCCCCCAACCCCCCTCCCACCCCCAAAGTCTCTTAAAGTTTTGTTGCGAACATCGTATAAGCGGCTTGACCGGGTTTTTTTTTTTAATGCGATAGTCTGTACCTTTTCATATATTTCTGCTGTGTTGCAGTGCAGCTATGGCCAGATACATGCCTTCGTTGAAGATCCAGCAGCTGATCATACTGTGTGTCGCTTAGTGTCGGTGCTCTGTCACATTTGCGGGATGTCTGCAAACAATGTGACAAGGCATATAACCGATATTAATAATAATAATAATAATAATAATTACGGTATTTATAATGCGCTTATCTTATAATAATTATAACTCTAAGCGCGCACTCACAACTCGCACACGCATGCGCACGCTTTAGACAATGACTCACGTACCACAAATAGTGAAAATACATTACGACGGTCAGCTTGGGGTGGGGAGTGTGGCGATATAGTGCTAGAACTGTTGAAAGAGGTGAGTTTTGAGGGCGGACAGGAAGGAGGAGAGAGAGAGTGTTTCTGACGGAGAGAGAGTGGGAGAGTGTTCCAGGTGGATGGACCGTATACTGAGAAGGAGCGGGGGCCGAAAGTGCTGAGTTTGGTGCGGGGGATGAGGAGGCGGAGAGGGTCGGAGGCGGAGCGGAGGGAGCGGGAAGGAGTGTAAGGGTGAAGTAAGTGGGAGAGATAGGTAGGAGCGTAGTTGTTCAGGGATTTGTAGCAGAGAGACAGAATCTTGTATTGGATGCGTTGGGGGATGGGGAGCCAGTGAAGGAGCTTGAGCAGGGGAGTGATGTGGTCGGATTTTTTCTTTCTGAGGACGAGGCGGGCAGCATTGTTCTGGACGCGCTGGAGAGTGAGAGTGGTGGAGTGAGGAAGGCCGGAAAGGAGAGAGTTGCAGTAGTCGATGCGAGATAAGATGAGAGAGACAGCGAGTTTGGTGGCAGCTTCGGTAGTGAGGTATTTTCTGATCTGACTGATGCGGCGGAGGTGGAAATAACATGCCTGGGCCGTGGCGGAGACGAAGGTGGTCATCGAAAGAGAGGAATCGAGGATAACGCCAAGGTTCTTGACCGAGTCAGAGAGGGAGATGGGGGTGCTGTCGAGTTGAAGGTGGAGAGAGAGAGGGAGCTGGGAAAGTTTCTGGCGAGCGCCTGGCTTCTGGCATGGCTTCCGTTTTGTCGTCGTTCAGTTTGAGCTTGTTTGCTGTCATCCAGTTTTTCACATCTTCATAGCAGTCAGCCGTGCGAGTCAGTAGTGTCTGAGTGTTGTCGAGTTTGTCTTTGTCTAGTAGTTGTGAGTCGTCAGCGTAGAGGTGGTGGTGTATGTGGTGAGACTGGATGATGTTGGACAGGGGAGAGGTGTAGAGTGTGAAATGGACCGGGCCCAGGACGGACCCTTGTGGAACGCCGCAGGAGAGCCTGACTGGGTTGGAGGAGACGCCGTCGATGGTTACGGACTGCTGTCTGTCGGAGAGGTAGGAGAGAAACCAGGAGTGGGCAGAGTCAGTGATGCAAAAGGAGTGGTGAAGGCGGTGGAGGAGGATAGAGTGGTCTATGGTGTCGAAGGCGGCAGAGAGATCGAGTAGCGTAAAAAGGGAGATGTTGCCCGAGTCAGTGGAGAGAAGCAAGTCGTTTAGGATATGTAGAAGGGCTGTTTCAGTGCTGTGATGTTTGCGATAGGCAGACTGGAAGGGACTGAGGAGGTTGTTGTCGGCGAGAAACCCCACCTAAAATAGATCTTTTCAATATCTACATACTATAAATAATGAGGTGTAGCTGATTTACAAATTTCAATAGTATCTTTGCCAGATGAAAGTGTAACCCAGTAATTATTAGTATACGTACTTGACTTTGGGCTTGTTCTGTGTTAAAACGTATTTTAGACACCTGCAGAGTGAATCCGGGGGGAAAAATCAGCCATTCAAAAACAAGGAGATGAGGTGATGATCCATCATCATCAGAGACGTCCTCGGAATCCAGCAGCATCTTGATAAAATCTAAGCCCCCCCCCCCCCCACACACACACACACACACACAGAAAGGCATTTAGGTATTTGTAAATGTAAAGGACGCCTTGTTTGATTGTTAACATTACCCCCAGACACCCCTCATTTAAATTGGACACTGTTTTGGGGTGGGATAGGGGGATGGGTTTGGTGGGAGCTGGGGAACAGAAACATGAACCGCATAGTTTGTTGTTGTAAACTAATAATAACAGTATTAATATGGCCCATGTTTCTCCTTTTTGTTCAATGTTAACTTTAGCATATTCCAGCAGAAATAGCCTGCTGCTGGCAAAACAAGTCATGTATGTAGAAATGAAGTAGGCCTATGCTATTTTGAACAAAATAACTTAGTTTGTGATGATAATTATGACTGGTCATCACAGGAACGACTGTAATAAACACTCACTGTAAAAAGTTTGGCTTCCTCCAAGTTTGTTTCTACTACCTCAGTTTACAAGTTTATGATACACTTGGAATTAACGATCCTATTTTGCTCATATTCCACAAGTTGAAAGAGTAGTCAAAAGCCTGTGCCGAAAATGAAAGAAAAATTCGTGGGGGGGGGGGGGGGGGGGGTTTGCACCCAATTTGGTTAGTCGCCACTGTGCCGTTTTTAGGATACCTGTTTACGTGAAAATATACAGCATATGTCAGCAAAATAATGCCACTAAAAGAAAAATTCCCAGCGATCAGATTTTGATAAGAAATTGTCTCTATGCAGAATTCAAACTGAAGAAGCCTGTCGTTAAAAACATCCATAAGTCACCGAACTCATGTTTGAGTAATTTGCAGCAGTATTTGGAACACTGAGTGCTCCGGAGAAAGGAAGAAAGCACTGCGATGAAATCCTGATGGCTCATATGTTTAAGCTTCATGTAACAATTCCAACAAAGTGCATACATGTTTGGGAGTAGCAAATATGGCGTCATCATAGCAGATGAGGTCAAAAGATGACCAAAATTTCTCTTTTCACCTCGCGCAACATGTCACTTACGTGGTGACGATTTTGGCTCCCTTTCCCGAGTTCTGGCTCTTGCATTTGTTGAGAAGTCTGGATTTTCATTAGGGGCGCACTAGTGTGTAGCATGCAGCCTTAAAAAAAAAAAACAGAAAACTGGCTCGAAGTCGGCCTGTCATTGCCCCCGCGCTATTCATACAGACAGTACGGTACTGCGAGCAACGATGTGTGTGTGTGTGTGGAGAGAGAGAGAGAGAGAGAGAGAGAGAGATGATGATGATGATGATGAAACTTTATTACATAACGGTAGAAGTTTTGACAGATACAAATACGTCATTTTTCAAACTTGCCGTTTCTAACGTTCTACAACATGAAATATAATGAAGACAAACAAAAAATATTTAACGCAAACAAAAAACATAACTAAATAAGTACAGACACACGCAGTACAGAAAATGATACTACTAAGGTAGCAATAAACAAATACAAAAAAGGAAGTAACACTCCTCAGCACAAATTACATAGGAGAAAAATCATAGCACAGCAAAACAAGCACAAAGTACCAAGAATCAAACATACATACACACACCTTTACAGCCGTGTAAATGCACGCACTAACATATATACATTTACATAACCTTTCATCAGAATGACAGGATAAAATAATATATCTAAGCAGTTTCCATCAGGTATATGTGTAGTTTTGTTTTAAAGGAGGAAAGGTGGGTTAGTGTTTTTAAATGTTGAGGAAGTGAATTCCATAAAAGTGTTCCCGAAAAGGCTAGGCTTGATTTGAATAAGTCAATGCGAGGTAGTGGTAATCGAAGAGTACTGTTCCTCGAGGACCTTTCACACTGTCGTGGAGTAAATTTAGCTGTTAGATACTGTGGAGCTTTCTTGTGGAGAATTTTAAACATAAGTATGCACTTGTTGTAAACGAGTTGTTGACGAAGGCCAAGAAGTTTGAGATTTTGCAGTTTTACAGCGGTAGGAATGGGTCTTATATCTACATGTTTAATGGCTCTTTTGTATAGTGAATTTAGTTTTTTGATATGCACATCACCGCTACCATCCCAAACAGTGCAGATGTAATCAACATGAGATTTAATGTGTGCATGAAAAAACATTTTTCGTGTATTTATGTCACTCACACTTCTCAATTGTGATAAAAGAAAAATATTTTTTGATATTTTCTTACATATATTAGTCACATGTTTCTCCCAACTTAGTTGCTCATCTATACATATTCCAAGGAAGTTGCGTTCATGAACTTGTTCAATAGGTTGGCAATTAAGACTGAGCGTTAGTGAAGGGGGGGGGGTGAGAGAGAGAGAGAGAGAGAGAGAGAGAGAGAGAGAGAGAGAGAGAGAGAGAGAGAGAGAGAGAGAGAGAGAGAGAGAGAGAGAGAAAGAGAGAGAGATTGTACCCATTAACTGGTTATTGTTATTTTTCTGTATGAATCGTGCGCGGGAGTCCCTGTAGTTAGATTTCTGATGGAGCAAAACATTAAAGTTACATAATGGTAGTTATTGTGACAGCTCAGTCAAAAAATATAAACACACCACTTTCGACCGACCCCTGAACGAAACATGCTGCTTATCTAAAGCTATTGTAAATCAGACACCCTCAAGCCAGTATGTAGTTATAGGGTCAAGCAAACCGACAAAAATGATCGGTTACGCTGGTTCAAATACACACATTTGGAAATTTGTTGTTATTATTTTCATGTTATTTTTAAATCAAACATGCCGTTTAATTATCCAAAGCTAAATTCCAGATCTAAAGATGGTCGGTATCGCTGGTTCAAAATCTCACTGTTGGAATTTTGTTATTTTTTTTTATTTTTTTTTTTTTTTTAAATCAAATCCAAAGCTATGTTCCTGATCTCAAGATACCCTCAGCCAGTATGTAGTTACATGCTCAAGTATGACTGACCGTAAAATATTTTGGCGATTACATCCAGTTAAAACCTGGCCATGCGACACTGATTTTCACAGTGTATTCATGTTGTTTTTCCCTCCATACACCCATCAAAGACAAGTAAATGATAAATAAATAACACGTACCTGTGCTTCGGATATGTTGTGCAGAAGCCATGTACCGCCTGAAGCCACGATTCCAGATTTGAAGAGCTATCGTGGATTCCACTCTCGGAATGTCGCGCCATGCCGTCATGGGGGATTTCCCAGAATGGAGTGCTGCGTTCTTTGTCATTTTTTGGGGGGTAAAAGTCAATATTTCTGTTATTTTCACATTACTCGGCAAAAATTGAAAGAGTTTCAGATGCAAGAGACCTATTATAATGTGATAAGACAGACTAAAGACCCCGCAAATGGAACAAGAAGCTTGCAAATTGAAGTGGCCACACTTACGGGCAGCTTCTACAGTGAAGGCGTCAACAGAGGTCAGTGCTCCCCTCCAAGAGAAAGGCAATCAAAGTCTAATTGTTTCAGTAGGTCAAGGGATATTATTCTGTGTAATCAACAATGTTTTTGGCGTACTTCCTTTACACAACACGTTGCCAGGCAACCATTTGATCAAACGTTTGGGTGTGGACAATAGTACTGTGGCAGGGTCAAAAATGTATGCCAATACTACTTTATATATTCAACTTTCTGATAATGTCTTTGACGGAAAGTTGTAGGCTACGATGAAGTCTAAAAACATATTTAGCAGTTTGTTTCCAACCTGCTTTCTGTGGTTGCAGCATGTCATGCAAGTTGTGGCCTATATATAGGGCGCTAGGACTGAGAAGGTAGGGGTTTTCACCAATATACAAATCTATTATTTTGCATAGGATTCAAAGCGCGCATGGCATAATCGGCGTGTTACAGGATGACAACACCTTTTAGGCAGCTGCCATAGTAATTTAATCTAGAAACTTGGGGGGCTGGGCGAAGTAAAAGGGTGCGGGGGGGGAGGGGGGGGGGTAAGAGGGGATTAGGCGGGGCGGGATGATGAGCAAGGGAGGGAAGTTTGGAATGAATTAATTGTATCCACTTGCTTTGTTGTGTGTCTCTTATTCAGTCAGTCAATCATTTCAGATTTCGCAGTTGTCTCACAATGCCCTAATGTATGTTATGTCATGGATGATTGTCTGGAGAAAGAGAGAACACAGCCGGATAAAGCTGCCTAAAGTACGAGCGACGGGAAGAGAAAACAGCCTTCTGAAAAAGTGTCAGAAAATAAGATAAAGGCCAGAATAGCAACAATTTGAATTCCAAAGCATCTTCCACTAGGGTAGGGTGCGAAAAAAACCGGACTTATTGTCAAGGCAAAAAGACAGATACAAATGTACCACGGAGCCACTTGATACTTCAAATCCTCAAGCCTCAAGACCTAGGTCAACTGATGGAGGATACAGAAAATGGCATGGCTTGCACAGGAACCATCCGCTCAAACCGCATTGCAGACTGGCCCATGAAGTCTGTCAAAGAGATGGCTCGAGAAGACCATGCGTGATTATCCCACAGACAGCAACACCGGGCTGGTTGTCTTTCGTGGGAACATTGTCAACGATGACCCAAACAATGTCGGGCTTCATCCCATTCAGTCATGCTTTGGTAAAGAGCTGAGATTCAATGGTTTACACCGTTGCTCAATCATGGGAGAATGGAAGGCGTCGATCGGATGGACCAATAAGTGGACATAATACCATCCGCTCAAAAAAGCGGTGGTGGCCCATATTTTGCTTGCTGCTTGGATCTCTGCGTGCAGCAGGCCTGGCATCTATACAGGACCATCCGGCCAGCAAGGATCAACTTCTGGACCTTCTTGTTATCAACTAATCTGTGGTTACTGCCTCCCTGTCGCGTGCTTACGAAATAAAAGGTTGCCGTCCTTCTGCGCAGGACAAACGTTTCCATTCTGCCGTGCGTTTTGACCACAAGGACCACCTGATTGAGCCGTGGCTCAGGCAGATTCGGTGTGTGGTGTGCAGGGTGCGGTGTGAAGACCAAGCACTGATGCATGAACTGCAAAGTTGGTGTACACGACCGCTGTTTTGTGGCTTTCCGTATCAAATGAACAGTGGTCGTGGACAGCCGCCTGTTGCCATGCAGTCTGACCGTATGGACTACAAAACTGATGGAACAGAGCCAAGGGCCCCACAAAATCGATCGCACATGTGTGCAGAATGGCAGCGGGCATTCGGCAGACCAGTTGAAAGGACACGAAAGATCCATAGTAAACCAGACTAATGTAGAAACGACATCAAAAGAAACTCTGGGAACACTTCTGATGGATGGGATGGAGCGCATAATATTTTTATGGGCCTTTTCGAGCGAAGACATCCCATCTTGACCGAACTGCACTAAGCAGAACTGATGTAATCGCTAAATCGTTTGTTTGCTCAAATACATTTGGTTTTCAAACAGCACTTCAATAGCCTTAATACATGGGAATGAGAGCGAAAAACTCCTACCCTCTCAATCCTAGCGTCCTATATACAGGACGCACCTAAAGTTCACTTCTTAACAATAAAAACAATAAAGATTCCAAAATTACACTTAGTCCTGCCAATGTTAACATAAAAACAATGTATTTTTGATACTTTGACTAAAAATATAAATTCAGACATAAATGAGTTAAACACCAGTCACAACATCCGCTTGAGAAACGTAAACACTAAGTGTTATCAGCAAGAGGCATAGATCTTCGTGAGCCCCCGCAATTGCGGGGGCTCATGCGGCTCTATGTCTCTAGCAACTGAATCGCCTTTACGTTTTCTCGTCACTTATGTTAGAGAGGTGACATCAAAACATGACTGGCGCTGGCCCGGACAAAAACATTGGTCCAACGCAAGAGGACATTCTAATTGGTGTAAAATTTTAATTTGACTACAAAATACACATCAAATAGATTACGTCTCAGTAATGCTATTCATATCATGGATACAGGCAACTTTGAATGGACAGAACAGCTAGGAAGATTTTCTGCTTTTCTGCTTTGTCATAGCAGTTCAGACATAAACGCCGAGAAAAACACAGCCTAGTTCAACTGTAAGAGACGTAGATCCTCATGAACCCCCGCAGTTGCGGGGCCTTATGAGGATCTATGTCTCTTGCTGACGTCACTCAGTACGCAGTGAACGCGGTGCATGTATATCCCTGTTCAGGCAGTAACCAGTTCTGTTTACCGTATCGGTGATAACATGCACAGGGAAGTTTGAAGTGGAAAAGAATAAGCACTCAGTTTCTATGTCTACAGTCAACAGTGCTTGTAATAAATTTCTGCGATAGAAAACTGACAAAGTGGCCTCTCAAGGCTCAAGGAAAAAGTAGTGATATAAAAAAAACCAACCTGAGTGTCATTTAATTTCTAAATCCCGTAACACAATCATACACACAAAGTGTCACATCTTGAATATAGACATTTGTACAAAGGTATAGTTATTACAGTGACTTGCACATTCCGGCAGCAGAGGATGTATAATTAGAACAGTCTTTACTCAACAACAGCAACAATAACAAGAACAACATCATCAACAACAACAACATCAACAACTACTACAAAAACAAGATGAGGATTTCATCCCAAAGTATATCGTATTGTTTGGAGCTCACATGCGTTTTTCTTTTAGGAACATTTAGAGTTTTTTTTTTTAATGTAAGTTTATCCTTCTCGTCTATTTCCCTCCTCTCTAACACAACCTCTGATCAACACACATCGAGTCCTACAAATAAAGACGGACACACGGCGCTTCCCGCCATTAGTACGCTCTGTGGACTAGCTCGTAGACCAAGCGCATACCAAGGAACAGCGCACAGAGTCCCTGCTATGTTAAACACGTGTATAGTCTAGCAGATTACGCAATTTCTGCAGAGTTCGTCAAAAGAGTAACACTGGTTCGCAGGTACGAAACGAAAGTACTAATGCCCTATGGTTTATGCATAACAACAATATTTTAGGATAGAGACATTTTTTTTAGAAGCGGTTTTTTTGAGCGCTATTTGTTCACCGTGGGGGAGGGGGGGGGGGGAACCAGGCCTCCTACACGGCGCAAGACATTTTTTGTGTACATAACATTGAAAATTTCAATCATACAAGTTACAAGTTTATTCCAGTGATCAAATTAAAGTCATGAGCAAGTAAACATGTATTTACGATAAAATAATGTACAAAGTAACGTTTTTAATGTCGTAAGCTTACTCGCGTCGCTATTTTAAAAATGGCGGACAGCGAGATGCCTTTGAAAGAAGTCGATCAAACGCGCACGGTTGATGCAAGTTTACTTTGCTCCTGAAGTGAGACAGAGATTATAAAACCACTGCTGAAGAAACCAAACCTCGATCCTATGTACTGCAAAATTACCGACCTATCTCCACCATTCCCTTTGTTTCTAAAATCCTCGAGAAGGTTGTTTTATCGAAGATGTTGAATTACCTTCAAGAAAATTCTCTCCTACATCCCTTCCAGTCCGCATACTTACCTGGCCGCTCCACTGAAACTGCCTGATTAGAATCTTAAACGATCTTCTTTGCGCTGCTGATAATAATGACATATCTGTCCTGACTGTCCTCGATCTGTCCGCAACCTTTGATACTATCGATCATTCCATTCTTCTGTCTCGTCTTCACTTTGACTATGGCTTCTCTGACCGTGCTTTAATCTGGATGGAGTCATATCTCACCTATATATTATGCAGCCGTTAGCTACTATTCTTTTTCAAAGTACTCTGTTAGACATCATATTCGCTGATGACACACAGTTGCACGATTCTGGTCCAGTTTCTGAAGCTGGTCGTTTAATTTCCAACATGGAAAACTGTCTGACAAAAGTTAAAGATTGTATGATTAGCAATAAACTCCAGCTAAATGATGGTAAAACCGAGTCCATGCTTATCACAGCTGGTGTGCGTCCTTCGCAGTTGTCCTGTCTTCCCAGTCACAGCTCTGTCTGTCAAAATCAAATCACTTTCTCTGACAGTGTCAAAAACCTTGGTGTTTTCATTGACAGAGACCTCAAAATGGATAAGTATGTTAGTCTTATGTCCAGATCAGCTTTTATTGAACTTAGCAGTGTTAGACAGTATCTGACGGCCGAAGCAACTGCAATCCTTGTCTCCTCCTTTGTTTTATCACGGTTAGACTACTGTAATTCCCTCCTTTCCGGCCTACCTAAAACGCAGCTAGATAAACTGCAGAGAGTGCAAAACAGTGCTGCCCGTTTAGTTCTGTGCGTGCGTAAGCGTGACCATAATATCTGCCCCGCCCCTAAGAAACTCCACTGGCTACCCGCACAAGAAGGCATTCTGTATAAACTGTCCGGCATGTGCGGCACTGTCTTAGTCTGACTTCTCCTGCCTATATCTCTGACTTACTCCATCTGTATACTCCATCTCGCACCCTGCGCTCTTCCTCCGACACATGTAAATTTCGCCTTCCCAATTTAAAATGTAAAACACGTGGCGTTCTTACTGAATAAGATTATTTGCTTTGTTTCAATGACTTATTACTTGTTGTGTACCGTGCTAAATGCTGGGGTTTTTTTCCCCCGGGGTCCTCCCGTTTTTCCCCGAGGTAGTCCTCAACTTGAAGGTGATATAAAGTTTGCCTTCGGGTTGGTGTTTAGCAGGCTTTGTGTATTAGACACTCAGCCCAAGGGTAATCCCCGTTCGTTCTCTCTCTCTCTCTCTCTCTCTCTCTCTCTCTCTCTCTCTCTCTCTCTCTCTCTCTCTCTCTCTCTCTCTCTCTCTCTCTCTCTCTCTCTCTCTCTCTCTCTCTCTCTCTCTCTCTCTCTCTCTCTCTCTCTCTCTCTCTCTCTCTCCCCCCACTCGGGTCTGCCCTGGGGGACTTGGGTGGGGTTAACTACTTTTAGTTCCCAAGGTCACACTGGTCAGCCCCACAGGGTGGGTTTCCCTTCTACTCTGGGGCATGTGTTTCTGTCTACCCTTGGTCCATTCACCTGTATTTGCCTTTTTAAAAATCTCCCTACTGTCTGCGCTGCCTGTAGCTCTTGATATTGGATGTGTGTTGCTAAATGGTCTTGGCTTTATTTAGGCCCCATGGCGTAGGTTTATTTAACGTGTTGGACCGGCTGGCGACATACATTCAATATTCTGTTTATTTTTTTTCCACAAGCAGCGCAGGCACGTCCTGAGAAAACCTTGTTGCTTTCGGGACGTTAAGCAATGTACAATCACGGTCGGTCGGTCGGTCGGTCGGTCCGTCGGTCCGTCGGTCAGTCAGTCAGTCAGTCAGTCAGTCAGTCAAATCAATCAATCAATCAATCTCTCTCTCTCTCTCTGGCCTCACACACACGCATTTTCTTTTGCTCGCTCCTGCGCGCGCTTACACATACTCTTGTCTCTCGTGTTCAGTTTCTCTCAGAGTCTCTCTCTTATGAGTTTTTCGTTGACGTCATTTTTACTTTTTCCGCACTTTTGTTCTTCCTTTTCTTTATTTTACGTCACCTCCTTCAGTTGCCACATTCCTTCTGCGAATGAAGATAAGTAGCGGCTAATCTCTCTGTTTGTTTATCTATTTTGACAAAGGGTATTTACCGGAAATATTAATAAATTGTGTTGTACCCGTCTTTTCTAAGCGTGTTTCTTTCTCCGTTGGGTACTTCTTATCCTTTACTAAGCATTAATATGTCCCAGGTATCTTTGACTTACTTTATCTTATTTATTTAACCGCCACGAGATGTTAAACCCAAATAACGAACTATTTATTTAAATTATTTATTTATTTGTTTTGGTTTGTTCGTAATTTAGGTTTGTACATACACATCAACGTGCAACATGAGAACATACACATACATGGTAATAGGTGCCACACCGCCCGCTCCCAACCCCACCCTACATACAATTCAATAATTCAATTCAATTCAAAAATACTTTATTAATCCCTCATGGGGAAATTCACTGTCTGCCCATACAACACATGGCATCATCTTTCACTCATTGAAATAATTAAATAACCCAAAACTCTCAATTAAAGAGATGAACTGTAACAGACGTACTGTTACCTTTGTAACACTCTTGGCATTAGAAACACTTATGGTGGATAACCCCTGTGCTTCTGGTGTCAGCAATGTTGCAGTGGCTAGTACTAAAGAACTAAAGAATGTTGACAAACACTGTCTACTGATAGATGCACACACAAAACCGCAGAACACCCAGACAGCTCTTGGTCAGTTGGCCACGGGTTTGACTCTATGTCACCGCACCGGAGAAGCAACAGTCTCAGGTAGTTGGTGCTCGGTTGAATAAGCACCGTTTGAAACTGGGTCATCACGGGTAAATCACCGCAGGTAAAACAGGTCAAAACAGGAAAACCACTGGGGTAAGTTGTCAAGGTCGGGTCACACACATGTGTGTCGCTTTTCGTGTCAAGTTCATGCCATGTACCGTGTTTTGGACACAATAACAAGTAATGACAGTACCGAGACAGCTACCCAAAAGCACTGTAAAAAGTACATACCGAAAAACTGTAGTAATTGTATCGGTCATCATCATCATCATCATCAGTCCCTTGCCCGAACTGGGCGTTGGGGGGACTGAAAGGCAGCAGCAACAGACAGTGCTCTCCACTGAGTTCTATTTTGGGCGGTTGCAAGCAAGTCTGGCATCTCGAGTTCGGTCCATTCTTTTATGTTTGCGACCCAACTCTTTCTCTGACGACCTCGCCGACGACTTCCTTCGAGAGTGCCTTGGAGGATAGTCTTGGACAAGGTGTTGTGTCGGGTCACGTGGCCAAACCAAGCAAGCTTGCGCCGTTTCACGGTTGCCAGAAGGGGTTCATGTGGGCCCACCAGGGAAGTGACGATGCTCCGTACATATTCGTTGGTTTTGTGCTCGCGGTACGAGATGCGGAGCAACTTCCTCAGGCACTTGTTCTCAAAGGCCTGGATTTTCTTTTCTGAGTCTGCAAGCAGTGTCCAAGTCTCACAGCCGTAGAGTAGAATAGACACTACGAGGGACTTGTAAAGCCTGTACTTGATGGTGAAGCTGATGGAGTTACTTCGCCATATCCTGTCCAGCCTGGCCATTGCGGATGTTGCTGTACCTATCCTGATACGGATCTCTGCTACGCAACTAGCGTCTTTGGACAGGGTGGCTCCTAAGTACTTGAAGCTATTGACCTCTTCTAGCTTCTGGCCGTTCATGTGAATGTTGCTGCTGCTGTCGCTTGTGGTGTTGATCATCACTTTGCTTTTATCCGTACTGATCTCCATGCCATAAGACCCTGCGCTACTTGAAAGTTTGTCTGTCAGGTTTTGGAGCTCACTATTGCTGCCTGCCATGAGGTCAATATCGTCTGCGAATCGAAGATTGCACAGGGATCTGCCACCTATAGAGATTGAAGTATGGTGGTCGTGGAGGGTTTCCTGCATGATCTTCTCCAGGAATATGTTGAAAAGGACAGGAGAGAGCAGGCATCCTTGACGGACACCGATCGTCGTCCTGAAGAACTCGCCTGACTGATTGTTAAGTAGAACCGCGCTGCAGGCGTTCTTGTAAAGCGCTTCTATCATTTGGATCAGTCCCTCCTCTATGTTGAACGATCTCATGACTTGCCAGAGTCCGTCGTGCCAGACGCGATCAAATGCTTTCCTGAAATCAATGAAGTTGTGGTAGAGTTCGCGCTGATGCTGCAGATGTTTCTCGATCAGGACGCGGCAGTTGAAAATCTGCTCTACAGTGCTTCTTCCAACTCTGAAGCCAGCCTGTTCTTCTGACAGCAGTTCCTCGGCGAAAGTTTTGAGGCGGTTGAGAATGATTCTAAGCATTACTTTGCTAGGGTGACTTATCAGACTGATAGTTCTGTAGTTCTGGCACTGTTTCATGTTTCCTTTCTTGGGGAGCGGGATCACTAGAGACTGTGTCCATTCTACTGGCCATTTCTTTTGCTCCCAGATCTTTTTACAGAGTGTAGTGAGGACCTTCGTTGTTACTTCTCCTCCATGTTTCAACAGTTCAGCAGGTATGTTGTCTACACCTGGAGACTTTCCTCCCTTCAGGCCGCGTACGGCTGCTTCCACCTCTTCAGCTAACACTGGCAGGTCTTCAGCCTTCCTGGCCCCAGCCTGGTTGTTTTGGAGGATGCTGGTGTCTGGCTCAGCCTTGTAGTTATACAAGTCTCGGCAGTACTCAGTCCATCTGTTTAGTACAGCAGTGTTTTCTGTAAGGAGTTGGCCGCTGCTGTCTTCGATGACTGTGGCTGTTCGCTGTTGAGTCTTGGTGAGGGTCCTTAGCGTTTCATAAGCCTTCTTGCTGTTGCCGTTTGCCATGCCCTCTTCCACGCTACAACACTGGTCTTCAATCCAATCTTCTTTGGCTTCTTTCATCCTCTTCCTGATCTTCTTGTTGACAAGTCTGTACTTGTTTGCTGATGTGAGGTCTTGGCCTCTCTTTTTCTTCCAGGCTCTCCTCTCATCACAGAGATCGAGGATGTCATCGGTGACCCAGGGCTGTTTGCGCTTCCTCTGCTTCCCCAGCACTTCTTCTGCTGTAGAAAGTAACACCTCTTTTATATTTCCAGCAAGGGTGTCTACGTCGCAGTCCAAAGTAGCCAAGGCTGCAAATCTGCCTCCCACCTGGGCTTGGAAGAGTATCGGTAGACTACAACAAAATCACACCTGTGATAGCGACGAAAGTGACGGATGTAGCGTACACATCGAGCATCTGTGACACAGTTTCATGCGATGGCTGTGTATGCACCTCTTCTCGGACAGTAACGCCGTGTAGAGATGGACACACAAGTTGTGGGGGGGGGGGGGGGCAGGGTGTCCGATATCTGTCCGCTTGACCCGCTGGTCCGTTCGTTGAAGTCGTTGGGGTCGGAGACTGTACCTTATCTGTTCGTAGTAGAAGGCTAGTCATGACGACGCACAACAACACACATCGTGCACGAGCTGTCCTTGCTTTCACTTGTTGACTGATGGCGTGGCATGCCCGGTCGTTCATAAAGTTATGAAAAGTCCATAAAAAAAAAAAAACAGTCGCAGGACGCTCGAAACGCATATAATTATTTCCGCAGGCATGATACTCGTTCAACGTCCAGTAGAGTGTGTTTCTGAGCAGGCTACATGGGATAATGGCGTTTAAAGTCAATCACTAGCACCAGCGTTCGTAGAGGACGTGTGTCAGCCATCAGCCTCGTTTGCGCTCCTCCTCGTAGTGCCAATATTATGAGGGGAACTTTGTCGCAATGACAGAAATATTGTGTATTTTGAAATATTGTATTATTTAAAAGGAGCCATGTGCTACGAAGGACTTTATCGCGGAAGCGAAAGCATTAATTTAATCTGAGCTTGTCATTTGTGCTCCCGCCAAGGAGATCCAGTAACTTGTGAATTATATTAAGTTTTTCCTAAATTTTCATTTGTGGTTATTAAGGATATTTGTTTTATTATATATTTGATGTTGTTTTGTAGTATGTATGTTGGATATTTATGCTGAGGAGTGTGGATGTGCGTGTGAATGCCATGCGTGAGTGTGTGAGTATAGGGTTAGGATTGAGTGAGGATATTTTGGATTATTTTATTTTTATATGTAATAAATGTTGTCATAATTGTTCCTCTGGTGTTTGTGTTAGATTGGGATGGTTGTACTCGAGTGGCAGCGCTCATAGCTCGCGCCCAGGAAGCGGGGGTCGTGACAGCCTCCCCCCCCCCCCCCCTCACCCTCCCCCCCCACCCTTCGCCCACCTTACACCAAGTCAAGACAATAGGTTAACTCATTCTACCCCAGACACACCACAGCAAGATATGGATCGACCATGATAGTTCAAGGGTGATACCAGAATAGCTTGGCGCCTATGGGCGCCAAGCTATTCTGGCATCACCCTTGAACTATCATGGTCGATCTGTGTCCTGCACTGCACTGTAGTCTTCAGAGGACAACGGCAAAATTTGGGGATTTCGGTCTTGGGGTACAATGAGTTAAATAAGTGTAACCCCAGTAAGCAAAAGTTATTGGGCCCATGACGGCCGCAGTGCTTTGTAGCTAAAAGCATTCAGACTAATGGTGTGAATCCGACATTGAATAATATAACTTACAAGCAATCGGACTATGAATTAAGGGACATCAATCCAAACCGGGCAAACCACAATACAAACGACACGATGGTCTTCCCCTTTTACAGTGCGGTATCGGAAAATACTAATCGCCACAATATTAGCAAACTTATTCTAAATACACACACACACACACACACACACACACACACACACACCATCACACACACACACACACACACACACACACACACACACACACACACACACCATCACACACACACACACACACACACACACACACACGCATGATCACGCACACACACACACACACACACACACACACACACACACACACACACACACACACACACACACACACCCTGTTGCACACTATCCCCCTTCTAAAAGGTTCTGAATTTTATTAGCGTAGTACGGCTTGTGTTTTTGATATTTAATTTGAAAGGTTGCTGTTTAGCGAATCACAAAATTAACGTTTGTAACAAGACAATAATTATTTTCCTCCGCATTCTTTTCTATGTTCCATTTTAAACAGGTGCACAGGCTTTGCATACACGAAAGGGGCGTAACTTTGCAAAGCCCACTGCCTATTACTTCCCCTTGTTTGCAGATCTGCACGTGTGTGAACCAGGGGGCAAGGAGGGAAAGCCCCCCCCCCCCCAGCCCCCCTCCCCCCCCCCCACACAAAATAGAGGGGTGGGGGGGGGGGGGTGGAGGAGGGGCAGAGTTTAATTTTGCAGAAAAAAAATATAAAAGCTAAATTTTTGTGTATAAATTTTACTACTAGTGGTTTGACTGAAACCTCAACAACCCCATCCCCCATAACTGTCTGGCTTTTGTAATTATCAAAGCACCGTTTTGACTCTCCTTTTGTAAAGTACTGATCAATCAACAAGTACGCAATATTTGTAGGACTTGTTGTCAAACCAAAATGTAAACACTAACGTTACCAATTGGCCAGTCATTCACGATCATCATCCTCAGAGCGAGTACTGGGGATTGTCCGCTTCGCCACCGGCAACTGTACCTGCAAAAAAATTACTGTGCGATATTCACGATCGTTCCTAAACAACACTAACAAAAACAGCCATGTACTGCCGTATTGCATATTTTCTAGGTTCTAGTATTTAACGCGGATAACAGTCAACTGCGAGAATTTACCATAGTACACACTAGAAGAATAGTTTATAATGGCTGTGGCAATAATCAGACGTAACTGAGTGAATGGTTAAATACATAATCAACCGATCAATCTGTTTATAGAGCAATCACTCAAAATTCTAATCAATAAAGCAATCAAGGACACCGCTACCTGCACAGCAAACTTCCATACAGTCCACTATCAGCGTACACCTTGAAAAATAGTTCGAAAGAAATAGTCAAACTGGAAAATAAATGTCTGTCGTACAAATTTATATCACATATATTGATGCGTATTCTGGAGAATGACATCAGATACTGCCAATGGTACACAGAAAGATCTACAAAGCTGCATGGCCTGTCATCAAAGGTGGGCGTCTAAACAAAAATGAAAATGTTATATTACGCTTGCATAACGAAAACTTTTTTTTTCAAAGTAATTATAAATAAAATAAATAAATAAATAAAAACCATTAACAGATGTCCAACATTGTGTCAAATTATCTTTCTCGCTCCGCACAAGCCAACACAAAATACGCAACTGAATATTTCTCTCAGGTTCTTACCTTCATGAGTTGTGTTTACCACGAATGATAATTCTGAGCTGTCAAAGAAGTCGTGCAAATGGAAAATCGTTTCAGTAAGTGATAAATGATTCGAAAGTGCCACCACCATCCTGCACTAGTCCTGCACTCCCCTACACTGACCTCTACTAAGAAAAATTACGCATCACATTTAGATCTAGGTTGTGAGCCTTAACGGAAATATTCATTTGTACAACTATCACATTCCACGTGCGGATCGGGTGAGGTGGCAAAAAAATGAATAGTTGTGTCATGTTGAAAAGTATAGACACATTTTACATTTCCTATTAAAACAGCAGTAGACGTTTAAAATAAAACGAAAAGGATTTAGTATCGAGTACTTCAGAAATCACACAGATCGATTCAAAACAAAGGATCACTGAAGTGGATCTACCACTTGCTTAGTGCTACCTCTTGCTTAGTGCTACTAGCGTATACTATTACTGAACCCCAAAATAATTCGTTGTTGTCACACATTTATACCTAACATATTGAAACAATTGAAAGGAAAATAATGCATTCACAGAGCCGGATCCGGGGGGGGGGGATTTTGATACTACAGCATCCCCACCCTTCCCCCTCTCCCCCCCCCCACCCCCGTCGACTGGATTCAAACTATAAATGTGTTTAAAATTAAGTTGTAACGCGTGTGTTTCAGAGCCGAAGGTAACACCAGTTAGAAACTTTCAAAAACGGCAGAAGAACAGTTTCGGTTGTGGTGTTTAGATATATACTAGACTCTGGCAATAGAAAAAAAAGTTGAGCACCCCCCCCCCGTCCCCCCTTGAAAATTGATTGATCCGGCGCTGATTCCAATATCACTTATAGAGTCAATGCAGATACGTTTCGATTTCCTCTCTATCACGACTCGGTCGATTTTCCTGTTCATTTCAGAAAAAAATATTTGGACCTCTGGGTGCGACTACTCGTGTAAACATCGCGGACTGTTTCTTCTTTCCTCTACAAATTTTGTTCTTATTTTTAACGCCCACCACTTCAGCAGGGAACCATGTTTCTCTTCCACCTCCTCGACTTGTAACGAATCAGAGATTCTTTTTTAAAACGTCCTTTGTACTCCGCCGAGCTGTTGTCCTTGATTGTGTACCTGATAAGTGACAAGGCAGTGTGGCGGAGTTTGTCGCCTTACCGTCCAACGTTCTAAAGGTTAAATTTTACTTTTCTGGTTTCTCGCACACGAGACATAAAGCATGCGCATGTCAGGAAAGTTTGACCGTTGATTTCTTCGACACCAAACATTCTGCTACTGTAACCAAGACGAGAACCCTTTAATTTTGACCCAGCGAACCAGGTGAGCATAGTTTTATGCGAACAATGCAAAAACTTTTGAATTATTTCCTCTTGGACGGGGCACGTTAAAACATTTGCGTCGAAACAACACATGTTGGCAATCCAGTTGACTGCCCAATTTCATTCTGCCACATTTCAAGCTAAACTGCACACATTTGTACAATTTATCTGGTAAATTTACGAAATAAATTGTACATCGTGTGACGATCAGCTTGGAAAGTGGCAAAATAGTTGTGCTACCTTCGGTGGCGTTGGAAGATTTTCAGACAACAAAATGCCTAGTAAAGGGCCGGAGGTGGGGCGGAGGGTACGTATATAGCACAGTTCTGTGTCATCTTTGGGCCACACCTCCTCGGGGTATTACTTTACATGTGTGCCAGTGGACGCTACGGACTTCTATTTTAGGCACGAGCTAATAAGCTGTGATTTACTTGTCCTCTCTAAGCGAGTTCGCTCTTGTCTGGAATTTCCGTGCAGTTTACACGTTTGGCATGCACTACCTTCCCATGTCCGCCAGGCTCCATTTCTGTCACCCTTTTAGACGCACCCTTTTCTCTAGAACTTTCTTTTAAATCCAAAGCAGTTCTGAATGTGTGTGTGTGTAACGAACGCCTTTAGTGCAGATTTCGGTCGGACGATGGTGTGACGTCATTAGCAGTTGGACCGAATGTACACATGCGAATAATGTAGAGATAAGCATTGTTCACGAGCGGTAATGTACAGATAAGCCCATGTTCACGTGCGGTAATGTAGGTGAGCGATGTTCACGTGTCACGTGTGGGAGTGACAGTGTAGTATCGGGAATAATTACCAGTTAGAGATGCTATACCAGTCGAGCCGAGCGGTCGTTTTCGCTAGGGCTCCGAGGAAGAATTCTGTCTAGAGAATTCGATAGCTGTATATTGAATACAGGTATTTATTCTTTTATTACCGGTATTTATAATCTGTAACGCTATTCAGATGAAAAAGAAAGTATTGTTTTATGAATTATTATTAGAGTGCAGAAGAGCCATGTTTGAAGGAAATGCGATGGCTCGTGTCAATACTTGTTTAGTCATGTAATTATGTGATATAGTTTATAACCAGGATGTCATGTTGTATTCATTCATATGTGAAGATGTGGAACTGAAATAGGAATAGAATTCAGTATATATTTAGTGATCTAATGATGAAATGTGCAGTAATATGTTACGAATTGAAGGTGAGCTGTGATTGTAATATTTGGCTCATAATCCATTGGGTGTAGGTACGTAAAATGTGTGTAAAGTGTTAAAGTGGCTATAGGAATTGTGTGCACTGTGTTAAAGTGGCTATAGGAATTGTCATAAGAATTATGACAATAGTGATTGTAGAATGGTGGCATAAAGAAGACATTTTTCAGAGGAAATGATCTAGAGCGCTCTGAAGTATAATAATGTGTCGAAGACACATTCAGACTTTTAGGTATAAGAGCGAACATTTATGAGTGTATAAATGTTGTGTACAGCGGGGCCGGTACGGAGCGGACACCCCTGGTGTAGGGCCGATGAAGCTGTCCTGAAGGCATCACGTACGTGACCAGGTGCTGACATCAAGCCTTCATCTCTCCTTCGTCCTACCATCACTGGTGCTACGAGCAGCAACGGTAGCGAAGTAAGCCATAGATTCGTGCTACAGGACCACATGCAGTGTTCCGTCAGTGTAGCTATTGTCGCCTAGCGCTGTTAATTTCACGCCTAGGAATGTTCTAAATCTGTGAGTAGTCATTGAATAGTAATCAGTTCGGGAATCTCCGTCAAGTCGTCAATGTGATATTGACTGTGTCGACACTAGTATAAAGAGGAGTCGAGTGACGTCTCTCGAGAGAGACAACGACCTCTACGGTAGCGAGTGAATGTGTGAGCGCTGAAGTTGTGAATAACCTATATGCCACTTGTTATTGTTAGTTATTTGTGCAGATTGGTTTATATGATGTGAATTGTGTGGTTTAATGTATGTTATGAGTGTATGAGAAATAGTTAAAGAGGGCAAAGAGATATAACTGTGTGGCCTTTGTCCTTCGTTTGTAAGCGCGTGTGTGGTGGATGAAAGAGTATAGTGAACAGAGATAGTGCACCCACCTTTATACTGATTATCAGAACAAACCCACGCACACACTCATTCCATTAGAATAAACGTTTATATATGTAATAATTTACTTCAGTAGCGAAAACACCGTCGTTACAGTGTGTGTGTGTGTGTGTGTGAGTGTGTGTGTGTGTGTGTTCTTGGAAATTTCAAGGTGTGTATAACAGCCCTTTCAGCCTGACTGTAGGGATAATGCGCTTTATAAGTATGATATAAATTATTATTATTGGCGGCAGTTTCGTTTTTGGTTCATCCTTTTTGCATTCTACATGCTTGGCAGTCATCTGTTTGGTTTGGTTTGGACTTTATCCCATACCTAGCCCTCAGGGTTCCTAAGAGCCTGATCTCTCCATCTCGGCACTTGTGTCTAACACACGTTAACCCCTCTAGTGCTAAAAATACGTAATTAGTTTGGTTTAGAATTTCCAATGGTTCCAAAGACGCAGTTGGCTCGAGGTCAATAAGAAGCGCCAATTCCAACTTGCAAAAAAGTGATCCTGAATTTTTATTTCAAATAACGCTTAGTTTTGTTTGACATTTCGAAAGGTATATACATATATATCTGCCAGGGGCGGATCTGGGGGAAGGGGGTGTTCCAGCTGATCCGCGCCTGTCTGCTGTGTATTAGATTAAAAGATTGGATTGAAACGAGAAGTGTTTTTTTTTTTTTAAATTGGAACGAGAAGTAGATTTTTTTGTGTAAGTCGCTTTAAAGACACATCCCCAAGCCTGAGATTTCCTCATTGTGAAATGTACTTTGCCAACCACCAACACACTTTATGTGTCATTATACACAACAAAATAAAAACGCAGTAACCAGTACTCAATAACCAAGATAACACACATTAAAGCCATTTTGATTTCTATCGTTCATTAAGTTTGATCAATTAATCGACTCACATGAAGAGGTTTATATATATATGATTTAAATTTCAAACATACGAATTATTTTATTGTTTGAGATAAACCATCCTACGATATCACTGCTCAGTAGTAACAGAGTTGTTCTTATGTTTGTTTTTTTCTAGTCTGATGAAGCTAGTCTTTCCAAAGGACTTAAAGGTTTTATCGTTATTGCAATCGTCAACGTAGGAAAAGTCAATGACTGAAGGATGTCGGTGGTAACGTACATTCCACGAGTTCGTAAATCATTGAACCCCGATGCATCACAGCAAGACATGGATCGAGCATGATACTTCAAGGGTAGTGCCAAAATAGCTCGGCGCCTATAGATGCCAAACTATTCTGGCACCACCCTTGAACTATCATGCTCGATCTGTCTTTAGAATTGTAATACAGTCCTTCAGAGGGAAACTTCAAAATGTGTGTGTGTGTGTGTTAAAGTGTAATAGGGATTAGCCTTGATTTGTTATACTGTATAACCAGATAGGCTTACGTGTATGGGTTGACAATCTCCCTGAACGTGTGCGACTTTGACCATTTCATGAATTACTATTATTTAATACCCCATAAAGAAGCATTATGTACAGCAACAGACGTTTGACACCTTACATGGATAAGTTATTTATTGTCCACCTGTGTCCTTGACCTTGCGTACCTGTTGACCTTGTCCACATATGACCTTCACCGTCGGCCATGCAGTGCTGTTATGCTTATAACAGCACATACAGCTATTCACGATTGTGAATCACCACACAAGTCGTCAGATTAACTTATTGTAAATGTTTGTATTAAGAATTCATCGAGCATATTTTAGCTGTTTCAACTGATGGAAGATATCATAATATCCCTACGATTTTCAGTTTAAAAAGTACAGCAGATAAATCACTGGAACTCTAAATTTGCAAGACTTAACCAAAGTAATAAATGAAACAGATTTTTTTGTAACATGAACCAAAGAGCAATAGTTATTTAGTTAGTTATTTGGGTTTAGCGCCGAGCAGATGAATAGATCATAAACTGCTTACTGTGCTCGATGTTCTTTGAAACATAAGATTTTGTTGTAATTTTTAACTGTGTAAACAGTAGCTTTATTCTAAAGAAAGGCTAATGTATTGATGCTCTTCAAGTAATCTTTTATTCTCTTCATATTGTCATCACGCAGCTTGGATAAACTTGAAAGATGTACCACAAATTGCCTGCTGTGTACCCACTACATAATTTAAAGACCACTTAAAGTAATCCGTTGTTTCACGAATTTTACCTCTGCATAGTAATCTTTAGCGTCCACCTAAAGGGCGTCACTTTACAAACCAATTCGCGTCATACACGGTAAAAACGAACCTTCATTCATGTATATAGTATTCCTTTTTGTCATGTTGGCTGATGGATAATTTGGCCTGGCTCACAGTAATTTTCAGTAGGCACGTAAGGGAGGACGCTCTCACTTTACATCCCGAACATACGGTACGCATCCTCTCAAGTGTGGGGGGGGGGGGGAGGGGGCAGGGGGCCATTTTTTGTGTGGTTTGTTTGTTAAGAACCTTTGGTTTTGTCTATCCGCGCAGTGATCCATAGTTACCGTAGAGGGAGTTTGTGTGAAAGGGCTTCATGATAAACCTAAAACAAACATACAATAAAATGCAAAATGGCGGCCATGACCTTGACCTTGAAGCTACTGGCTGAGCTTGGTTCATGACACTTCCTTTGACCAAAGACTACTACATGGTTTGAACAGTTTGAACACAATCGGTGCAGTGGATCAAGAACAAGACATGAAATAAATACAGACAATGAACATAAATATGGCGGTGAAGCCTTAACCTTGTGGTTAGTGGAACAATACATATAATGAGTTATATTGCCTCCTAACGAGTGTCTACGGTTGATGTTTCCTTCATAACTGCGTTTTTTGGTTAGTTCGGGGTTTAACGTCCACGGCACCAAAGTGATAATGGACGGCCCTGAAGGGCGGGTTATGGGGACAGGGAAATGTATTGCCTATGGAGTACGACCTGAACACTGATCAATTCAGGCGCACTGCAACTGTGCCACTTTGATTTACCAGGACCTTTCAACGGACATGCTATGGAACAAGCCCGTCTTTTTTTCCCTGGATTGCGAGTCCAGCTACCGAGGCCGGGACGGGACTCGAACCCATGAACCGGCGATTCCCTTCGCTCTCTTGCTCCGACGCTTAACCGCCTGAGCTATTTCGGACTCTCATAACTGCGTGGTTACATCACTCTGTGTCCGTTTTACCGCTGCAGCTCAACTCAATCAAGCGTCAGCCGAGGTAAGAGCTGTTCAAGCTCCAAACTCTAATCCCTCGAGCAAAACAGAAAGTATCTGGTGATATGATGTAAAGGCCTTTGTGGGGCTATATCACAGTCAGGTGTCTTAATAAAATGTGTCCGTGAGTGAGAGATAGATAAGTAGACAGTTGAAACCCACCTAATCAATAATCTATACATTTATTTGATCCTCTCCGTATTTAGACAAACCCACTCGACCAATTACCACCAATACCTTTATTACCTAGCCATTTTAGTTCCACTCCAGAAATCATTCAAGCTACGTTTGGGGGAGGGGTAGGCTGGGGCTCTCATATTCTCATTCTCAGAATAATTAATTCTAGAATGAGAATATAAGATTTGAAAACCAATCAAATCGATAAATGCCACATCGATCAACTAATTATTGTAATCAACTAGCCATTTAGACAAACCCACTCGACCAATTACCACCAATGTCTTAATCGCCTAGCCATTTTAGTTCCACTCCAGAAATCATTCAAGCTACGTTTTTTTATCAACTACCAACCTGCGATTATTAAGCCAGATTTCCCACCCAACCTAAATTATTAATGCTGCCATTGACTACTATCAGCTGTTTTCGGGAAATGACTACTTGCCTCATTGTGGGAATTCCCGTTAGACATAATTTCCACAACACCCAACCCAAAAGTAAGTGACGTCATTGTTGCCAATAACAACGCTACGTGTCAACTCGTGACCCTAGTCTCGTGATCAAGTATTGCGTCGTTGAAACGTTCGTAGGGCGTGAAGAAGTGCGGTTGTGTGTTCTCAGAGTGACGGACTAACTTATCCGGTGATAGCACTAAATCTTGTAAAATATCCTACGTGGTGAGCGGTAAGTGACTGTTATTTGAACGCTGACTAACGTAAGTTACAAATGACTGGTAGTTTGACGGTAATTTGTCTGTTAAACTTGTAATATTTAGAAACAAGAAGTGCGCTAGTGTTAACCAGATCGGTTTAGTTTAATTTGCTTACGCTGACTAACATTCACTCATTATAAAAATGAATTGGACTCAGGAAGAGGTGTTGATCTTACAATCACATGGTGAATACCATGAAAAAATGGCTACTTACATTAATTCCGTTTTGACCAAAGCTTCAGAATTTTGGTTTATGGACCAAGTGTGAGGTGTTTTTGCCGCGGCTCATGTAAGTGAAACTGACTTTACATAGGTGATAATAACGAGTCTGACATGTTAAGGTCTGTGGTAAGCCCGTCTACACGGAACACGTTAAATCTGTTGAGTAACGGTTGGTTTGTAAACAACTAAGAAATGAGACAGAGTTAAATGACTCTTAATACAAAGTATTTAATATTCTGTTTACTCCCCTTGCCGCTAACGCCGTCAGCGCGGACTGCAGACAGTGTCATTCAGTTGAGGACAGAGACAGAACACAGAGTTAAATGACTCTTATCATAAAGTCTTCAGTCTTCTAATGACACCCTTGCCGCTAACGCCGTCAGCGCGGACTGCAGACAGTGTCATTCAGTTGAGTACAGTGAGGACAGAGACAGAACACAGAGTTAAATGACTCTTAATACAAAGTCTTCAAAATTCTAATGACACCCTTGCCGCTAACGCCGTCAGCGCGGTTTTAAAATAGATCTTACGTAGCAAACATCGCTGGGCTCAGCGGCCTGTAGCTCTGTAGCAAGCAAAAACATAGACAGAACACAGAGTTAAATGACTCTTAATACAAAGTCTTCAAAATTCTAATGACACCCTTGCCGCTAACGCCGTCAGCGCGGTTTTAAAATAGATCTTACGTAGCAAACATCGCTGGCGCGCAGACAGTTTCATTTGAGTACAGCGTGCAGACAAATACGTCACTAGCTGCAATGTGGAAGTTGATTTAGCGACCTGTAGCTCTGTAGCAAGCAAAAACAGAGACAGAACATAGAGTTAAATGACTCTTAATACAAAGTCTTCAAAATTCTAATGACACCCTTGCCGCTAACGCCGTCAGCGCGGTTTTAAAATAGATCTTACGTAGCAAACATCGCTGGGCTCAGCGACTTGTAGCTCTGTAGCAAGCAAAAACATAGACAGAACACAGAGTTAAATGACTCTTAACATAAAGTCTTCAAAATTCTAATGACACCCTTGCCGCTAACGCCGTCAGCGCGGTTTTAAAATAGATCTTACGTAGCAAACATCGCTGGCGCGCGGCGTGCAGACAGTTTCATTTGAGTACAGCGTGCAGACAAATACGTCACTAGCTGCAATGCGGCCTGTAGCTCTGTAGCAAGCAAAAACAGAGACAGAACATAGAGTTAAATGACTTAATACAAAGTCTTCAGTCTTCTAATGACACCCTTGCCGCTAACGCTGTCAGCGCGGTTTTTAACACTGACATAGGGACTTAGTAGTGACTAAGTACACAGTCGCCGCGTCTATATCGTGTCATACAACTGAAATGCGGTGAAGTTTTCTGCGGACTGGAGTCTACATGCTGAATAAAGATTTTGTGTCTGTCTGTCTGTCTGTGTGTGTGAGTGCTTGTGTGTGTTTGTAGGTATGTGTGAGTGTGTATGCGTGTGTTTGTCAGTGTATGAGTGTGTTTGTCTGTCAGTGTGTGAGTGCATGTATGTATGCGTGCGAGTGTTTGTGTGTGAGTGTTTGTCATTGTGTGAGTGCATGTATGTATGCGTGTGCATGCTAGTATGTATGCATGTGCATGCGTGTATGTATGTGTGCGAGTGTTTGTGTGTGTGTGCGTCTGTGCGTGTATTTATGTATGTGTATATATAGTTAGTGTTAGAGATATGATAATTTCAAGAACATTTATACCATTGACTCTACGTCAATACCCCAAAACACAGTTATTTAATAATAACCACACACACACACAAAACATTCTTATATACACTTGATACAAATTTAAGTTACCTACAGACACTTGTTAACAAATTTCCAAAGTCACCTACAACCGCTAACTAACTTTACAGGTAACTTTGAAGTTAGTTGGTGCAAGTTCTGATAAGTGACTTAAAACAAGTTCTTACAAGAACCTAATCATAAGATCTTGTAAGTTATTGAACCAAGTCAACAACTTACTCGGACAGATTTCCAAAGTTACAAGGACAATGAAAAAACTTTTTTTTTAGTCTGGTGGAGGGGCAGATGGTGTTAGGTAGGCAGGGGTGAAAGGCATGACATCTCTTTGCGAAGTGTATGACAAAAATAATGGATTACCAAAACCTATCGTTACTTGCTTGTAAGTTCTCGAACTTTTTTCATAGTTTCTTCTACGCCTATCTTTTTTCCTTGTTCTAAAAAAGATTTCTTTAGCTCTTCAACATTTACAGCCTGACTACGCATCTTATTCTGTATTTCAGACTTTTGTTGTTTATAGTTGGCCAGATCATCCTGGACTCTAGAACCCCGTAGCGTGCCCGAAGAAAAAAAGGACAAGATGGCGTTTCTACCCTGTGTTGCTACTTTCGACTGACCCCACTAGTGACCCTTCGTCTACCACAGCGAGATGGAGACGTTGGAGGAAAAGCTTCGAGCTGTACCTTGCCGCAAGGGGTGATGTGAAAGCAGAACAGAAAAAGCCGCTACTACTGCATTGTGCAGGCCAAGAGGTACAAGCCATTTTCGACACTCTTAATACCGGTGACACCTACGACCAAGCTGTGGAAGCCCTGGATAAGTATTTTCAACCACAAGTCAATGAAACCTTTGAAAGGCATCAATTTCGTCAGATGTGCCAAAAAGACGAATCGTCTGTTTCCTTCATTACAAGACTTAAACAGAAAGCTGTCAATTGTAACTTTGGTGACAAAGTGGACGAAAACATTCGTGATCAATTTATCGATAAGTGCAGTGACCGCAGATTGCGAGGAAAACTACTGGAGCAGAAAGACTTAACATTAGACAAACTGATCACCATTGCGCAAGCCCACGAAGCAGCAAAACTACAAGTCAAAGAGATGGAAGGAATTCAAGGGACTGACCTGGCGGCGGCAGTATCAAGCAGACAACCATGGAAGGAAAAGCAAGGCAACAAACCACACAAGAATCAGGGTTCAGTGAGTGCGAATAACGGGCAGGGTAAGAGCAGTCAAAAGTGCTTTCGCTGCGGGAAAGAAGGACATTTTGCCAAAGACTCGGTATGCCCAGCGAAAGGAAAGAAATGTACTAAATGTGAAAAAAAAACAATCACTTTGCTGTGGTGTGCAAGACAAAAACTAGTCTAAACAATGTACGTGAACATGATGATGATGATGATGTTGTGTTCGTTGTAAAACATGCACAAACAAACATAAGCACTAAGATAGGAGGGGTAGGCTTAGACATGCTTATTGATTCGGGTGCAAGTTGTAACATAATAGATAATCAGACATACAACAAGATGAGAGCACAGAACATGAAGCACACGATGCAAAAAGGCCAAAGAACCAAAAACTTGTTTGCTTATGGACAGGATAAACCACTCACAGTAGTACATACGTTTCTAGGTGATGTTCAAATTCAGGGAGTTTCAAAGCGTTGCACAGAAGAGTTCATAGTCATTAAAGAAAAGGGAGCAGTTCCTCTCCTGGGAAAAACAACTGCAGAAAAGATGGGTGTTCTTAAGGTATGAATACCCACATCAGAAACAGTGCGGTCTGTCTTTGAGAAACCAGAAGACAAATTTCCAAAGTTGTTCTCGGGGCTAGGGAAGCTAAAAGACACGCAAATACACCTTCATCAGAAGAATGACATAAAACCAGTAGTACAATCCGCACGAAGAATTCCATTCAGCTTGAGAGAAAAGTCGAAGAGAAAATAAAAGTGCTAGAAAAGCTGGATATAATCGAAAGAGCATCGGGACCTACTACTTTCGTGAGTCCAATAGTGGTCGTGCCAAAACCAAACGGTGAAATTCGGTTATGCGTTGATATGCGACAAGCAAATGAGGCGATCGAACGGGAGAGATTCCCAATACCTACCATAGAGGAAACACTAACAGAGATGAATGGAAGTAAGGTGTTCACAAAACTAGATCTTAAATGGGGATTTCATCAACTAGAGTTGTCTGAAGAGTCGCGATCAATAACAACATTTGCAACACACGTCGGGTTGTTCCGGTATAAACGTCTCATGTTCGGTGTTACGTCAGCACCTGAAATTTACCAATACACAATTCAGAACGTGTTGCGCGATTGCCCCGGTCAGAGGAATTTGTCAGATGACATAATCGTATATGGAGAAACAGTTGAAGAACACGACAGACGTTTGGAAAAGGTCATGAAAACATTGGAAGAAAGCGGTATGACACTGAACGCACAAAAGTGTGTGTACAGAATGAATGAGATCCAATTCATGGGTTTCCTACTCTCAGAAAAAGGGATCGGCCCTGCAGTTGCTAAAGTCGAGGCAGTGAAAAATGCTCAAAAGCCACAAAATGCCTCAGAAGTACGCAGTTTTCTGGGATTAGTAAACTTCAATGGGAGGTTTATTTGCGACTTAGCAACAAAATCAGAACCACTGGCTCGATTGACTAGAAAAGGTGTTCCATTCAAATGGGGTGAAGAACAAGAAAAAGCTTTCAGTCAGCTAAAAGAAGATCTGTCAAATGCAGAGATTCTGGGTTACTTTGATCCAAAAGCTGAAGAAACTCGGATTATAGCAGATGCAAGTCCAGTCGGTCTAGGCGCAGTCTTGATTCAGACTCAGAAAGGCACGAAGCGGGCAATCTACTATGCCAGTAGAAGTCTCACAGAGACAGAAAAGCGTTACTCACAAACAGAGAAAGAGGCGCTTGCACTTGTGTGGGCGTGTGAACGGTTCCATCAGTATGTATTGAGTTTGTTCTAGAAACAGATCACCGTCCGTTACAAGTCATTTATGGCAAACGTTCAAAACCGTCCGCAAGAATCGAACGTTGGGTTCTCAGACTGCAAAGTTACAATTTTAGTGTAGAATATAAACCAGGCAAGCAAAACCTTGCTGACTCATTACACAACAAACCAAGGGGAATTACTCAGCGCTGGACAACAGTTAGATCCCCTGCCCCCGCCTATCAGGCACCCAATCGCCAGCCCACAGAGAAATACGCAGGTATAGAATAAGACGATCATTTGCATCTTCTTATAAGATGCATCAGGTCTCTTATATAACCCATGTCTTTCTCCGGAACTTAGGAAGTAGGCAGGGGAAACATACATACACAAACACGAAGGTGCATTACTATATGTGGTCGGGTAAATACCCTGTATTCCCACAGTAGATGCACAGAACATTACACAACAATGTAACGATACAAATTTGCCTCGAGTTATACTGAGATACTCACAAACCAGATAGGTGAGGCTAGCGCTGGCAGAATTGTACAACAAACCAAGGGGAATTACTCAGCGCTGGACAACAGTTACATTGTTGTGTAATGTTCTGTGCATCTACTGTGGGAATACAGGGTATTTACCCGACCACATATAGTAATGCACCTTCGTGTTTGTGTATGTATGTTTCCCCTGCCTACTTCCTAAGTTCCGGAGAAAGACATGGGTTATATAAGAGACCTGATGCATCTTATAAGAAGATGCAAATGATCGTCTTATTCTATACCTGCGTATTTCTCTGTGGGCTGGCGATTGGGTGCCTGATAGGCGGGGGCAGGGGATCTAACTGTTGTCCAGCGCTGAGTAATTCCCCTTGGTTTGTTGTGTAATGAGTCAGCAAGGTTTTGCTTGCCTGGTTTATATTCTACACTAAAATTGTAACTTTGCAGTCTGAGAACCCAACGTTCGATTCTTGCGGACGGTTTTGAACGTTTGCCATAAATGACTTGTAACGGACGGTGATCTGTTTCTAGAACAAACTCAATACATACTGATGGAACCGTTCACACGCCCACACAAGTGCAAGCGCCTCTTTCTCTGTTTGTGAGTAACGCTTTTCTGTCTCTGTGAGACTTCTACTGGCATAGTAGATTGCCCGCTTCGTGCCTTTCTGAGTCTGAATCAAGACTGCGCCTAGACCGACTGGACTTGCATCTGCTATAATCCGAGTTTCTTCAGCTTTTGGATCAAAGTAACCCAGAATCTCTGCATTTGACAGATCTTCTTTTAGCTGACTGAAAGCTTTTTCTTGTTCTTCACCCCATTTGAATGGAACACCTTTTCTAGTCAATCGAGCCAGTGGTTCTGATTTTGTTGCTAAGTCGCAAATAAACCTCCCATTGAAGTTTACTAATCCCAGAAAACTGCGTACTTCTGAGGCATTTTGTGGCTTTTGAGCATTTTTCACTGCCTCGACTTTAGCAACTGCAGGGCCGATCCCTTTTTCTGAGAGCAGGAAACCCATGAATTGGATCTCATTCATTCTGTACACACACTTTTGTGCGTTCAGTGTCATACCGCTTTCTTCCAATGTTTTCATGACCTTTTCCAAACGTCTGTCGTGTTCTTCAACTGTTTCTCCATATACGATTATGTCATCTGACAAATTCCTCTGACCGGGGCAATCGCGCAACACGTTCTGAATTGTGTATTGGTAAATTTCAGGTGCTGACGTAACACCGAACATGAGACGTTTATACCGGAACAACCCGACGTGTGTTGCAAATGTTGTTATTGATCGCGACTCTTCAGACAACTCTAGTTGATGAAATCCCCATTTAAGATCTAGTTTTGTGAACACCTTACTTCCATTCATCTCTGTTAGTGTTTCCTCTATGGTAGGTATTGGGAATCTCTCCCGTTCGATCGCCTCATTTGCTTGTCGCATATCAACGCATAACCGAATTTCACCGTTTGGTTTTGGCACGACCACTATTGGACTCACGAAAGTAGTAGGTCCCGATGCTCTTTCGATTATATCCAGCTTTTCTAGCACTTTTATTTTCTCTTCGACTTTTCTCTCAAGCTGAATGGAATTCTTCGTGCGGATTGTACTACTGGTTTTATGTCATTCTTCTGATGAAGGTGTATTTGCGTGTCTTTTAGCTTCCCTAGCCCCGAGAACAACTTTGGAAATTTGTCTTCTGGTTTCTCAAAGACAGACCGCACTGTTTCTGATGTGGGTATTCATACCTTAAGAACACCCATCTTTTCTGCAGTTGTTTTTCCCAGGAGAGGAACTGCTCCCTTTTCTTTAATGACTATGAACTCTTCTGTGCAACGCTTTGAAACTCCCTGAATTTGAACATCACCTAGAAACGTATGTACTACTGTGAGTGGTTTATCCTGTCCATAAGCAAACAAGTTTTTGGTTCTTTGGCCTTTTTGCATCGTGTGCTTCATGTTCTGTGCTCTCATCTTGTTGTATGTCTGATTATCTATTATGTTACAACTTGCACCCGAATCAATAAGCATGTCTAAGCCTACCCCTCCTATCTTAGTGCTTATGTTTGTTTGTGCATGTTTTACAACGAACACAACATCATCATCATCATCATGTTCACGTACATTGTTTAGACTAGTTTTTGTCTTGCACACCACAGCAAAGTGATTGTTTTTTTTTCACATTTAGTACATTTCTTTCCTTTCGCTGGGCATACCGAGTCTTTGGCAAAATGTCCTTCTTTCCCGCAGCGAAAGCACTTTTGACTGCTCTTACCCTGCCCGTTATTCGCACTCACTGAACCCTGATTCTTGTGTGGTTTGTTGCCTTGCTTTTCCTTCCATGGTTGTCTGCTTGATACTGCCGCCGCCAGGTCAGTCCCTTGAATTCCTTCCATCTCTTTGACTTGTAGTTTTGCTGCTTCGTGGGCTTGCGCAATGGTGATCAGTTTGTCTAATGTTAAGTCTTTCTGCTCCAGTAGTTTTCCTCGCAATCTGCGGTCACTGCACTTATCGATAAATTGATCACGAATGTTTTCGTCCACTTTGTCACCAAAGTTACAATTGACAGCTTTCTGTTTAAGTCTTGTAATGAAGGAAACAGACGATTCGTCTTTTTGGCACATCTGACGAAATTGATGCCTTTCAAAGGTTTCATTGACTTGTGGTTGAAAATACTTATCCAGGGCTTCCACAGCTTGGTCGTAGGTGTCACCGGTATTAAGAGTGTCGAAAATGGCTTGTACCTCTTGGCCTGCACAATGCAGTAGTAGCGGCTTTTTCTGTTCTGCTTTCACATCACCCCTTGCGGCAAGGTACAGCTCGAAGCTTTTCCTCCAACGTCTCCATCTCGCTGTGGTAGACGAAGGGTCACTAGTGGGGTCAGTCGAAAGTAGCAACACAGGGTAGAAACGCCATCTTGTCCTTTTTTTCTTCGGGCACGCTACGGGGTTCTAGAGTCCAGGATGATTTGGCTAACTATAAACAACAAAAATCTGAAATACAGAATAAGATGCGTAGTCAGGCTGTAAATGTTGAAGAGCTAAAGAAATCTTTTTTAGAACAAGGAAAAAAGATAGGCGTAGAAGAAACTATGAAAAAAGTTCGAGAACTTACAAGCAAGTAACGATAGGTTTTGGTAATCATTCATTAATTCTGAAATACTCTTCACAAAGAGATGTCATGCCTGCTCATTTGATGCCATCAGCCCCACCACCAGAGTACTACTGAGAAAAAAAAGTTTTCTTGTTGTCCTTGTAACTTGGAAATTCTGTCCAAGTAAGTTGTGACTTGGTTCAATAACTTACAAGATCTTATGATTAGGTTCTTGTAAGAACTTGTTTTAAGTCACTTATCAGAACTTGCACCAACTAACTTCAAAGTTACCTGTAAAGTTAGTTAGCGGTTGTAGGTGACTTTGGAAATTTGTTAACAAGTGTCTGTAGGTAACTTAAATTTGTATCAAGTGTATATAAGAATGTTTTGTGTGTGTGTGGTTATTATTAAATAACTGTGTTTTGGGGTATAAATGTTCTTGAAATTATCATATCTCTAACACTAACTATATATACACATACATAAATACACGCACAGACGCACACACACACAAACACTCGCACACATACATACACGCATGCACATGCATACATACTAGCATGCACACGCATACATACATGCACTCACACAATGACAAACACTCACACACAAACACTCGCACGCATACATACATGCACTCACACACTGACAGACAAACACACTCATACACTGACAAACACACGCATACACACTCACACATACCTACAAACACACACAAGCACTCACACACACAGACAGACAGACAGACACAAAATCTTTATTCAGCATGTAGACTCCAGTCCGCAGAAAACTTCACCGCATTTCAGTTGTATGACACGATATAGACGCGGCGTACTTAGTCACGTTACTAAGTCCCTATGTCAGTGTTAAAAACCGCGCTGACGGCGTTAGCGGCAAGGGTGTCATTAGAAGATTAAATACTTTGTATTAAGAGTCATTTAACTCTGTGTTCTGTCTATGTTTTTGCTTGCTACAGAGCTACAGGTCGCTAAATCAACTTCCACATTGCAGCTAGTGACGTATTTGTCTGCACGCTGTACTCAATGAAACTGTCTGCACGCCGCGCGCCAGCGATGTTTGCTACGTAAGATCTATTTTAAAACCGCGCTGACAGCGTTAGCGGCAAGGGTGTCATTAGAATTTTGAAGACTTTGTATTAAGAGTCATTTAACTCTGTGTTCTGTCTATGTTTTTGCTTGCTACAGAGCTACAGGTCGCTGAGCCCACGCCGCGCTATTTACCACCAGCGATGTTTGCTACGTAAAATCTATTTTAAAACCGCGCTGACGGCGTTAGCGGCAAGGGTGTCATTAGAATTTTGAAGACTTTGTATTAAGAGTCATTTAACTCTGTGTTCTGTCTCTGTCCTCACTGTACTCAACTGAATGACACTGTCTGCAGTCCGCGCTGACGGCGTTAGCGGCAAGGGTGTCATTAGAAGACTGAAGACTTTATGATAAGAGTCATTTAACTCTGTGTTCTGTCTCTGTCCTCAACTGAATGACACTGTCTGCAGTCCGCGCTGACGGCGTTAGCGGCAAGGGTGTCATTAGAAGACTGAAGACTTTATGATAAGAGTCATTTAACTCTGTGTTCTGTCTCTGTCCTCAACTGAATGACACTGTCTGCAGTCCGCGCTGACGGCGTTAGCGGCAAGGGGAGTAAACAGAATATTAAATACTTTATGATAAGAGTCATTTAACTCTGTCTCATTTCTTAGTTGTTTACAAACCAACCGTTACTCAACAGATTTAACGTGTTCCGTGTAGACGGGCTTACCACAGACCTTAACATGTCAGACTCGTTATTATCACCTATGTAAAGTCAGTTTCACTTACATGAGCCGCGGCAAAAACACCTCACACTTGGTCCATAAACCAAAATTCTGGAGCTTTGGTCAAAACGGAATTAATGTAAGTAGCCATTTTTTCATGGTATTCACCATGTGATTGTAAGATCAACACCTCTTCCTGAGTCCAATTCATTTTTATAATGAGTGAATGTTAGTCAGCGTAGGCAAATTAAACTAAACCGATCTGGTTAACACTAGCGCACTTCTTGTTTCTAAATATTACAAGTTTAACAGACAAATTACCGTCAAACTACCAGTCATTTGTAACTTACGTTAGTCAGCGTTCAAATAACAGTCACTTACCGCTCACCACGTAGGATATTTTACAAGATTTAGTGCTATCACCGGATAAGTTAGTCCGTCACTCTGAGAACACAACCGCACTTCTTCACGCCCTACGAACGTTTCAACGACGCAATACTTGATCACGAGACTAGGGTCACGAGTTGACACGCGGCGTTGTTATCGGCAACATTGACGTCACTTACTTTTGGGTTGGGTGTTGTGGAAATTATGTCTAACGGGAATTCCCACAATGAGGCAAGTAGTCATTTCCCGAAAACAGCTGATAGTAGTAAATGACAGCATTAATAATTTAGGTTGGGTGGGGTATCTGCCTTAATACTCGCGGGTTGGCAGTTGATAAAAAAATCGTTGCTTGAATGATTTCTGGAGTGGAACTAAAATGGCTAGGCGATTAAGGTATTGGTGGTAATTGGGTGGCGATGGGTTTGTCTAAATGGCTAGTTGATTACAATAATTAGTTGATCGATGTGGCATTTATCGATTTGATTGGTTTTCAAATCTTATATTCTCATTCTAGAATTAATTATTCTGAGAATGAGAATATGAGAGCCCCAGCCTACCCCTCCCCCAAACGTAGCTTGAATGATTTCTGGAGTGGAACTAAAATGGCTAGGTAATAAAGGTATTGGTGGTAATTGGTCGAGTGGGTTTGTCTAAATACGGAGAGGATCAAATAAATGTATAGATTATTGATTAGGTGGGTTTCAACTGTCTACTTATCTATCTCTTGAGTGAAACATTCAGTTATGCCCGGACATCAATGTAACAGGTTTGTATAGTCGCCGCGGACGGATAGTTAGTTTAAAAATGTCAAAATTGTACAGTTTTTATTGTTTTCATAATTTTGGTGCCATTTTGTTTTTTACTGCAGGAAATTCACGCAAAACAGGAAATTTCTGTACAAAAACTGAAAATCCTCTTTGAGTTGTCTGTACCAAAATATTGTGGAAAAGTCGTGTTATGTGTCTTTTTAAAAAAAAAAAATTCTGAAGCTACACTTTCTTAATGTTGTTTGGGACGGTAACGTACATACGATTTTTGGGCCTTTCGGAGCGCCTCTCTGGAAACAAAATAATACATTCAGCTGAGGTAGCATGTGTCGCATATCATACATTCCGCCGCTCCATCTCACTATAATACAAAAGATTTCATAAATTTTGATTCTTGCGTTAAAAGCGTCAATACGAACCCAATGCACAAAAGGCCATCGGGCCTTTGGCCTGCGCACGAGCGTGCGCGTGCCAACGGTGGCCGACGTCGGTCAGATTGCCTATTGCGCTTTGGGATCCAGCCTTGGATACAACGGTATTGCGAAGAAGAAGAAGAAGAAGAAGAAGGAGGAGAAGGAGGAGGAGGAAGAAGGAGGAAGAAGAGGAGGAAGAAGAAGAGGAGGAGGAGGAGGAAGAAGAGGAGGAGGAGGAGGAAGAAGAAGAGGAGGAGGAGGAGGAAGAAGAAGAGGAGGAGGAGGAGGAAGAAGAAGAGGAGGAGGAGGAGGAAGAAGAGGAGGAGGAGGAGGAGGAGGAAGAAGAGGAGGAGAAGAAGGAGAAGAAAGGAGAAGAAAGGAGAAGAAAGGAGAAGAAAGGAGAAGAAAGGAGAAGAAAGGAGAAGAAAGGAGAAGAAAGGAGAAGAAAGGAGAAGAAAGGAGAAGAAAGGAGAAGAAAGGAGAAGAAAGGAGAAGAAAGGAGAAGAAAGGAGAAGAAAGGAGAAGAAAGGAGAAGAAAGGAGAAGAAAGGAGAAGAAAGGAGAAGAAAGGAGAAGAAAGGAAAAGAAAGGGAGAGGACAGGGAGAGGACAGGGAGAGGAGAGGAAGAGGACAGCTGAGACGGATCTTGCGGTAAGATGTGGCAGCCCGCTGGCAGCCTCGTGCGCTGCCGTCGCCGCACGTGCCTCCAGCCCGCGTGCCTCCCGTTGCCGCGCTCCGCCCGCTGCCTCCCCGCGCCCCGATTGGCCGCCCCGAGGCCAACGACCGCCTCCACGTCGCCGCCGCCTGTGCCATCCCTGCTGCCTCGCAGCCCGCCGTCTGCGCCCTGGGTCGTCGCTTCCCGTCGGACCCTGTCGCCTCCGTGCGCAGCCAGTTCGCGTCCCGTGTCTGCCGCCGCGCGTCTCCGCTCCTCCTCTCCTCTTCCTCCGTCTTCCTCTTGTCCGCCCTCCTCTGCCCTTCCTCCTCGTCCCTCCGCTCTTCCTCGTCCGCTTCCGCTGCCGCTTCCTCGTCCTCCTCTCTCCTCCTCTTCCTCCTCGTCCTCTTCCGCTCCCCTCCTCCCGCTCCTCCTCCTCGCCTCGCCGCCTCCCCTCCGCCCCGCCTCCCCCTGCCCTTCCTCTCCTCCCTCCTCCTCCCCTCCGTCTCCTCCGCTCTCCTGCCTCTCTCCTCCGCCCTCCTCCTCCGCCTCCTCCCCTCCGCCTCCCCTCCTCCTCCCCTCCCCCCCCCCCCCCTCCCCCCCCCCTCCCCCCCCCTCCCCCCCCCCTCCCCCCCTCCCCCCCCCCTCCCCCCCCCTCCCCCCCCCCCCCCCTCCCCCCCCCCCCTCCCCCCCCTCCCCTCCCCCCCCCCTCCCCCCCTCCCCCCCCCCTCCCCCCCCCCCTCCCCCCCCTCCCCTCCCCCTCCCCCCCCCCCCCCCCCCCCCCCCCCCCCTCCCCCCCCCCCCCTCCCCCCCCTCCCCCCCCCCCTCCCCCCCTCCCCCCCCCCCCCTCCCCCCCCCTCCCCCCCCCCCCCCCCCTCCCCTCCCCCCCCCCCTCCCCCCCCCTCCCCCCTCCCCCCCCCTCCCCCCCCTCCCCCCCCCCCCTCCCCCCCCCCTCCCCCCCCCTCCCCCCCCCCCCCCTCCCCCCCCCTCCCCCCCTCCCCCCCCTCCCCCCCCCCCCTCCCCTCCCCCCCTCCCCCCCCCCCCCCCCCCCTCCCCCTCCCCCCCCCCCTCCCCCCTCCCCCCTCCCCCCCTCCCCCCCCCCTCCCCCCCCCCCCTCCCCCCCTCCCCCCCCCCCCCCCCCCCCCCCCCTCCCCCCCCCCCCCCTCCCCCCCCTCCCTCCCCCCCCCCCCTCCCCCCCTCCCCCCCTCCCCCCTCCCCCCCTCCCCCCCCTCCCCCCCCTCCCCCCCCCCCCCCTCCCCCCCCCTCCCCCCCCTCCCCCCCCCCCCCTCCCCCCTCCCCCCCTCCCCCCCCCTCCCCCTCCCCCCCTCCCCCCCCCCCTCCCCCCCCCTCCCCCCCCCCCCCTCCCCCCCCTCCCCCCCCTCCCCCCCCCCCCTCCCCCCCCTCCCCCCCCCCTCCCCCCCCCCTCCCCCCCCCCCCCCTCCCCCCCCCTCCCCCCCCCCTCCCCCCCTCCCCCCCCTCCCCCCCCCCTCCCCCCCCCCCCTCCCCTCCCCCCCCTCCCCCCCTCCCCCCCCCTCCCCCTCCCCCCCCCCTCCCCTCTCCCCCCCCCTCCCCCCCCCCCCCCCCTCCCCCCCCTCCCCCCCCTCCCCCCCCCCCTCCCCCCCCCCCCCCCCTCCCCCCCCCCCCTCCCCCCTCCCCCCCCTCCCCCCCCTCCCCCCCCTCCCCCCCCCTCCCCCCTCCCCCCCCCCCCCTCCCCCCCCTCCCCCCTCCCCCCTCCCCCCCCCCTCCCCCCCCCCCCCTCCCTCCCCCCCCTCCCCCCCCCCCCCCCTCCCCCCCCCTCCCCTCCCCCCCCTCCCCCCCTCCCCTCCCCCCCCCCCCTCCCCCCCTCCCCCTCCCCCCCCCCCTCCCCCCCCCTCCCCCTCCCCCCCCCCCTCCCCCCTCCCCCCCCCCTCCCCCCCCTCCCCCCCTCCCCTCCCCCCCCCTCCCCCCCCCCCTCCCCTCCCCCCCCCCCCTCCCCCCCCCCCTCCCCCTCCCCCCCCTCCCCCCCTCCCCCCCCCCCTCCCCCCCCCCCCTCCCCCCCCCCCCTCCCCCCTCCCCCCCCCCCCCCCTCCCCCTCCCCCCCCCCTCCCCCCCCCCTCCCCCCCCCCCCCCCCCCCCCCTCCTCCCCCCCCCCCCCCCCCTCCCCCCCCCCTCCCCCCCCCCCCCCTCCCCCCTCCCCCCCCCCTCCCCCCCCCCCCCCCCCTCCCCCCCCCCCCTCCCCCCTCCCCCCCCTCCCCCCCCCCCCCCCCCTCCCCCCCTCCCCCCCCCCTCCCCCCCTCCCCCCCTCCCCCCCCCCCCTCCCCCCCCCTCCCCCCCCCCCCCCTCCCCCCCCCTCCCCCCCTCCCCCCCCCCTCCCCCCTCCCCCCTCCCCCCCCCCTCCCCCCCCCCCCCTCCCCCCCCCCCTCCCCTCCCCCCCCCCCTCCCCCTCCCCCCCCCCTCCCCCCTCCCCCCCCCCCTCCCCCTCCCCCCCCCCCTCCCCCCCTCCCCCCTCCCCCCCCCCCCCCTCCCCCCCCCTCCCCCCCCCCCTCCCCCCCCCCCTCCCCCCTCCCCCCCCTCCCCCCCCCTCCCCCCCCCCCCTCCCCCCCTCCCCCCCCCCCCCCCCTCCCCCCTCCCCCCCCCCCCCCCCTCTCCCCTCCCCCCCCCCCCCCTCCCCCCCTCCCCCCCCCCCCCCCCCTCCCCCCCTCCCCCCTCCCCCCCCCCTCCCCCCCCCCCCCCCCCTCCCCTCCCCCCCCCCCCCCTCCCCCCCCTCCCCCCCCCCCCCCCCTCCCCCCCCCCCCCCCCTCCCTCCCCCCCCCCCCCCTCCCCCCCCCCCCCCTCCCCCTCCCCCCCCCCCCTCCCCCCCTCCCCCCCTCCCCCCCCCCCCCCCCCCCCCCCCCTCCCCCCCCCCCCCCCCTCCCCCCCTCCCCCCCCCCTCCCCCCTCCCCCCCCCCCCCCCTCCCCCCCCTCCCCCCCCCCTCCCCCCCTCCCCTCCCCCCCCCCTCCCCCCCCCCCTCCCCCCCCCTCCTCCCCCCCTCCCCCCCCTCCCCCCCCCCCTCCCCTCCCCCCCCTCCCCCCCCCCCCCCTCCCCCCCCTCCCCCCCTCCCCTCCCCCCCCCCTCCCCCCCCCCTCCCCCCCCTCCCCCTCCCCCCCCCCTCCCCTCCCCCCTCCCCCCCCCCTCCCCCCCCCTCCCCCCCTCCCCCCCCCTCCCCCCTCCCCCCCCCCTCCCCTCCCCCCCCCCCCCCCCCCCCTCCCCCCCCTCCCCCCCCCCTCCCCCCCCTCCCCCCCCCCCCCTCCCCCCCCCCCTCCCCCCCCCCCTCCCCCCCTCCCCCCCCCCTCCCCCCCCCCCTCCCCCCCCCCCCCTCCTCCCCCTCCCCCCCCTCCCCTCCCCCCCCCCCCCTCCCCCCTCCCCCCCCCCTCCCCCCCCCCCCCCCCTCCCCCCCCTCCCCCCCCTCCCCCCCCCCTCCCCCTCCCCCCCCCCCCCCCCCTCCCCCCCCCCCCCCCCCCCCCCCTCCCCCCCCCCCCCCCCCTCCCCCCCCCCCCCTCCCCCCCCCCTCCCCCCCCCTCCCCCCCCCCCTCCCCTCCCCCCCCCTCCCCCCCCCCTCCCCTCCCCCCCTCCCCCCCCCCCTCCCCCCCCCCCCCCCCCCTCCCCGCCCCCCCCCCCCTCCCCCCCTCCCCCCCCCCTCCCCCCCCCCTCCCCCCTCCCCCCCCCCCTCCCCTCCTCCCCCCCCCTCCCCCCCCCCCCTCCCCCCCCCCCCCCCCCCCCCCTCCCCCCCCCCCCCCCCCCCCCCTCCCCCCCCCCCCCCCCCCCCTCCCCCCCCCCCCCCTCCCCCCTCCCCCCCCCCCTCCCCCCTCCTCCCCCCCCCCTCCCCCCCCCCCCCCCCCTCCCCCCCTCCCCCCCCCCTCCCCCCTCCCCCCCCCCCTCCCCCCCCCCCTCCCCCCCCCCCTCCCCCCCCTCCCCCCCCCCCCTCCCCCCCTCCCCCCCCCCCTCCCCCCCCCCTCCCCCCCCCCCTCCTCCCCCTCCCCCCCCCTCCCCCCCTCCCCCCCCCCCCCCCCCTCCCCCCCCCCCCCCCTCCCCCCCTCCCCCCCCCCCCCCCTCCCCCCCCCTCCCCTCCCCCCTCCCCCTCCCCCCCCCCCCCCTCCCCCCTCCCCTCCCCCCCCCTCCCCCCCCCCCCCCCCTCCCCTCCCCCCCCCCCCCCTCCCCCCCCTCCCCCCCTCCCCCCCCCTCCCCCCCCCCCTCCCCCCCCTCCCCCCCCCCCCTCCCCCTCCCCCTCCCCCCCCTCCCCCCCCCTCCCCCCTCCCCCCCCCTCCTCCCCTCCCCTCCCCTCCTCCCCTCCCCCTCCCCTCCTCCCCTCCCCGCCCCTCCTCCCCTCCCCTCCCCGCCTCCCCTCCCTCCCCTCCCCTCCCCTCCGCCCCTCCCCTCCCCTCCCTCCCCTCCCCTCCCCTCCCCTCCCCTCCCCTCCCCTCCCCTCCCCGTCCCCTCCCCTCCCCTCCCCTCCTCCCCTCCCCTCCCCTCCCCTCCCCTCCCCTCCCCCCCTCCCCTCCCCTCCCCGCCCCTCCCCTCCCCTCCCCTCCCCTCCCCTCCCCTCCCCCCCCGCCCCTCCCCTCCCCCTCCCCTCCCCTCCCCTCCCCTCCCCTCCCCTCCCCTCCCCTCCCCTCCCCGCCTCCCCTCCCCTCCCCCCTCCCCTCCCCTCCCCCTCCCCTCCTCCCCTCCCCTCCTCCCCTCCCCTCCGCCCCTCCTCCTCCCCTCCTCCTCCCCTCCTCCCCTCCTTGACCCCCCCCCACCCCACCAATACAATACAATACAATACAATACAATGACAATACAATACAACACAGCCTCACCCCTAATCCACACAAAACCCGCCAAACCAACAACACCCACACCAACATCCCATCACCCCGCAATCAACAACAAATCAACCAACCATCCCCCCCCCTACAAAACACCGCGAGTAAACTAAACCACCTAATTGGACCAACAAATGCCACTAACCCCTCTATGGCCGACCCCATAAAATGGACAGGCATAGCATTAACCATAATACGTAAACTAGGATCCACTATGCCAATATTCTCGCCGATTTACACCGGTAGGGCTTAAACGTACACAAATAGAACAAACCTCCAACCCAAGAGCCGGGAGCAGGCTTATGTAAACACTGTGATAAAGCATGCGAGTATTAATGAGAAGATAGATTTTTCGTTAAAAAAAAAAATCAAAATTATGTTAGCTGTTTTAAAAATAAGTCTGAAAAAGTGATGCCGACAATCAGCTGATTTTCACACTTAGGGCGTACAGGTCACAATTAGACCTAATCGAACCAGACAGCCGAGACAAACTGTAGGCTTATGTAAATACCGTTTATGAAAAATCATCCGGTTGTTAATGAGATTGGTTTTTTATTCGTAAAAAAAGATTCAATTGTTTTAAGATTAATCCCAGATAATTCACGAAATTAATCCAAAAGAAGTGACGGTATTTTTTTTCTCTAAATAATTATATTTCATTATCACTCAAAAATGTAAAGAGGTGCAATGTTGGTTAACGAACTCATTCAATGTCTTCCTTTAATCTAGCGATGTGCAAAATATCTGGTAAAAATAAGAAAAATTACGGACTCCAGTGTGGATCAACAAGCTTTTTGAGAAACGGCCATTTTCTCGCCAATGAGCATTAAATATATTTTTTAAAACTGTGTCGAGGTTATTCTTTTAGGAACAATATCATAAAATAAAAGTCTGTTCTTTGCTTAGTCATCTTGCGTATGATGTTTTGCTTAATATGAGTGTATTTTGTATGATGATGTCATTTCCAAGTGTGATGGTATTGTGAATTAGAAAGGAAAAAGAAGCCAGAAACTTGCTGGCAGTTACTATACAAGCATTAGCATTCACACGTACACGCTAGCGTAGCAGTAATTGTCATACAGAAAAGTATTGTCCATTTAATACTTCATTTCCATTTTGCTCTGTACACAAACCTGCCTTCGAAATGGTCCGATCAAAATTTTAAAAAGTGCGTCCCATTTGAACCCATTGCAAAGGGTTAAACGCTTGATAGCTTCAGCAAACAATAAACATGCAACAGAGTCGACAAAGACGTTGGCGATGAACTTTGGGCGCCCTGCCATAAAATCATATGACAGATCACCTATCATTAACCCGTTTAGTGTCGAGAAAATGGAACATCACCCAACAGCTGTTGCGGGGGCTCATGAGGATCTATGCCTCTTGTTGACACCACTTTGAATCCATGTTCTTGTGACAGCTAGGTTTGTTTGGTGTTGAATTAACGAAGATTGCAGAAACACGGTCTGCGTCCGCTGCCACTGAACGGGCTAAAGAACAAACTTTAGGTGGCTGTCGGGCAGCCAACTGAATGGTCTTTATGATTCGTAAGGGTGAATTTCTTTTAAAGGGATATCACCCTCATTGAACATTTTGAAAGAAAGATCACCCTCGTAAAACTCAAACATTATATCGCCTTTAGTTACGGGATGTTGCTATGGTCTAATCTAATCGGGCGGAGAAGATTCAAGATATTTATTGTCACAAAAGGGATATTCTTATTAAGGAACTTCACGGCTGTTTATCCTTTTTGTGTCAATTCTCGCAGTAACTGCGGGGGCTCATGAGGATCTATGCCTCTTGCTGACACCACTTTGGATTCATGCTTCTGGGACATCTAGGTTTGTTTGATTTCTTCATTTTTTATTATTATTTGTTTTCCTTGAATGAAGGAATTTTGCAGAAAGGAAACAGTCTGCGTCCGCTGGCATTGAACGGGTTAAGCTGCATAATTTACCAAACCCTGACACGCTATTACTCGACCATCTTGGTTCAAGTGGTGCCAGAACAGCTTGGCGCCTATAGGCGCCAAGCTGTTCTAGCACCACCCTTGAACTATACCCTGTAAATGTCCTGCGAATGGTATCAAATACAAGACTCACCTTCAATGCAGAAGGCGAGATAGACGGCCAGCGTGGTGGCTGGTGATGTCATGATGACGACACGACACGTACAGTACGAGGAGAGTGGAGTAGAAGGCGAGTCCTTGTTAAAGGAGGGGCTGAATGACACTTCTGGGTAAAACAACGCATTCGGGAATAGAGGAAACTACAACCACCTATCGACTAAGGACATCGTTGTGTCGTGGATGCCAGACAGTGGACCTATCGACTACGTACAGACACTACGGTGGACGCCAGATCTTGCACCTATAGACTACGTGATGCGTTGTCGGTGTGGACGCTAAAATTTGCACCCATTGACTACATACAGTGCTGCAGGATTAAAGCCCAGACCTTGCACTTATTATCCAATAAATGTTTATTTACACAGTTCTGACAGAATGGTTTTAAACACCTTTTTCTGAGTGATAAGCAAGTTTGCTCCGTTTGATGTACTAATCTAGCCAGATGTGAATCTAGTGTAAATGTGCGCTGAAATGATTCGCGTAAATCGATTCAACCTAAATATACCTAGCATGGAACCTCAAAGGCAATAAACCAACCTGAGAAACGGTGACTCTCACAAGAGACATATCCGGCGCCGTAACCTAGTATCAAACCTCGCACTTCCAAGTATTAGCGGCAGGCGTTTTACCCATGAAAAAGGACCCTTGTGCATGTTGCATTAACCCCTTCCCTGCCACTGTAGGCCCTACGTACAGTTTTGCCTTTGAAATCGTTGTTCATTCAACGACCAATAGCCAAAACTGTCGAAGAAACTTAGATACAAACTTGTTAAGTTTCGGGTTGTATTATTCCTTTTAGGGCATGTGTGTGTTGATCATGGGAAAAGATCCGGTGTTCAGTTGAGTTATTTTAGATTAGAAGCACGTTCCATTTTAGTATGATTCCTTTTCTTTTGCATGGATAATTGCGATCTGTGTTGTGTGTGTGTGTGTGTGTGTGTGTGTGTGTGTGTGTGTGTGTGTTGTGTTGTGTTGTGTTGTGTTGTGTTGTGTTGTGTTGTGTTGTGTTGTGTTGTGTTGTGTTGTGTTGTGTTGTGTTGTGTTGTGTTGTGTTGTGTTGTGTTGTGTTGTGTTGTGTTGTGTTGTGTTGTGTTGTGTTGTGTTGTGTTGTGTTGAGTGAGTGTGTTGTGTGAGTGGTTGTGTGTGTGAGTGTGTTGTGTGTGTGAGTGTGTTGTGTGTGTGAGTGTGTTGTGTGTGTGAGTGTGTGTTGTGTGTGTGTGTGTGTGTTGTGTGTTGTGTGTGTGTGTTGTGTGTGTGTGTGTGTGTGGTGTGTGTGTGGTGTGTGTGTGGTGTGTGTGGTGTGTGGTGTGTGTGTGTGGTGTGTGGTGTGTGGTGTGTGGTGTGTGGTGTGTGGTGTGGTGTGTGGTGTGTGTTGTGTGGTGTGTGGTGTGTGTTGTGTGGTGTGTGGTGTGTGGTGTGTTGTGTGTTTGTGTGTTTGTGTGGTTGTGTGGTTGTGTGGTTGTGTTGTTGTTGTGTTGTTGTGTTGTTGTGTTGTTGTTGTGTTGTTGTGTTGTTGTGTTGTTGTTGTGTTGTTGTTGTGTTGTTGTTGTGTTGTGAGTGTGTTGTGAGTGTGTTGTGAGTGTGTTGTGTGTTGTGTTGTGAGTGTGTTGTGAGTGTGTTGTGAGTGTGTTGTGAGTGTGTTGTGAGTGTGTTGTGAGTGTGTTGTGAGTGTGTTGTGAGTGTGTTGTGAGTGTGTTGTGAGTGTGTTGTGAGTTGTGTGTTGTGTGTTGTGAGTGTGTTGTGTGTTGTGAGTGTGTTGTGTGTGTGTTGTGTGTTGTGAGTGTGTTGTGTGTGTGTTGTGTGTTGTGAGTGTGTTGTGTGTTGTGTGTGTGTTGTGTGTTGTGAGTGTGTTGTGTGTGTGTTGTGTGTTGTGAGTGTGTTGTGTGTTGTGAGTGTGTTGTGTGTTGTGAGTGTGTTGTGTGTTGTGAGTGTGTTGTGTGTTGTGAGTGTGTTGTGTGTTGTGAGTGTGTTGTGTGTTGTGAGTGTGTTGTGTGTTGTGAGTGTGTTGTGTGTTGTGAGTGTGTTGTGTGTTGTGAGTGTGTTGTGTGTTGTGAATGTGTTGTGTGTTGTGAGTGTGTTGTGTGTTGTGAGTGTGTTGTTGTGAGTGTGTTGTTGTGAGTGTGTTGTTGTGAGTGTGTTGTTGTGAGTGTGTTGTTGTGAGTGTGTTGTTGTGAGTGTGTTGTTGTGAGTGTGTTGTTGTGTTGTGAGTGTGGTGTTGTGAGTGTGGTGTTGTGAGTGTGTTGTTGTGAGTGTGTTGTTGTGAGTGTGTTGTTGTGAGTGTGTTGTTGTGAGTGTGTTGTTGTGAGTGTGTTGTTGTGAGTGTGTTGTTGTGAGTGTGTTGTGAGTGTGTTGTGAGTGTGTTGTGAGTGTGTTGTGAGTGTGTTGTGAGTGTGTTGTGAGTGTGTTGTGAGTGTGTTGTGTGTTGTGAGTGTGTTGTGTGTTGTGAGTGTGTAGTGTGTTGTGAGTGTGTTGTGAGTGTGTTGTGTGTAGTGTGTTGTGAGTGTGTTGTGTGTAGTGTGTTGTGAGTGTGTTGTGTGTAGTGTGTTGTGAGTGTGTTGTGAGTGTGGTGTGTGTTGTGTGTTGTGAGTGTGTTGTGTGTTGTGAGTGTGTTGTGTGTTGTGTGTTGTGAGTGTGTTGTGAGTGTGTTGTGTGTTGTGAGTGTGTTGTGAGTGTGTTGTGTGTTGTGTGTTGTGAGTGTGTTGTGTGTTGTGTGTTGTGAGTGTGTTGTGTGTTGTGTGTTGTGAGTGTGTTGTGTGTTGTGTGTTGTGAGTGTGTTGTGTGTTGTGAGTGTGTTGTGAGTGTGTTGTGTGTTGTGAGTGTGTTGTGAGTGTGTTGTGTGTTGTGAGTGTGTTGTGAGTGTGTTGTGTGTTGTGTGTTGTGAGTGTGTTGTGAGTGTGTTGTGTGTTGTGAGTGTGTTGTGTGTTGTGAGTGACTAGAATGTAGCACATTTCGCTAACTTATAGCAGAGTCCGACCAAGATTAAGCTGGAAGGTTCTGAAAAAGTCGCGATTGGTCTAGTGACCTCAAACTTGACGTCAAAGTTTTGTAATACATAATTATGTTGGTTGCATTTTTTAACATGTACGTAATGCACCTAGACTTTAGTGGAAGATTGTAGAGAATTCTAGAAGGTTCTTTTTTAATGAATATTAATGATTTTGGTTACGTTTTCTTTTCTGATTGGTTGAGTTGTGTAATTTGCGGGATTATTGTGGAAATTTGTGATAGCATAAAAGAGAGTGTGTGCTTGCATTGTAAGAGATAGTGTATCAATGTGTGGATGCATTTGTGAGGGATAGTGCATCAAAGTGTGGATGCATTGTGCTAAGAGTACATAATGAAAAAAAGTACTGTTGGAACTGTTACTCCAGTGTGGTCTACAACCTTGTACCACGTATGACGAGTTGCAACTGAGTGAGGTTTTTCTACAAGAACCCTACGTGAGTGTGTCTGGTGTGATTGCATCATTCTATGAACGCGACCACCACATAACAAAACTTGTCTCAGCAAGTGGTATAGATCCTCATGACCCCCCGCAGTCGCGTGGGCTCATGAGGATCTATACCTCTTGCAGTTGGATCGTGTTTACTTTTTCACGGCAGTGAAGGGGTAAATTACTGTATCCCGGCATCGGTGGCAGGCGCTTTACCCCTGAATTAGGACACATGTCTGTTGCATTTATTCACTTTGTTCCGGCAGTGACAATTTAATTAACAATTATGCCTTTTGAATAATGACACTTCACTATAATTATGAGAAAGGACTGAAAAATCGTGCAATGTCGAATGGAAATACGTCACAAATATGTATGTTTGTCCAACGTTTGTACGTCTGCAAACAGCAGCATTGCAAGTACAGAGCTATAGGCCTACAATGACTCTAATGCTGATCCGTGATGTTGGAATTAATGGCTTGGTCCATTAGGCGCATTCACGGACCAGAACACATTAACCCCTTCGCTGTCAGTGATCACGAATTGCGCCTCAGAAACGACTGCACACTGGCGGACGTTTGCGTGAAGAACGAATACGTAAAATGGGACAAACTAGGGCATAAAGAACATAAGACTGACACAAAACATAAATTCTCATGAGCCCCCGATTGCGGGGGCTCATGAAGGTTTATGTCTCTTGCTGCTGGTTAACGTTCACCTTTGCCCCGCAGTGAATGGGTTAAGACGATTGTAGGCTATTTAGAAATCATTTAACCTTTTGACGACGGAACACACATATGTGTGCCCCAAGCAAAGCTCCGTTGCAGACGGGACGCACACATATGTGCGCTGGCCTAGTTTCCCCATTGCCAATACCGGCAGTATGGTCTAAGGGAAGCAATCTACTATAATATGTCAAGCACTCATTTCTTTACTTGTAGAGTGACTTTTCTTGTTTGTATGGGCTGAAACCAACGAATTAGAAGCTCTAATACAAAACGTCCCCATGTGCAAAAAAAAAAAAATGGCGGATTTTGGTGTAAAAGCTTTTATGTGTGAAGAAACTTTTCTGTTGTGCCTTTCTTTCTGGATTATTTACTGGTGACACACTAGAATATGTCTCTGGAATGCTAGGTGAGTGTAATTTTCACACTCTGGCTAACTAATACACTAACAGCATGTTCAGTTTCAGTGGAACCCAGTGTGAAACTGTTTTTGATTTTTGGCTTCTTACCCCATCTTCTTTATACACCTGTACAATCTTAACATTACAAAATATTTTTTTCAGCATAGTGTCTACGAGTTCACCTTGAATTGCTTTTTCCACTGATACCAAATATGTTGGGGTATGATAAGATTTTTACAACAGACAAGGCCAATGAAATTTGTCAAAATTACTACGGTAGCAGGGAAAAATCAAGTTGGCAGACTACGGTGGCAAAAGGTTAATCATGCAACAGGTTTCTGCAGTCCGGCCAGCTTTTTAACGGTTTATCAGATCAGGGGAACTGTCTGCACACACATGTCCTAACAATTTCAGGGACAGTACGTTGTTGTTAGTAACAGACAGATTCTTTCATCCCTGTTTAGGTGATGAGACTCTCACGAGTGGCTTTAAACCTTACCATACCAGCGAATGTGAACGTGACCGGGTTTTAAAACCACGAGATTCCCATCATCTAATCACTGGTGTAAGAACCTATTTCTTACTAACCTATTCGTTTGCAGTAATTCGATACTAGCTGGTTTGCGGCGCAGCACACGCCTATCGTAGAGCAAGTTGGCGGTTTTTGCTTTACAAATATCTTGATGCATTTTAGATTGCAATGCGACGTCAGTATATTTGATAGGAGACAAATGTTCTCTTACGGATGTAGCAGCGCAATGCATGACGTCAGAATGCAAGTCGTCGTCATACAGAAATGTTGCAAGTGAGGTGAAAGTAAGTCAAGTTTCAATAGAGCGTGGGCCCGTACCTTTTTGTTGGCCAGACGTTTTACAAGTACAAGACAATATTGTGCACACTTAGACGTTCACGCATCAAACTGTGTCACACGCGTGTGACACGCTCTAAATGTATTACACGTGTGTGATACAGCTTTTCCGATCGAAGGCATAAAGAAAGGATATAGATTCTTACAGCGGTGTTTAGGTGATACTGAGAATCTCACTCGAGAGGTTTTAAACCCTTATCCTACGAGGGAAAGCAAGTAGGATAAGGTTTTAAAACCACGAGAGTGAGGTTCACAGTATCACCTAAACACCGATGCAAGAATATATTTATTACTCAACTTTTTCTTGACATAAATCAGAATGATGGGAATTGGTTTTCGGCACAGGTCTAATCTATTTCTTACTCATCTTTTTCTTGGCATAAATCAGATGTGAGTTGGTTTCCGGCACACGTCTAACCACACCACAGCCGTCATTGTGTCTTTGACAAAGAACATTACCGTCATTTACTTTGTAATGTGACGTGGTTATTTTGCATGTCATACAAATGTTCCTACATGTTGACGTAAAAGCGCAATACGTGACGCCAGAATGTCAGTCGTCACTATGTAATAGCGTCATTGCTCGTGAGCTAAAAGTAGATCAAATTTTAAAATCGTGTGTCTTTTTGTTGACCCCCGGATGCTTAACAGCGTTCTAAATTAAAAGCATTTTAAAGTTAAAATAGTTTTAGTTGACCAAGGTTTTAAAAGACCTTTAAAACTGATGCACGACACGTTTCTAAAAATAAGTTAACAATGTTTTAGCTAAAAATTGTCTACCGCACTACGTCACCGATATATAAATAGACTGATAGGGGGGTCCTTGAATAGTTCATTTGCAGTAAAGATTTATAATCACTAGTATGGAGAGAAAATCCCAATGGAAAAAGAAACACGATTAGCAAAGACAATTAAACCACAATTTAGTAATATTTAGGCCTGTTCAGAATATATACAGAAATAATTACACATTTTGCAACTTTTTAGTTCTCTGATAATGAGGATGCAACTGAAGGTATGACGTGAAACAATAGCTGACGAACTGAAAGTTCGTAAGAAAAAGAACTAACACCTATAAGATTGACGTCAATTAACTTTATTGCGTCAAAAGACGTCAGTTCCATTCAGGCCAAGATGGCTGCTCCAAGTCCGGGGGAGACTATTTCCACACACCAAAAAATAAATAAATAAATAAAAATAAAAAATTCTTCGGCAGAGGAAGCAGTCATGCTGGAGGAATATGGAAATAATTAAATACTTGCAGCACAATAACAACAAACAAACAAGAAAATTAAAAAATATATTTTTTAAAAAATGGAAAAGCTGTGGCTCTACCTCGCGCTGGGACCATATGGCGTTGAGGCGCGTCCCCTGGGTGGTGGATAGGGGGTCCCTCGTGAGAGGGGTGCACCGAATGAAATAAGGTGCCGGGAACCAACATGGTCTAAGGGAAGGTGACCCCGACAGAAAACCCCTGGTCCTCCTAGTAAGGGGGCTGGGCGTGGGGGTAGCTTCCCCACCCTGCAAAAAAAAAAAAAATAGCTACAAAAACGCCGACGAAAAGACTAACAGTAATTCCTTTCCTGGAGGAGGAAGGTTCTTCTACTAGAAGACTTATGACGTCCTGTGGTGAAAGCCGGAAGTCTTCGGAAGCCACAGGACCGAGCCGCCTCTCTCTATCCAGGGACACAACCATGGAACCCCCAGGGAAAGAGGAAAAGAGGTAGGCCGAGAAACTCCTGGCGTCGAGACCTCCAAGCTGACATCAAGAGACTGGGAACCACCTGGAGTAGAATCGAAGGAGAAGCACAGGACAGGAGTTGCTGGAGGTCTCTCATCGACGGCCTATACCCGGGTAGGGGTGACAGGCGTAAGTAAGTAAGTAAGTAAAAGCTGTGGCTCAAACCACGCGAGTCCTGGTTTCAAAATGACATTTTTGACCGCGAGAATTATCGACTGCGCTATAGTGGCATTGATGTTAATCGAGCTTATAATATTTTTATACAAAGTCAGGTTGTGTTATCCCAGCTGACCTCCGTCGATCCCTTTGACAATATTTAACTTCCCAAGGCTATTCAGCCCTTCTCAGTAAATCTTAAACGCTGAAATCGATGTTGTTCATCGTTATATTCCGTCATAGGATGCAGCGATCTCTCTCTTTTTTTGCTGATGTTGTCGAATTCAATGAAGCGGCTGATTAAAAGTGGCGCCCATTCAGCGTCCATTCAGTTTTAAAAGCGTTTTAGCGCGTCTAAAATAGCTCAGAGCACTTTTAAAATTACAAGCGAAAATCGTGGCTAAAACAGTGTTAAAACTTCCTTGCATCGCATACGACTTTTAAAAACGATTTTTAATTTTCACTTTTAAAACTGTTTTACAATTTAGAAGTCTGTCGTGCACCGCATCTAAGTGCGCTAAACAGGATTTTTACAAAACGTTTGTCAATTTTCACTTTTAAGACTGTTTTAAGAGTTAGAAGGCTGCTGTGCATCCGGCCCCAGGTTTTATACAAAACAATAATGTGCACACGTGTCCGTTCACGCACCGGCTGTACCACACACATGTGACAGAGCCAAGCTGTATCACACGTGTGTGATACAGCTTTTCCGCTCGAAGGAGCAAAGAAGGAGGTGTGTAAAAAATATAGATTTTTGCATCGGTGTTTAGGTGATACTGAGAATCTCACTCGAGTTGTTTTAAAACCTTATCCTACGAGCGAAAGTGAGTAGGATAAAGTTTTAAGACCACGATGTAAGAATCTATTTCTTACTCACCTTTTTCTTTGAATAAATCTGATGTGAGTTGATTTTCATCACACACCTAGTCACAACACACTCGCTATCGTGTCTTGGCAAAGATCATGACGTAATTTGCTCTGTAATGTGACGTCAATAGTTTGGATGCCAAACAAATCTTCCTAATAGTGCAATATATGACGCCATCGTGCCAGTCGTCACCATGAACTGATGTCATTGCGGCTCGTGAGCTGGAAGTAGGTAAAGTTTCAATATCGCGTGTGCCCATACCTTTTTGTTTACCAGACATTCTGCGAGACAATGCTGTGCACACATGGCCGTTTACGCAGTACGGCTGTATTACACACGTGTGTGATACAGCTTTTCCGCTCCGCAAAGGCAGCAAAGAAGGAGGTGTGTAAGAAAAAATAATTCCACCTCACAGTGTGCAATAGTCTGTAATTCTGGATCTTACGGCTCACAGATACACCAGACACTACCAGTTTATGTCTGTCCCAGTAAGCAAAAGACCATCGGGCCGACGTCGGCCCGAGAACTTTGCTTACTGTCTGTATAATGCGAACAGAATTTCTGGCGCTTTTTCTGCGGGACACCATCAATTGTATAACGAATTAAGATGCATCTATATGTGACCTAGAGATCATTTCCTAGACATTAAATACAAGGAAGCCTCAAGTTATTCATCGGCACATATCTTTGGCAAACATACACAGGATTTTACGACATTTATTAGTTAGGTTTTGTTTGCGACGAACGCCTACCAACAACAAAAGAGAGCGAAATCACGGCAGTTGACAAGCTTGCTCCATAAGCATTCCAAACATCTCCAAGAGCCATAGATCTCACGAGCCCTCCGTGCCCTTAACTCATTCTACCCCAGACACACCACAGCAAGATAAGGATCGACCATGATAGTTCAAGGGTGATGCCAGAATAGCTTGGCGCCCATGGGCGCCAAGCTATTCTGGCATCACCCTTGAACTATCATGGTCGACCTGTGTCCTGCACTGCAATGCAGTCTTCAGAGGACAACAGCAAAATTTGGGGATTTCGGTGTTGGGGTAGAATGAGTTAAGGATCTATGCCTCTTGGAGATGTCAGGAGTGTTGTCTATGCTTATTATAGAAGCCAGGTAACCGCCGTGACAATCGCTATCGCTCGTTGTTGGAAGTCGTTCGTTGCAAACGAAACTATCACTATTGTGAACTGACTCCAAAACAAATTTGCATTGCTAGTATCTTTATAGTGCAACTCTAGGCGATTGATTCATTGGTGCAGAGTGCATATTGTTGATAATGTAACTCGCAAGGCGCCAAACTATAATGGCCACGCGTTGTTGTCGTCTCAGAAAAGACGATAAAATGCATGATGAATCAGGAGTTCTTTCTCCGGGTACTCCGGTTCTTCCACCCCCTCCTCCCCCCCCCCCCCACACACACACACACACTTTGGTACCGGTTTCAAGACACTTTACAAATTTCAAATACAAGCGATCAAAAATTCCGTAACTTCAGTAGCTGAGCTGACCCTTCGTCTGTCTTGTACTGTGTTTGTCTTCAGAGTAAACCTGTGTCTGTCATGTGAGTGTGCGTGTTTGGGTTTCTGTTCGCGGCGCTTTGAGTCGATTCGCCAAAAATTTAGAAAAAACGCCCATATAATACCGGTATTATTATTATTATTATTATTATAACTGCAGAAAAAAAGTCTCCATCATTCTGACATCTACGTACCCAGGCAGCACGGGATCCTGGCACCATATGGGACCCATGTGTCCAGCCCACTTACAGACAGGACCCGTATAGCCTGCAGGGGTCCATCATGGTACCAGGAGGCATGCCCACTTACAAGCCCGCTGACCCGACGATCCGCGCTGCCCGCTTACTACCCACATAATCCCCATTTCATGCTTGCCATGCTAGCCCCGCTGTCTTGCCCGGTAGCTATCACAGACCTAAAAATAGCACAGCCTCGGGCGCTGCGGGCGTGCGTGCCTGCCTGCCACAGAACACTCGGACATTCAAACTGCAGCCAGTATGTTCCGTTCGATATCCTGGGAACACGTGGGGGCATCTGAGATTTATCCTGGCAACATCATGTCAGCCCATACGGGGCCCATTTGGAACCTATTTGCACATCCCACATCGGCCCCATATACTATAGGCAGCCCATATCGGCCCCATATGTCAGCTCGCATGGGACCCATACGGGACCAATAAGACTGTGTTTGATATCATACAGCATAGATCCTCATAAGCTTCCGAGTCCGATGGTTCAAATTTACTTCGTCCGTCCACTAACTTATTTACATCCATATTTTTAGGCGCGACGGGGTGTCTGGAGTTTACCTCGATCAATTCTCGAAGAGCTTTCACATTGAAATCCGGGATTGACCGGAATTAAAAGGAAACCCGCCATTTTCGAACGCACGTTTCTCTTCAATTCAGTTCTGCTGATTGTGCTTCTCAAGTCTTCCAGCGCAAAATAAAACAATAAAAAAAATAATTTACTTATTTTAATTATTTGGTGCTTACTAAAAATCATGGCTACTAGACTGAGCATCTTACGAGACAAGGCGAAAGACCAGAGAAGATGCTACTGTGGTAAAAATGCCTTGTACACTTTTTTTTTTTTTTATTGTATTATTTTTCTTCTCTTTTTGTGTAGTCAGTGAGCTCACGGCTGAAGTTTACGTAGTTCAGCTATTTTTGTCTCCTGCAAGCTTGGAATTTAGTATGTACATTTACCGCCAGTAGTAAGAGGCGAGGCTGGGTAGCACAGCAGAACGTTTAGACAAAGGCCAGATGTTGTACTCAGTGACCGCACCTCGCCTAGTGTCGTTTTGATCCCTTCTTTTCAGAGCTCTGCTACGCTGCCAGACAGCTGGTTACTGCGGAGTATTTTCCCCTGACAAGAGCTCTGTGGGATTTTGATTATTAACTAAGTAGTCTTGTACTACGATTTTTCATCAGCAAGAGGTTTTTGCAACAATATAGTGTTTGAAGTGCTCTAAGTGTTAGTAATAGTTTCAGAACTGACAAAAGCGTATTCAGCTAGGAAAGTAATGTTCTATCGCATGGAAGAGTGCTTCACCATTTTGTAAGACGTAATGATTTTAATCGGGCGAGCCACTGTTTACTACTCGTCAAAAAACTCTGCTGCGATCGGCACCTACGGGTTGGATTGCAGTGTGATCCTGGTCTGCGGAGATAGGTGGATTTGAGCGGTTCTTATCCACAACTCAGTCGTAAGACCAACGCCACCGGAGTCCCTGAAATTTCAGTGAAATCCGATACGCCCTGACCCCGGGGTGAGGTCGGAAACCTCATCAAGCCGATGTGAGCGCTCGCGTTTATGTTCATGTCACTCGCAACATTGTTCCCCTGTCAGATTATTTCAACTACACTTGACATAGGTCCCCATGCACCTTCACAGGCTGAGTCATCTCACGAGAATCTGTGCGTTTTGCGGCCCTATTTACATCTGATCTACATTAGCTCCCCTAAATGAGTGAAATCTTGCGGTCGTATTCACATATCAAGTGCCCTCCGTCTACAAGAGGCATAGATTTTCATATGCAAAAGGTTGTTGATGATCATACAGCTTCTAGCAGAGATCGACCCTGTGTTCATCCTATGGGTTAAGATGTGTGCACGTCAGTATATAATTCTGATGTGTATGCGGTGCACGTTTCATTTCTGCAGTTGCTGGAGATATAATCTTTAAAAAATCAGCTGCGAATTTTCTTTTTGTTTTTTTGGGTGATATTGTGTGTCGTATTCGGATATATCGCTTAACAAGTCTTAGATGGTCTCCAAATTTGCGGCCGTCGTCAACTTGAACTCTGCGAAGATGTCGGCATTATCCGACTTGTTTGTTTGTTTGTTTTAAAATATTATTACTCATAGTGTACAGGCGCATGTTCATGTGAAAGAAAAAAACAACAGCAACATTGTATCTACATAACACGAGCGCATTTCAGTGGAATCAGAATTCGCCGGTTCGGCGTGGGAACTCACAATTCAGTCTAGCAGGATATTGCTACAGTGATTGGATGTAGCTGACACATTAACTGTAACATTACGATCTGAAATATACACACTTAAATGACAGTGCAGTGACGTGTGCTAAGCCTAATGGCGGGCTTAAGAACAACAAAGTGAAGTCCGCTGTAGACAAACACTGCCGAACACAACTCAATATGTGTGAACTAGTGTAAGTGTGTGTATTCGCCATGTACATTAATATACATTAGCGTTAAACATTTCCATATTTTATTTTGTTTGTTTAATTCCCCGAACGTGTGGCAAAAATGTCGGTCTGCGCCCTTTCTGCGCTGAAACATGGACAGCGGTTATAGACAATCCGTTCAATCGTGCCAACTGTCGCAGCTTGAGTCAGAGACTGAAGTAAATATGACCCATGTTAGGACTGTGTCAGTTTACACAAGTGACATTGATTCTAATGCATTGTTTTCAAATTCAGATTACACATTAGTATCTTATTCATTTAGCAGTTCACACAATTGCCCAAGACATTGCCTCTACTACATACATGAAACCAAATTATAAATGTACCATTTCTGTGCTGTAATGCGAAGACGAACATGTTCGCGGTGGTATTCCTGTATGTCTTAGCAATGGATCATTGACATCTGCTAGATATTTAGTTAGGTGGATAGTTGATCAACGAATTGTTCAGTCTGTTATAGTTGTGTTCTACTTCTAGTAACTCGTTTTGCTAAATAACTGTTTATATCTTGTTTTTCTTTCTGCTAAAAACATTCATTCTGCCTTTTCTATCAATTGACACAAACATTGTTTTCATAAAGTTACACTGACTGAGTGACTATGTGGTGTTCAACTATCCAGTGGCCCATATTCCTTGAGAGTGGCGAGGAGAAGTTTACGCGCAGGCCGGGAAGGAGGAGGGGTGGAGAGGTGGGGTGGCGTTTTAACGGGGAGGCCGTTCAGTTATATAGTTATATTTTCTAGCGTATTTCATGTTTCTGTTTTTTGTTTGTTTTTACTAATTTTTTCCGTTCACAACAGCGTATTTTCATGTCATGTTCTGTACATTTCCTGCCAGAACAGCCGTTTGTTCTCTTCAATTTGGATATTAAAACATGAGGTGATTGATATGGTGATTCGATCAAACGTCACGACCGAGTCACTACTTTGGCAATAACATTCAATATCTGATGTTGTTAAGTGGCCAGAGTACAATAACTGTTTCCCTCCTCATTATTTACGTGTGCGTGCAACTTTAATAAATTACAATATTAAATATATTCAGCTGTGAGATCTGTAATCGATCATGAGGGGGATGGAAGGTGCCAGTTTGTTCTTGTAAGGTTTATGTGATAGTTGTCAGTATTAGTATAGATGTCAGTATTAGTATAGTTTCTAAATTTGGCGTGCATGGGTGCCTGTGTGTATGTGTGTGTATGTCCGTCTTGTCCAATTTTTTTTTTCACTTTATATATATATATATATATATATATATATATATATATATATATATATATATATATATATATATATATATATATATATATATATATATATATATATATATATATATATATATATATAATATTATGCTCCCGTCCAGACTGAAATTACCCCATCCTGGGATAAATTAAGTTTTTTTTTTACTTGATTTTGAACTTCGTTGGCTATTTTATCCTTTTTAATTGTGATCGATATCGTAATTATATTGTATGGCTGAGCCGCTTGAAATTACTGAATCCAATCGCTTTACTGAATCAATAATAACACCCTCAACTTTAGGATGCAAACGAGGCCAATCTATGTAAAAATTCAAAAAGAGCACTTTGATTCGGCAGCAGCCTTTACAACATGTATGGGCTCATGAAGATCTATGCTTCTTGTGGATGCAAAGAAGTACCCAACGGAGAAAGAAACACGCTTAGATCAGTCGCTACTTATCTTCATTCGCAGAAGGAATGTGGCAGAGTTGCCACATTCCTTCTGTGAATGAAGATAAGTAGCGATCGATCTCTCTGTTTGTTTGTCGATTTTGACAAAGGGTATGTACCCGAAATATTATTAAATTGTGTTGTAACCGTCTTTTCTAAGCGTTTTTCTTTCTCCGTTGGGTACTTCTTTGCATTTTACACGCTTGGCAGTCACTTTTGTGGTCTGGATTTCTTGTGGATGGAAGGCCCTGGATACGCAAATAAGTCCTCAGTGGCTTACTCATCCGAGGGATCTAATACGGATGTAAAGTGAGTCTGCAAAATGCACAGATTCTCATGATACGATTCAGTACCTGGGGGTTCAAAGTGATCTATGTCAGCTGCAGTTGTACTGGTCTGACTTAGCTATTAGACACTGTTGCCAGCTAAATGAAGAGAGGAGCGCCGGTAACAGCTTAACAAAACAAACACGAGGCAGGGCTGGGGCTGATGACAGATAGCGTGACCCTCACCCACCTGACTTACCACAACTCTCCCCCTCCCCTTGGCGATGGTCCTATGACTGAACTGCTTCTACAGTTGCTGTCTCGGACTCTGCCGTTTTTCCGAGGTTTTCCTTTACAAGGGGCGCTTCGGACTCTGCAGCCAGGATCCATTCTGGAAGTATGTGAGATATATCCTGGTAGTGTCCGGGATACATCCTGGAAGTATGTGAGATATATCCTGGTAGTATGCAGGATAAAGCCTGGAAGTATGCAGGATACATCATGGAAGTATTTGGGGGATATCCTGGGAGCATCTAGGAGCCATCATGGAAGTATTTGGGGGATATCCTAGGAGCCATCATGGAAGTATTTGGGGGATATCCTGGGAGCATCTAGGAGCCATCATGGGAATATGTGGGGGGCGTCTGGGATTTATCCTGGGAACATGTGGGGGCATCTGGGATTTATCCTGGCAACATCATGTCAGCCCATTCGGGGCCCATTTGGGACCTATTTGCACATCCCACATCGGCCCCATATATGCAGCCCATATCGGCCCCATATGTCAGCTCGCATGGGACCCATACGGGACCCATAAGACTGTGTTGACTGGGTAGTACGTTTATCCTATACTTCATTTCGTTTGTTTAAACTTTTGTGTTTATTGGGAAACTGCCATTTTGTAAACGACCATCTGCTACAGCGCTAGACTATGCGGCGTCAGCAGTTCAGGAAAATATACGCCTCTTGTAAAGGGAACAGGCTGGATGAGTGACTCGTATTGTTAATTATTTCAAGTTAGTTATTGGGATTTAACGCCGAGCAGGCGACTAAGGCAATCTCACGGCGGAACTTCTATTTCAAGGCGTCCCGCATCAATAGCTGCAAAAGTGTCGTATAACGTTGCCTGCAACGCTATACGACACTTTCTCGGCTATTGATGCTGAGCGCCTTGAATGACTTAATGTATTCGTCCGTTATGTTGCCAAACACATGTTGGCAATTCGTTTTCCAATTTCATTCTGACACTTTTATTGCACACAAGTGTACAATTTATCTGTTGAATTTACAAATATAAATTGTACATCATGTGCCGTTGAGCATGGAAAGTGACAGACTAGTGATGCTACGTTCGGTGGTGTAGAAAGATCTTCAGAGGTCATATAAACAAATGCCTGGTAAATGGCCAGAGGCGTGGGACACAGGGTTACAAAAACAGTGCTTGGTCATCTTTAGGCCATACCTCCTTGTGGGCATTACTTAACTCTTTCACCCCTACTGGGCGCGTGCCAGTCTGCCAGTGGGCGCAACGGACTTCTGTTTGGGTCACAAAGTAACTCACTGTGATCAACTTGTCCTCTCCAAGCGACTCTTTCATTGTCGGGAATTTTGTTGTTTTTTTTTTTTGCATTTGACTCGCTTGTATGTTTGGGTGTAGATTCATCTTTTGAGAATTGTTCAGGCATTAACAGTCACTTGTTTAGTTTAGACTTCATGCCCTACCTAGACCCTGATCTCTCACTCTCAGCAGGTATGTGTATAATGCATCCACACCTCCACTGCCAATAGAAACAAATTAATTTGGTCTTGAATCAGCCATGGTTCCAATGCCGCAGGTGCATCTTTGGAACCATGGCTGACTCAACAGCAAATAACGTCACTCGTTCCAAAACACAGATAGAAATGGGCCATGAAGAGGAAAAAAAAAAATTCAACTACGCGCTTGAAAGCTGAAAGAGAAAGAGTTATTGAGGTGGGTGGGGTGGGGTCTGTGGAGGGAGGTGAGAGATGGACGGGAATGGGGGAGGGGGGGGGGGGAGGTTGTAGGTCAAAACAGACGCCCTTAAGGTTGTATACTATACCTACATTTTTTAATTGAAAACTGCCGCTTATAGGGTTTTTTGAGAGCCTTATTGAGTCTGGAGGCTATTGCCACCCTGAAAGACCCATGGTCCCGGGCATATTTGTAAGTTACAGCCGTTTTTCTGAGGTACCCCACGGGAAAAAACACGCAAAATAGCCGATTTCAGAACACAATAAAAATTTATCGAATAGTGTGTTAAAATGATAAAGAAACATTTCGGTCACTTCATAAAGTATGTTACTATTTTCTCGTAAAAAAAAGTGTGTTCTGATAATTGGAATTCTAAGTGAAATCTAAAAAAATGTATGTTGTAAATTCGCAAATTGCCCGGATGTTATCAATAACATTACAAGTGTTTGCAATGTTGGGCAATTGCTCAGGCCCTTTTTATTCGATAAAGTCGTACTTTATGTTATAACTATCACATTGATTATGAAGAAAATATGGGGTCCCGCACAAAATTGGGCACTTTGGGTCGTTTTCGAGTGCGTATTCAATAAGGGATGCAAGCGATGTCTGACTTCCGGCAGATCATATCTCCGCCGTAGCCGGTAAGGGAAAACGACTATGCCAAACTTACAAGGGAAAACCTAAGCCCAAACTGTTGCAAACTACGCCCAAACTGCTAGTCCTCGATTACTATTTGTGACAGTAAACTGGAACAAACAACAACGGCAGATACGGGATGAAAACGTTTATCTATAAGTAATTAAATGCACGAGCTGTTCTTTAGTAATTTAGTTAGTGCAGTGGTAAGGTACTTTTCTTTGCCACGCAGTGACCAGAGTTCGAGTCCCGTAGACGGCGATTTTTTTTTTTCCTGCTCACATTTGAAACCCATACAGTTTCTACTTCGCTAAGCAAAAAAAAAAAAAAAAAAAAAAAAAAAAAAATTAACGCGTGTTATTTTTTTATTTTTATTTTTTAAATATGCGATTATCATCACTGTGGTAATGTGAATGTTAAACCATAAACCAAACAACCGGATTCAGTTTTGGATAAAAATGCACACTGGTTACCTCGGTACATTTGTTCATTCATTTTTTTCAGCCAGGCATTGTGTGAGCATGTTTACATTCATTCAATCATTCACAGCTTCACTGATGAAAAAGCACACCAAAGAGTGTTGTCACAGACAGTTTTTTAAAATAATTTTTACTGGCATCATCTACAAATATTAATTGATGTGAATTTGTTTTAATATACCTGCTGCAAGAAATGCTACATGCTCCTTTGGTGTCTCCGTGAAAGCAGGTCGATGAACATCTCTGGTTGAAAGATGTTTGTAAACAGATTGGTAGTGGATGTACCTATCTCTCTAGCTGAATCTCAGTTTCCCAGCAGTTTTTGGTTACAAATTATAAGGAAACAAAAACACTACACTACCACCGAGCCACCCAGCTCCCCCTCAAAATACAGCTTTACTGCAGAACATATTTCAACTACATGTAACATTATTCACATTTACATTGACAAAGTGCTGACTGTATACAAGCTATTTGGGAGAAAAGTGGAGCTGATGTCATTTTTAGTTGTGTGCATGCCAACGGAGACCGACACCGGCAACCACTTGCTCATGAGGTATTTATTTGGGAGCCAACTGCACAGTATATAAAAGAAGGGGGATAGGAGAGAAGGAATGACAGACTTATCATTTAGAGCCTTCCACTACATATATTATTTTGCTCATATATATATATAGAGAGAGGGAGGGGGAGAGAGAGAGAGACCATGTACCATCACTGTAGTCCTGATATAATTCAACATTGCACATCCCACAACATAATAACAGTGAAATGCAGTACCAAACTACATTACACAGATACTGTGCACAATGTTGGCATGAAAATCAAACAATACTGTTACCAGTACCACACTGTGTCCAATTGCAGCACAACGAAGTGAAATGCAGTCTCAAGCCCCATAACTTGCACTGCACAATGCTGATGTCAACACAAAATACCATAACAACTGAATAACAAGGGTACAATGCACTGTGTCACCTAGTCTGCATAATATAGGCATCCACACCAAACAATACCTGTGCTGCTCTTGATACAAAATCGACCATATAACGCTGGCAAAGTGTCTACAACAGAGTCTGCACCATGCTGGCCCGTAATCCAAGCAATACCATTGCTGCTCTCCAAAAACTCAACATGGTGCAGGCTATCATGTCACAACTGATTGCTGCATAGCACCCTGTACACAATGTTGGCATCAATTTACTTTATTTAATTTTGGACCCGCTGGGGCATGAAAAATATCACAAAAGAACTTACATGAATGTGCTCAGAAATGAAATATTATCCTTATTACTACACTGTACGCATGTTCCTTAGCACAAATCACAAATGGACATGGATCATAGTCAGATCATTCTGTTTGCAGGCGTGTGTCATGTACAGTACATCTGTAAAACTTGTGAAATGAACCATGTGGTTAGCAATTCTGATACGATAAGTAAAGCCACACAGCTGAAAGTCAAAGATTGACAGTGGAAGAAAAAAATAAAACAAACACAAAGTACAGTACATATCATATGCCTATGATCAGTTATCAGCCAACCATTTAAATCTGCTGTGACAGCTGGAGGGTAATGCAAAAACTGCATGGTCAACTCACTCTTGAGAAGTATTGCGTTTTTCATTGAGCAAGTCCACATTTGCACAACATTTTAAGCTGAGGGTTTAATGACATAAATATACATCCCCACGTTTCTATATTTCCGCACATCCCCTCTTCAGAAAGGACCCGTGGGTTTTATACTCTGAGGCCACTGACCATTTTCAGAATGAGCCCTGTATATCATTTTGAATCATGCAAAGCGGAGCAGTGATAAGTTTTCTCCTTGTCTCACACCGATGCTGCACAAAATCTATCTGTACCACTGTTTCCTACCCCATAAGTGTCAGCTGTGGAGTACATATTTTGAATGACTGATGTATGCCAGCATTTAGGAACTTGTCACAATAAAGACCTGTTCATATGATGAAATGTCTTCGAAAATGAACACATTGTCAGTAAAGGGATTTTCTTTGGATAATCAAAAACTAATACATATTAAGCTGCATTTCCAAATCGCGACATGACAGGAGAGTGACAAAAAGTAACTTTTCTGAGGGGGTCATCCAAATAAATATGCATAGGAAGGTCTTACCATCAGGTATATCTTTACCAAGTTTAGGGTTACAGTTAGGAATACTTGAGAAAAAAAATCTTTCGGCAATATATGGATATCTTGTACCTATTTCCCGATTTCTTGTGACCCTTGACCTTTCTGACCTTTCATGCATACGAAATTAGTATGCATGAAAAGTTCTTACCACCTTGTACCAAGTCTGGGTTTGAAGTTGTGTATACTTGAGAAAACATCTTTCTGGTCAAAATACAGATATTTTTCACCTTTTTACTGCACTACAAATTACAACATGGGTGTCAAATCACTTTGTCACATTGTTATATGAAAACACACAAAGCACACCCCCATCACTGTACAATAGCCCCTGAACTGCTCGACTGCACGTTACAATTTTGTCGCCCCGCTGCTTCTATGTCGGGCTTATGGAAACACTCCCTCTTTATTTCTATTTTCTCGAGTTTTGTCATTGTCACTTTGTTGTCACTGCCCCACTGCTGTTGTGTCTGCAGTTGAATAGCCAGGCCTAAAGCCTGCTTGCCCTGCTCCTAATATATGGCTATGCATCAGCTCAGGCAGTAAGGCACAGGCTTTTGCTGCATTGCGAATGATGTGACTGTCCAAAACCTTGACATAGTGGCCAGCCTGGTGGATGGACATCAAAATAACAGGACGTCTGCCCTCCTACACAGGACAATCAGTTCACTGCCTTTGCCTTCTCGTCGGTTGGCCATCGCGGAGAGATGTACCCGCTGAACTCTTATTCCCTCATCTTTCGCAACCTGCAAAAGATAATTTTGTATCAAAAAAAGTTCTGACATGCACATATTGCGTGCATATTTGCAAGTATTTATACAAAGTACATACATGCATAATATGACAGTAGTCAGAACATGAACAAGAAAGGCAATGTCCTTATGGTTCACGTGTATGACCAATCCACATAATATGTCTGTCCTTTTTTACCTTGGCTTGACTCCTCCAACATGTCTCTGAAAATGTCTAAACATAAGTATAGGGCTGGATTTTGTCAGTGAAACCTGAGTATTTTTCCAAATCCCTTCATTTTTCACACATTTGTCAACCCTCTGTGACCCTTGACCTTTGTGAGGGGCTGATTACATTAGTAGCACAGAAAAGTGTTATCATCATGCCAAATGTTATTGAAAAGTTTGCAAAAACATTGATAAAAACTACAACTCTACCCAAAACTAACTTTTGTCACCCTTATCATGTGGTATCTCCATAGCAAGTTTGAGTTTGAAGTTGAAAATACTACTTGAGATGACCTTTGAAAGGTCACAGAAATTGGTATGTTTAGAATTATTTTACCACAAAGTACCCTTGTGCCAAGTTTGAAGTCTGAGGCTTGCATAGTCTTCGAGGAAATGCCAATGTTAAAGTTGCCCACAGGTAACAGACAGTTGACGGACGACCCATTACAAACACTTACTTTTGCTTTCACACTTGCGCCAAAAATTAGACGCCATTGAGCTTGAAATGACCACAAAGGGTGTATACATATATCTAGAATCAGCATCAATATTCAAAGTGTAACTTGCAGAAATTGTCTCAAACAGGACACAACGCATTGCTGTTTAGCAACTGCACACACTGGACCAAATGGGTAGTATTCAGATTTTTCTAGTCTTTTTGTATGCACTAAGTGCTTATTAAAGAAAACGACAGTATTTAGAGACTTGCCCAACCCTCTAGTTTTTAAATCAAATGCAATATGGTGCCACTTGTTGACAGCAAGTGATTTTAGCATTCGGTGTTGTTGAGAATGCTGGTACTACTACTACACCATCTTCAACATAAAAGAAAGCATTACAGTGTGATGTGTTTATCCCAACCAGTTGTGTTTTGTTATGAACCTGATTCTATTCACAAATCAATCGGTATGCTTTACCTCGAGTCCAGGACAATAAGTGGTGCCTTCTCTCACTTTAGTTGATCCGCTGGAACTGGAATTGCCTGCTTTTAGCTGTGGCCTTCTCCTTTGAGCAAACATGACCTGACTAGCTCTTGCCTCTTCTTGGTGTAGGCATCATACTTCTGTGCTTGTTTGCAAGTATACCCTCTGGGCGTGACTCTGCAGTGAGACGTCAACAGCAGCACTGACCTGAAATGAAATACATGTTTATTATCGTGTTATTCGGCAGCATGGCAATTTCACTTCTGATCTTATTTCAGGGTGGGTCGGTTCCAAACTCCACAAACAGGGACTTTGTTATACAGTCTATAACTCAACGGACAGAGAAAAAAAAGGTCCCTGAATTCCGGCAAGTATGAGTGCGAGTCAGTTATCATCAAGCTGTCGTGAGAGATATTTGGCACATATCAAACCAGCCGGGACCGTATTTCCTCCCCTCCTTTTTTGCTCCTGCGACTCCCTGACCAAAAGCTTTTCGAGTTTTTCAGTTCACGGATAGTACGACTGTGTCTTCACTTGGCCGTGTATACACTATTTAGTTATAACCATTTTACACATTATTATCACTAGGCTGTTGTTTTCTCTCTCTCTTAATATAAAGTTTCATTTCATCTCTCTTTTTCTCTCTGAGAATGTTGTAGTTTAGCAAGGACAAACACGAAAAGAGGCCTGTGCGCCTATTGTTTCCCAAAAAATGCGGGACCCGTACACACACTAAAAAATTCTAAAGTTCATTTAGAACGCTGTAATATAAACAATTCCACGATAACGCGGATGCTAAGGAGCTCGTGGGGCCATGCACAATTCGGGGCCGGTGGGGGGGGGGGGGGGGGGGAGCCCCCCCCCCCAATTCGTCCCTACATTTAGTTTACACATTACTACCTTCAAACTAATGTGAAATAAACTGTGAACACCACAAACAAGAATGGTGAAGCCTGGATCGCTCGTGTGCATTTAAAACTGATCATTTTCTTAATCTGAACTGTGTGACCTTTCCAAAAGGTGACTGAAATTTAAGTGCCATGCCCGAGCATAAGTAAAGGGCTGGCTTATGTACAGTTGTGAATAGTATTGGAGAAAAAATATCTTTTGTCAAAATATGTCTTTATTTTTTTTTTACCTATTTCTTGATTTCTCATGACCCTTGGCCTGAACTCAAACTGGTAGGCTAAGAGTAAGAAAGGTCTTGCCACAAAGTATCCTTCGGCTACGTTTGAAGACTGTGGTTTGAATAGTCTCCGAGAAAATGCCAACATTAAAGTTTACCATGGACGACCAATGGCCCAGAACATAGCCTTACACTTGCTTCGCACATGAGCCAATGAAAGAAGGCATTACAGTATGATGTGTTCATTCACACCATAGTTGTGTTGTGTTCTGCACCTGATTCTCATCACAGATCTACTGGTATGATTTACCTTGAGTCCAGGAGAATAAGTGTCACCTTTCCTCACTTCACTTGCGCTGTGAGTGTGACCTTGGTCAGTTGGTGTAGACGTCATACTTCTGCGCTTGTTTGCAAGTATGTACTCTGGGTGAAAGTACTGAGACTCCACAGCGAGAGGTCAACAGCAGTATTAGCCTGAAATGAAATACATGATTATTACTGTGTTGTTCGGCAGCATGACAATTTCACTTTGCGTGAATGAAATGCAGGGGCAGATTATTACTTTCAAAATAAATGCGACAAAAACTGTGTAAAGCGCAAAGAACAAACAACAATGGCAAAGTCACGTCTGTACGCCTCATGCGCATAACTGATTCACAACCTGTGTGAACTTTCCAAAAGGTAGGTGAAATAAGTGTCACGAGTCTCAACATATATGATAAAGGCTTGCTTTTGCACTACTACTAGTCAAATTTGTATTTTTCACACATTCTACGGTCATCCAAAATGGTAGTTAACAAATATTAGGGTTTCAGTCAAAGTAGCGTTTTACTAGGTAACCCTTTTAATCCTGATACACCCACTGCTTGAAATAAATGTGACTATGATAGTTCAAGGGTGGTCTTGTCTTGTCTTGCCGTATACGCCCACAATCAATCGTGTTGATCATTATGGCACTTGAACAGAAGGTTTTGTATGCATGTCAAGTACGAATGCGGAGCTAATAATAAATCATGTCGCTACATGAATCATTGGCGTCTCATCCGCCAAGCTATTCGGGCACCATCCTTGAACTAAAAAAATGCTGGACCTATCTCCTAATCTGTAATATAGCCTTCATAAGACAGAGAATGGATGAGAAAACTAAGTTACTAAGTACTGAAAGCAGTTACTGAGTTAGTAATGCAAAATTCTCCCTTAGCAGGACTTTTCACTACACACAGTATGTTTTCCTAAATAATAAGCACTGGCACTGGTTTAATATCACTACAATGTGGACTACATTCCTTCCACCGTATTAGTAAAGGCTCTCTGAGAATGTATGGAAATGTTCTACTTCTAGGTGGTGACTGACATACATGGAATGCATGCCCCTGTCAACCCACAATAAAATGTAGTCTTCTTCATTGCAGGTAGGCTGTAACTGAATTTCCATGCATAAAAGGACAGTTAGCTATTGGGGTTTTACGCCGTGCAGGTGACATCTCACGGCGGTGAATAAAACTTTTTTCTACTTTAGTTTACCTTGTCTGAAGATTTTGTTGTTTTCCTGGCTGCCACGTATACGGCCCGTTCCGCATTTTTTTTTTTTTTCTTCTTCTGAGAAATGGTTATGCGTTACTACTGACGCTCGATGACTTGTCGCAACTTATGCAAAAGTATCTTATTTCTGAGGAAACACAACATTTTATGCATAGAAACAGTCAGCTTACACACCTATTTCAGACAGTATATATCTTTTGTCAATTATCGATAAATTGAGCTTGTTTGCAATACGACTTGCCGTACGGCGTTTGTTTTCGGTGACCTCTAGTCTCAGGTCACGGCAGACGCAAGATAGCGGTATCTAAATGCGCAGAAAAGATGCGCGAAACAGGTGTGTCCTACAACCTTAAATGTGTATAAAAGCGTTGAGCAGCTTTTCAGATATATTCGTCTGCCCTAAACAGCGTCAGCGTTCTTCTACTCTCGTATGTAAGTATCCACTTTACCTATTGTGTCACATGTACGAGATACCCACATTTTGAAGTTGTCCTCTGAAGACTGTATTACAATTCAGGAGACAGATCAACCATGATAGTTGAAGGTTGTGCCAGAACAGCTTGACGCCTATGGTGAGGCTGGACTGTTTGATTGGCGACAGGCGTGTGTGAATATTTCCACCACTGACCGATAAATCGACAAAAAGTAAATATTTTATTTTCCTCTGCCGTGAACTTTTCAACCCTGACTAGACTCAGTGCAGCAGGAGACGGATGACAATGACAGTTCAAGGGAGGCACCTCGAGGCGAACAGCTATTCTGGCAACACCCATGAACTATCATGGTCGACTGATCCCGTGACCTCATCAGGAATGTACAAAGTTAATAATTTAAAATGCGTCTATATTTGGGCTGTTCTTTTGTTCTTGTTGTTGTTGGTTTTTTTCTGGGGCGGGGAGGGGGGTGAGGGTGGGGAGGAGAGGAGATGGTGTTGTTTTGTGTTGTGTTCTAGAACCCTTGTAACCCCCTCCCCCTCCCCCCAACCCCCTCCCACCCCCACCCCTAAATCCGCCGTTGATGTGGACCTTTCGCTACAGCCGCTGGGAATTCGCATAACCTCCCGTCGAGTCGACAATGCAGCTCTTCGTTCTCAGCATCGTGCTGATTCTCGTGGCCTTGAGCTACGCGGATGCTGGCGGAAGCTCTGAGTAAGTAGTAAGGTTGCATTTGCGCCAAACAAATTCCAACAACGAACGAGTGTGTACCAGAAACGTAGACAACACTCCGAACATCTCCAAGAGGCATATATCTCTTGGAGATGTTCGGAGTGGTTAGATCGGGGTATAATGTCCACGGCACCGAAGTGATAATGGACGGCCCTGACGGGCGGGTTATGGGGGACAGGGAAATCTGTTGCCTAGTACGACCTGAACACTGATCAATTCAGGCGCACTGCAACTGTGCCACTTTGATATACCAGGACCTTTCAACGCACATGCTATTTTTTCCTCTGAATTGCGAGTCCAGCTAGCGGGGCCGGGACGGGGACTCGAACCCACGACCCGGCGATTCCCTTCGCTCAACGCTTAACCGCCCGAGCTATGTTCGGAGTGTTTTCTATGCTTATAGTTGAAGCTGGTTATCCGCCGTGACTTCGCTCTCGTTTGTTGTTGGAAATCGTTTGATGACCTTTTGCGCAGGGGTTTGTTGATATACTGAAAACGGGTTCAATCAAACCAAGACCGCTTACCGCTTGTCACCATGCATTTATAATTGCTGGTGTTTCACTTTTAAGTCCCTTTTATTTATCGAAGGGACTTTTTAGGTTCGGTCGCGGTGGGGCGAATTTAATAGCATGTCCATGATGTCAAAGGCGGGCAGGCCTAACCCTCTCACAATTAAAGTAACAAGATAAAAATTTCGTCATGTCTAGTTACGCTAACCTCGCTGCTGAACGTACATTTGGCGAGAAGCGCCGTAAGTGCGTATGTTTGTATGTATGTATGTATGTATGTATGTATGTATGTATGTATGTATGTGTGTATGTATGTATGTCTCTTGGCTTGACTTCGCGAACGAAGATTTTATAGGAGTTGCCCACGACGTCTGCAGGCTTGTTCATGGCTGCGGAGGCCAATCCGAGACAGGCAGGTTCGACCGCAGTGGCTGCAGGGGAAGGTATGGCCAGGGTTCTGAGCTGCGGCATCTCTGTTTTTTCTCCTGATCCGCTTGTCCTTAAGGCTAGCTCTGTGAGAGTCCTCAAAGGAGACAGCTGCCTTGTAAATGGTGGAGCGCCAGGTGTCACGGTCCGCAGCAAGCGAAGACCACTGGTGGTGGTCGATTTGGCAGGCACTAAGTGACTTCTTGAGACAGTCTTTGTATCTCTTCTTTGGTGCCCCTCTGTCACAGTGTCCAGTAGCAAGCTCGCCGAACAGGGTGATCTTTGGTAGGCGATGATCCTCCATCCTGGAGACATGCCCCGCCCAGCGGAGCTGTGTCCGCAGCAGCAAAGCCTCGATGCTCACAGTTTCAGCCTGTTCAAGGACCTCGACGTTGGTGACATAGTCACTCCAGTGAATGCCCAGGATGGTACGCAGGCAGCGCTGGTGGAAGCGTTCGAGGAGTCGTATTTGGCTGCGGTAGAGGGCCCAGGACTCGGAACCATACAGCAGGGTGGTGAGGACCACAGCTCTGTACACGCTGATCTTGGTGCCTGTTTTCAGCTGTTGATTGTGCCACACCCGCTTGAAAAGTCGCCCGAAAGCGCTGTTCGCTTTTGCCAGCCTGCTGTCAAGCTCCTTGTCCAGCTTGGCATCCGACGTGATAATGCAGCCAAGGTAAGTAAACTGGTGCACTGACTTTAGTTCAGACTCGCCAATGGTGATGTGAGGAGGGTGATACACTGTCTTGGGTGCCGGCTGATGGAGGACCTCTGTCTTTTTCAGACTGACCTCGAGTCCAAAGAGCTGGGCAGCATCTGCGAAGCAAGACGTGATGCGCTGCAGGGCTCTCTCTGTGTGTGCAACGAGGGCAGCATCATCAGCAAAAAGCAGCTCACGAATCAGTTGGTCTAGGGTTTTCGTGTGGGCCTGCAGTCGTCTGAGGTTGAACAGGCTGCCATCGAGACGATACCTGATGTACACTGCATCGTCATCATCGAGGTCCACTGTGGCCTGCTTCAACATCATGCTAAAAAAGATGGTGAAGAGGGTCGGTGCCAGCACGCAGCCCTGCTTTACGCCGTTGAGAATAGGGAATGGTTCTGAGAGGTCATTGTTGAGTCTGACCTGGCCTTGCTGGTCCTCGTGTAGCTGGACAATCATGTTGAGGAACTTTGGGGGACAGCCAAGTCGCTCCAGGATCTGCCACATGCCTTGCCTGCTCACAGTGTCGAACGCTTTTGTTAGGTCGACAAATGTTACGTACAGCCCTTTGTTCTGCTCGCGGCACTTCTCCTGTAGCTGTCTCAGCACAAAGACCATATCGGTGGTGCTCCTGTTTGCTCTGAAGCCACACTGGCCCTCTGGGAGTTGGTCTTCAGCGATGGCAGGTACCAGCCGATTCAGGAGCAGCCTTGCAAGGATTTTCCCAGCAATGGACAGCAGGGTAATTCCCCGATAGTTGGAACAGTCAGACTTCTCGCCTTTGTTCTTGTACAGGGTGATGACGACTGCATCACGGAGATCTTTTGGTAGTGTTCCTTCCTCCCAGCAGCAGAGAAAGAGGTCATGGAGCTTGTTGTGCAGTGCTGTGCGTCCATGTTTCCAGATCTCTGGCGGTATTCCATCAATGCCTGCTGCTTTGCCACTCTTGAGCTGGTGGATGGCTGTGAGGGTCTCTTCAGCGGTGGGCGGTTCGTCCAATTCAACCTTTACTGGGAGGTGTGGGATTTGTAGGACGACTGCTTCTTGAACAGTGCGCTCAGCGCTGAAGAGGCTCTGAAAGTATTCCGACCAGCGGTTCAAGATGGAGGTATTATCTGTGAGGAGTGCCTGGCCATTCGCGCTTCGCAGGGGACTTTGTACCAGGTGCCTGGGGCCATACACTGCTTTCAGTGCTTCGTAGAAGCCCCTGTAGTCACCATTGTCAGCGCAAAGCTGGGTCCTCTGTGCAAGTCTGGTCCACCACTCATTCTGGAGATCTCTGAGCTTGCGCTGGAGACTGCTGCAGACGAGGCGGAAGGCAGACTTCTTCACAGGGCAGGAAGGCTGGGCTAGGTGGGCCTGATGGGCGGCTCTTTTTTTTTTTTGCTAGGTGTTCCTGGATCTCTACATCGTTTTCGTCAAACCAGTCTTTGTTCTTCTTTCTGGCGAAACCCAAGACTTCTGCAGAGGATTTTGCAATAGCAGTTTTCAGTTGTTCCCAAAGTGTTTCAGGGGAGGAGTCTACTGGGTCCGCTGTGTCTTTGAGCCTGCGCTGTAAATCTGTCTGAAAGGCAGCTTTCACATCGTCACGCTGAAGGCTGGCAACATCAAGCTTTTTCTTGGGGGGCCCCCATTTCTTGGGTTTTGGCTTGAAGTGGAGCCTGAGTTTGCAGCGGACAAGGCGGTGGTCAGTGTGGCACTCTGCGCTGGGCATCACTCTGGTGAGGAGGACGTCACTGCGGTCTCTCTGACGCACTAGGACATAGTCGATAAGGTGCCAGTGTTTGGAGCGAGGATGCATACAGGTGGTCTTTCGACTGTCCTTTTGCTGAAAAGTAGTGTTGGTGATGACCAGTTGCTGCTCCACACAGAGACTAGGACAAGGACAGTCTGATATAAAACCTACGACCCGAGGACCTCGATGCCACCGTCCCAGCTTGCTAGGCCATGGCAGATGAACCAAGGGTTTAAAGGGTGGGGCCAGTACTGCGCACACTGCACTCCACCAAAAAGCTCCACCGCGCAGGCTTTAGGAAACGTCCACGGACCATGACACTGACCATTCCAAGTCCTGTAGCGACGGGCGAGGGGCGAAACGGCAGGTGAAAGATGTCACTGGAAGCCGCAGTCTCAAACCTGCATGCAGGCGGTTCAGGATATTGGTCGCCTGATGTTGACCTGGGGATGACAACATCACTCGGCACACCCTGAACGACCAAGCAGCCTTCTCTAGGGACAGCACTGCTTGCTCCACACGGAGAGGGGCCTAGAAAAGGTGGCCTAACCAAAGCTCGTCCCCTCGCAACCCTAGTTGGCTAGCCGCGGTCAACGGGCATCTTCTCCTGCGGTCAAAAAACAAGAAAAAATAACGGATCCACTCTCATGACGACCACGACCGGACTCAACGTAGCATGCTGGAACGTCCGAACCATGCTCGACAAAGCAGACAGCGGACGCCCTGAACGTCGCTCCGCCCTCATTGCCCATGAATTGCGGAGGTTAAACATCGACATCGCCGCGCTCAGCGAAGTACGCCTTCCGGACGAAGGCAGCCTCCAAGAACTTGGTGCTGGGACACCCTCTACTGGTCAGGCAGGCCTGCATCAGAAAGACGGCTCTTAGGCGTGGGTTTCATGGTCAAGACATCAATTGCGACTAAGCTGGAAAACCTACCAACGGGCCACTCAGACCGCATCATGTCCATGCGCCTCCCACTGAGACACCAGCAACACGTCACCCTTCTCAGTGTGTACTCCCCAACCCTCCTGGCAGAGCCTGCTGAAAAGGACAAGTTTTACACTGACCTGCGCAGCCTCCTACAGAGTACCCCTGCAGACGACAAAGTCATCATCCTTGGCGACTTCACCGCCAGAGTGGGCCAGAACTCTGAAGCCTGGAAAGGAGTCCTCGGCAAGCATGGCGTGGGGAACTGCAATGACAATGGCCGCCTACTATTGGAGTTCTGTGTTCTGTATGTATGTATGTATGTGCGTATGTATGTAAACAAGAAAATCTCCAATATTTCTGTACACTCAAGCTTGAAAATTGGCGAAATAATTTCCTAAAGGGATGGTTAAGAGAGCCTCCGAGCATATTGTAATTAAATGTCTCATTGAAGACATAAACAACCGTTTATAGGAAGTCGGTTGACCCAGATTAGAGTCCGTAATTTCTGTTATATTAACTTAAAATTTTGGATATAGCTAGTTTGGATAAAGACATTGGATGAGTTCGTTAGCCAGCTTTATATCCTTTTAATTTCTTTAGTAAATATTAATTCGTTTCAGAAAAGAATTAAAACAGTAAAATAACTTTACTTCTATAGAAAGTCAGACAGTGGCGGTGACGTAAAAGAGGCAACTCCGTCACCACGCAGACATTGACATAATACTCTAAATATGACGTAATTCTCTTTAGCGCGCGCCTAAGCCTCTCTCTCTCTCTGACATACATCTACAACCTATGTCTCCATCAGTGGGTATTTCCTACACAGCTTAAACTTGCAAAAGTAATTCCACTACCGAAATCCAAGGACAGGGGAAATCTGAATAATTATAGACCGATTTCGTTACTGTCCGTGTTAAGCAAACCTCTCGAGCGACATGTACACAAACATTTGTCTCATTATTTAGAGACAAATAATATGCTTCATCCCCTCCAGTCTGGGTTTCGTCCGAAGTATTCCTGTCATACAGCGCTAAGCAGACTTGCAGATAAGTGGTTATCTAACGTAAACAATTCGCAACTAACGGGTGTTATTTACCTTGACTTTAAGAAGGCATTTGACCTGGATAACCACGACACTCTGATAAGCAAACTTAGTCATTATTTAAAAAGTCTCAGCAGTTTCCTTCTTTAGTTCATATCTAAAGGGAAGAAAGCAAAAGGTTGTAGTTAATGGATCACACTCTGAAGTGAAGGAGGTTAAGTTTGGAGTACCTCAAGGGTCAGTGTTAGGCCCTCTTCTATTTTGTTTATACATCAACGATCTGCCTCTTCACCTAACGTCAGAATCTGTCGAATGTGACTTGTTTGCTGACGATACGTCAATCCACACGGCAAATAAAAACCTTAATGTGGTTGCAGATGACTTACAACAGAGCCTTGATGAGGTGTCCGCTTGGTGTGAACGTAACTCGATGAGTATCCATCCAGCAAAAACTAAGTCAATGGTAATTGCGACACGCCAAAAACACCAATTAAGCCCTCTTTCACTTGATTTGTCCTTCGAAGGCAATTCTATTGAGCAAGTGTCTGAACACCGCCTCCTTGGAATTATCATATATGATCAGCTCAAATGGCAGGCACACACACATAAAGTGTGTAAAACTGTTTCAAGGAACATTTTCATGCTGTCCAAACTGAAGCACTTCACTGACTTTGAAACCAGAAAATTATTTTATTATGCACATATTCAGTCCCACATTAATTATGCTTCGACGGTGTGGGATGGCTGCAGAGATGTACATTTAAAAAGACTGAACTCCTTACACAGAAGAGCAGCGAAATTAATTTTACCTGATCCTACTTTGACAACGGATGATAAGATTTACAAAGCGGGACTTCTTTCTCTCAAAAAGCAGTTTGCATTCAACAAAGGTGTTCTCCTTTTTAAGATTCGGAATGACAACACTCCGGAATATCTAACCCAGCTGCTAGTCCGGTCACAGTCCCGCTATGGCGATACAAAAAGCCTACATATGTAGTACCCAAAACCAGAATAGACTTATTTAAAACCAGTCTAGCATTCTCGGGGGCGACTTTGTGGAATTCGCTTCCATCCCACACGAAGACCACTCTAACGGTATCATGTTTCAAGAAAAGTCTTTTTGAACATTTATTTTCGCAGCCATAACTATCTTCAAGCTTTGCTTTCTATACGTAGATATCATTGTTAGTAATGTACCCATTCTACTGCTGTGTATGTATAGTGCTGCTGTGTTGTTGCTTTTTTTTTTTTTTTTTTTTTTCCTTACCATTGCTCCAACTCCCCCAACACACCGTAGGCGTTCGTCCTATACATGTATTAATGTAATGTAATTGTTGTGTTGTAGATGTAGCAACGGCAGATTTGAAAAATGGCATTGCCTCTGGCATTGTTAATATCTTTACCGTTGTAAAATAAAGATTCATTGATTCATTGATTCATTCATTCTCTCTCTCTCTCTCTCTCTCTCTCTCTCTCTCTCTCTCTCTCTCTCTCTCTCTCTCACACACACACACACACACACACACACACACACACACACACACACACACACAGACATGCGCGCATCTCCAAGAGGCATAGATCCTCATGCGTCCGGAAAGCGCATGAGGATCTATGTCTCTTGGAGATGTTTGGAGCGCGCGCTAATGCACGCACTAACACACACACACATACACACACACACACACACACACACACACGCACACACACACACACGCATACACACATACACACACATACACACACACATCGTCGCGCTTTGAGAAGAGCATGCAGGTGACCCGATACAGCTATTTCGGAGAAAGACATTGGATGAGTTCGTTAGTCAGTTTTGTACACTTTCAACTTCTTCAGCAAAAAATAATTCTTTTATGAAAAAAATTAAAACAGTAAAATCCTTGACATCTGGAGAAAGTCAGACAGTGCCAGTGACGTAAAAGAAGCAACTCCGTCACCACGCAGACAACCTCTAAATATGACGTAATTCTCGCTCTCTCTCTCTCTCTCTCTCTCTCTCTCTCTCTCTCTCTCTCTCTCTCACACACACACACACACACACACACACACACACTCACTCTCTCTCTCTCTCTCTCTCTCTCTCACACACACACACACACACACACACACACACATACAGACATGCGCGCAAAAGGCATAGATCCTCATGCGTCCGGAAAGCACATGAGGATTTATGTCTTTTGGAGATGTTTGGAGCGCGCGCTAATGCACGCACTAACACACACACACACACACACACACACACACACAAACACACACACACGCACACACACACACACACACACACACACACACACACACACACACATACACACACACATCGTCGCGCTTTTAGAAGAGCATGCAGGTGGCCCGATACAGCCAGTTCGGAGAAAGACATTGGATGAGTTCGTTAGTCAGCTTTGTACCCTTTCAACTTCTTCAGCAAAAATTAATTCTTTTATGAAAAAAATTAAAACAGTAAAAAATCCTTGACATCTGGAAAAAGTCAGACAGGGCCAGTGACGTATAAGAAGCAACTCTGTCACCACGCAGACATACTCTAAATATGATGTAATTCTCTCTCTCTCTCTCTCTCTCTCTCTCTCTCTCTCTCTCTCACACACACACACACACACACACACACACACACACACACACACACACACACACACACACACACACAGACACACAGTTTTTTCTTTTCTCCTTCGACTCTGCAATCGAGCACCATGAGCACTTTGCAATAGAAGCTGCTGCGCTATATAAGTGGACTTGGAAAAGACGAATACTCGGCTGTACTAAAGGTTTAAAGCACTGCTATACATACCTCTTGCTTTTTAGCAGTTTAAATTCTTTTTTCAATACCTGCATTAAGCCTCCTTGCCGTTACACACATGTTTACGCGCTTAGAGCCCACTGCTTCTGGGGATTTAGCGCGATATAAATGCTCTTTATTATTATTATTATTATTATTATTATGTTTGCATCTTGATGTCGAGAGTACCAGCGAAGTGTTTGCGTTCATTTGACATAAACCTCATAAACCTCTTAAAGATGTGATCACTGAAAACGCAGACAAAAATGTAATCCCTACCTTCCAATCACTGCGGCCATCTCTCTACAAATCTCAGTGACTGCAAGTGCGACACTGTTTTGCTGTAGCGTCACACGTATTTTACAGCAAGACTGAAATAGTACCGTGAAATTCTAGTTTTGTCACCATTTTCGCAAGTCTTGTAGCGAAACTCATATCACCTTTACTATAAAATTACGTAAAAACAACAACAAAAAATACGTCATGACAATGACGTTTGACAAACCAATGACGCGTATGCACTTCTCGCGCCTCTTATAGAGTTCACTATGACGCATTGGCACATATGCGAGGCTTTTTCAAAAGGAGATATTTCAACATCAGAATCAAGTCAAAGACACAAGGTAGAGACCATTGACAGCGAAGACAGCTCTCATATATACTGATCAACAAAAGAAACGCGAATTTTTCCCAATAGCGCTTTTCTTCGTAAATATGCTTTAATCCGGGTTATTTTGACTTCATTTATTAGAAAATGTTATGAAGAGTGTGTTATGTCGTGTGCAAATAGAATGTTTAGTCTTAAAAATCGCACCTCGATGACTTATGACGTCATCAGTGACGCTACCAGCACAGGATATTGAAAGTGCAATGGGGAGCATCTGCAGAGGACATAGTTAAAAGCCAACCAACGTGCAGTGTCACTAGGGTCCGTGTGCATGGAAATCCGACCTGTTTGGTCTTGACCTACTTTTCGTTTGTCAAAGGCACGTAAATAATCAACATGACCTACAAACATGAAATCAAAAAGTTCTTTATTTTTAGGTTAGCGGCCATATTTACCTGATCAAATGGATGTGGGTTTATTGTTGTTGTTTTGTTTTTTATCTCTGTGTCAGTGATGGTTTGAAAGTAATTCACATGAAATCAAATAAGATTTATTAAGAAAATGGTGTGCACCGGAAGTTCTGGTTCTCTAATGAATTTTCGAGTCAAATTTTGTTTGAGGCAGTTAATAACATCATAAGCAATCCACACAACTTGTGTGTTAAAACATATCACAGGAAATTTGCTTCACAGAGTGTATCAGTTATGCTTATTTTCACCACTAATGAAACCCTGTGTCCTCCAAGGTAGTCATGGGCGATAACTCATCCAATTTTTGTGTGAAGGTAACTCAGACAGTAGGCTGAACATCTGAAGTAAGCAACAAATAATTTGTTTTGGTTGGCTCTTTGTTAGCGGGTACACTTACAGACAATTTTTGCGTTTTTAATGGAAGTCAGTATAGAAGGGACTTCGTGGGTTATGGTTCATCCCATCTTGTTTTATTTCTGAATTTCTTTATTTTTTAATCTTCATGGGCAAGTCCAATTCTTCCCTTTCTATGGAAACTAAATATAAAGATTTGTGGTTTGATTTGATTTAATTTAATTTAATTTAATTTAATTTAATTTAATTTAATTTAATTTAATTTAATTTAATTTGATTTGATTTGATTTGATTTGATTTGATCTGCTTCGGTTTGGTAGGATTAAATTAGATTGGATTACTCTGAATTGGATTGGATTGGATTGGATTGGACTGGATACGATTCGACTCGACTAAACTCGACTAAATCGTAACACCTTATTTTGGTCATTGTTGTTTTTATCTCCAGCGCGGAGGCCGAGGATCCACCAGAAGCGGTCAGACGCGGACACCAGAAGGAGGATCTGGGAAAGGTGTATACCGACCTTTTTCCTGGCATTCGTAAAGTAGTATCAAATAGTAAAGGGGATACTGGAAATTAGACGCCAGGATACAACTGAAGGAGGCTGCTTGGGAAAACTTGTTCGTGTCCATTTGAAACCTTTCCCCCATATCACCGGTAATAATGGCCCATCGGTCAAAACTCTTACACCCTCTATATACCGCGTAATAGGCAATAATAACGATTCCCAGGGAATCGCTATAGGGTTTCCCTTGGAACATTAAAATCGTCTATCGGGGCGTTAAAAGTGTGACCACAACAACAAATCACGAATGACAGCAAACTGTGTCGTCTCTTTTCGTGGGTTCTTTTGTGTCCTGTGTATGTCTCTGATGATGTCACAGTGCCTGAGTAAAGTATACTAAGCAAACGCTCACAAACGCAATCACACACACACACACACACACACACGCACGCACGCACGCACGCACGCACGCACGCACGCACGCACGCACACACACACACACACACACACACACACACACACACATACACACATTTGTTGATAGTTCAAGCCATTTAATCCATTGTGCCTCAAGATGGAAATCCCCAAGAAGACTGTATTACACTTCTGGAGACAGTATGACCTTGATCATTCAAGGGAGGTGTGATGATACTTTGCGCCTATGGGCGCCAAACTATTCTGGCACCAACCTTGAACAAGCCGATATTTTTCCCTTTCTATAAAAACCAAGTAAAAAAATTTGTGGTTTGATTTGTGGTTTGATTGGATTGTATTGTATTGTATTGGATTGTATTGGATTGGGTTGGATTGGATTGGATTGGATTGGATTGGATTGGATTGGATTCGACTCGATTCTAATAAATCGTAGCAAGTTACTATGCTCATTGCTGCTTTCAGATCCAGCAAAGAACCCGAAGGTCCATGGCGAGTACCATAAGCGGTCGGTTGAGGTCACCAGTAGGAGGATTTTGGGAGTTACATTTTGGTAGATAGACCACTGAATGAGGCTACTTGCGGAAACACGTTCGTGTTTATTTGAGAACTTTTCCCCTGCTATCACCGTTGATAATGACCTATGGGTCAAAACTCTTAAATCCGGCTAAGTACCGCGTAATTGGTAATTATAACGTTTCCAAGGGAAACGCTATAGCGTTTCTTAGAAAACGTTAAAATTGTCTATCATAAAGTATGCTACCGGCGTTAAAAGTGTGACAACAAAACATGAATTAAGAAATAAATAAGCAAAGATGACAGCAAACTGAGTCGTCTATTTTCGTGGGTTCTTCTGTTCTTGTGTTTGTGTCTGATTACGTCACAACGTACGCGTTCAATACAGACTCTGATAAGGTATACAAAGCAAATGTACACAAACGCAATCACACGCACAAAAAGATGAACGCACGCACGCACGCACACACGCACAATGACTCTTGTTGACACTTAAGCATTTAATCCATTGTGCACCAAGGTCGAAATTCCCAAGAAGACTGCATTACACTCCAGGAGACAGATCGACCGAGACAATATATGGGAGATGTCAAAATAGCGGCTTGGCGCTTATGGGCGCCAAGCTATTCTGGCACCACCCATGAACTATCATGGTCGCCCCATCTCTTACTGTGGTGTGTTGGGGCTGAATGACTTAACTCATTGCACACCAAGACCGAAATCCCCAAATTTTGCCGTTGTCCTCTGAAGACTGCGTTGCAGTGTAGGACACAGATCGACCATGATAGTTCAAGGGTGATGCCAGAATAGCTTGGCGCCCATAGGCGCCAAGCTATTATGGCATCACCCTTGAACTATCATGTTCGATCCTTATCTTGCTGTGGTGTGTCTGGGGTAGAATGAGTTAAAACACTTATAATCCTCATAAGAAACAACTCAGAAAATGCGCGGCGTGAGTTTCGGCAGTCACCTGTTCACTTCCGAAAAGCAAGCGAACACGATCTAGCTACAAGAGACACATAGCTTCCGCCCCCTCCCCCTCCCCCCCCCCCCCCCCCCCCGCAGTAACGGGGGCTCATGAGGTCCCATGCCTCTTGCTGACACTATTTATCTATATACCTAGGACGGTTAGAACTTTTTATTTAACGTTGAAGTAAGGATAAGATTTCAGGAACACGTACTGAATCTGCGAATACTGGATCTGTCTGTTTTGTCTATTTAGCCAGCCCGCTCCTTCTGCCTTGTACGCGTTTGGCAGTCAATTGTTTTCCAAGTAAGCAAAGGTTATCGGGCCCCTGGCGGCCGCTGTGGGCCCGCGCACGTCCATCTGTGTGCAGCCCACTGCGGCCGTCGTGGCGGGCCCAAAGGCGTTTTTCTACTGATTACTTTAAGGTGATTACTTTGAAACGTAATTTTCCGTCAATATATGATTGTATTCAGCTCGGACACTGCCTATGCTGCTCCTGCCTTCACCCGAAAGTCAGTTGTGTAAAGACCAGAATCTCAACCGGAAGTAACGTACTTTGCTGCAAAGCGACACCTGGCGGCTCTCTCCCTGATGACGTGATCCAGCCTCTTGCTCTGGGCTACAGTCAGATGATTTTTCCAGTCATCGCTCTCACCTGCACAAATACAGTACGACACTATGATTCCAGTGTGTAAAAGGTCATCAGGCCGACAGTCGGCCGCCATTGGCTGCACACGGCTGTGCCCGGGCCAACTGCGGCGACATCGGCCTGAGAACCTTTTGCTCACCTGGATATGAGTATAAATGCTTTTGAATCCTATATCCCGGAAGCCTAATGGAAATATGCTTATGGAAACATCAGCCGAGATATTCGATGGTGGTTGCATGGCCCCTTTCTGTCTGTGGTTCACAAAATCCGAGTGAGACAAGCAAGAGGCATAGATCCTCATGAGCCCACGCATATGTCTATGTCTCTTGCATCTGAGTGTTATTAGCTGCGCTACGGTCGTGAAGAGGTTCATCAGAAAATGACGTTCTAAATAGTGACATAACAGGTAGCGGGGTTTTTTTCTGACATAATTATAGGCTGTTGTGCTGAGATAAAAAAAAAAAAAAATAAAGGTCTACAGTAATGGATGGGATGGGATGGGATGAATAAATAAAAGGTTGGTGACTGGAGGAATGAATAAAGGGTTGGTGAATGGAGGAATGAATAAAAGGTTTGTGAATGGAGCAATGAATAAAGGGTTGTTGAATGAATGAATGAATGAATGAATGAATGAATGAATGAATGAATGAATGAATGAATGAATGAATGAATGACTGAATGAATGAATGAATGAATGAATAAAGGGTTGGTGAATGGCGGAATGAATATAGGGTTGGTGAATGGAGGAATGAATAAAGGGTTGGTGAATGAAGGAATGAATAAAGGGTTGGTGAATGGAGAAAAGAATAAAGGGTTGGTGAATGGAGGAATGAATAAAGGGTTGGTGAATGGAGGAATGAAAAAAAGTTGGTGAATGGAGAAAAGAATAAAGGGTTGGTGAATAGAGGATTGCATAAAGGGTTGGTGAATGGAGGAATGAATAAAGGGTTGATGAATGGAAGAATGAATAACAGGTTGGTAAATGGAGGAATGAATAAAGGGATGGTGAATGGAGGAATGAATAAAGGGTTGGTGAATGAAGGATTGATTGAAGGGTTGGTGAATGAAGGAATAAAGGGTTGGTGAATGAAAGAATACAGGGTTGGTGAATGAAGGAATAAAGGGTTGGTGAATCAAGAAATGCATAAAGGTTGGTGAATCAAGGGATGAATAAAGGGTTGGTGAATGAAGGAATAAAGGGTTAATGAATGAAGGAATACAGGGTTGGTGAATGAAGGAATAAAGGGTTGGTGAATGAAGAATGCATAAAGGGTTGGTGAATGAAGGGATGAATAAAGGGTTGGCGAATGAAGGGATGAATAAAGGGTCGGTAAATAAAGGAATGAATGAAGTGTTGGTGATTGAAGGAATGCATAAAGGGTTGCTTAATAAAGGGATGAATAAAGGGTTGGTGAATGAAGTATTGAATAAAGGGTTGGTGAATGAAGGAATGAATAAAGGGTTGGTGAATGAAGGAATGAATAAAGGGTTGGTGAATGGAGAAAAGAATAAAGGGTTGGTGAATGGAGGAATGAATAAAGGGTTGGTGAATGGAGGAATGAATAAAGGGTTGGTGAATGGAGAAAAGAATAAAGGGTTGGTGAATGAGGATTGAATAAAGGGTTGGTGAATGGAGGAATGAATAAAGGGTTGATGAATGGAAGAATGAATAACAGGTTGGTGAATGGAGGAATGAATAAAGGGATGGTGAATGGAGGAATGAATAAAGGGTTGGTGAATGAAGGAATGATTGAAGGGTTGGTGAATGAAGGAATAAAGGGTTGGTGAATGAAAGAATACAGGGTTGGTGAATGAAGGAATAAAGGGTTGGTGAATCAAGAAATGCATAAAGGGTTGGTGAATCAAGGGATGGATAAAGTGTTGGTGAATGAAGGAATAAAAAGGGTTGATGAATGAAGGAATACAGGGTTGGTGAATGAAGGAATAAAGGGTTGGTGAATGAAGAATGCATAAAGGGTTGGTGAATGAAGGGATGAATAAAGGGTTGGCGAATGAAGGGATGAATAAAGGGTCGGTAAATAAAGGAATTAATGAAGTGTTGGTGAATGAAGGAATGCATAAAGGGTTGGTGAATAAAGGGATGAATAAAGGGTTGGTGAATGAAGTAATGAATAAAGGGTTGGTGAATGAAGGAATGAATAAAGGAACAAAACGTGAAACGTTTAGGGCTTAACGTCTTTTGTCCACCACAAAGGTGACTTTAAAGAAGGTACACCGAAAAGGAGTCTTTACCAATTTTGACATAAGCTGGGTTTGAACCTACAACCTTTCGGACAAGAGTCGAACGCTCTATACTACCAACTGAGCTCCCCAGCTCCCCGGGAATGAATAAAGGGTTGGTGAATGAAGGAATGAATAAAAGGTTGGTTAATGAAGGAATGAATAAAGGGTTGGTGAATGAAGGAATGAATACATGTTGGTGAATGAAGGAATGAATAAAGGGTTGGTAAATGAAGGAGTAAAGGGTTGGTGAACGAAGGAATAAAGGGTTGGTGAATGAAGGAATACAGGGTTAGTGAATGAAGGAATAAAGGGTTGGTGAAGGAAGGAATAAAGGGTCGGTGAAGGAATGAATGAAGAAATGAATGAATGAATGAATGAATGAATGAATGAATGAATGAATGAATGAATGAATGAATGAATGAATGAATGAATGAATGAATGAATGAATGAATGAAGCAAGGAATGAATGCACGCGGATTCATGTGTGTCTACAATGGCCTCTTGCAGATAGGTGATGTTTAACTCGTCATTGCAGTGATTAATTAACTATGTTTTCCCGTGAAAAAAAGGTATAAAAACTCACCTTTCCGATAAAACCGTTGACTGCGAGAACGGGGATCGGCCCTTTTGCATTCCTCCTCGGACTGCGTTTTGAAACTGACGGCGTCCGCTATTTGCTGGCATAGTTCTTCTGGTGTAGAAACACCTAGAAAAGATGCCAGCTTCTTGATGATTTTGACGGTATCCTGCAAGCCATGAAATAATAATAATAATAATAATAATAATAATAATAATAATAATAATAATAATACACCTCCAGTCATTATATAGGTGCTTTACAGAAATTCTGTACAGCGGCTCAAAGCGCCACGAACTGAAACCAACACGCACGCTCACGTGAAACACACACATTCACTCTGAAGACAAACACAGTCCAAGACAAACACACGACATTCGCGTGGTGCGAAGGATCAATACACGTGTGTTATTTACAGTACCGGCTGGTGCATGCACAAGCATTTCTTTTTTCAGTACTGGCGGTTGCATGCAAAAAGAGGTAAATTACAGTAACGGGGGCATGCATAAGTGGGTAATTTACAGCGGTTGTGACTGCATGCACAGTAACAAAGGGGTAATTAAGGGTCGGTAAACCTGCTCACCAGTAACTGCATGCACAAGTGGGTAATTTACAGTACATGCCAGAAAGGGGTAATTAACAGTACCTGTGGCTGTGTAAGGTATAGGACTTCAAAAGTCAGAGTGGTGATCAGATCGATAAGACCTAGAGACATCAGGATGGGCGGAAAGACGGACGAACAGACAGACAAAGAGAGACTGAAAGGAATCATCCAGACCTTTTTCAGTTCTTCATACGACACATGAAGTATCTGGACGTCAGGGCAGCTCTTCTCAAACTCCGCGACCTTCTCCATCCAACAGAACCAGTTGCCGTGGAAGCCTGCCATGACGCGAATGACATCTTTTGTTTAACTTTAACACATTCAGCCGTGATGCACTACAGCAGGAGATGGATCGACCATGATAATTCAAGGGTAGTGCCAGATTAGCTCGGCGCCTGTCGGTGGCGCCAAGCTAATCTGGCACTGCCCTTGAATTATCATGGTCGATCCATCTCCTGCAACTGGTGCATAGTCATAAGATGACGCCTCCAAAATTGGGGAAATACGGCCGTCGGGCTGAATGAGTTAATTATGCAACTGCGTGCTGATACAACGACGTGCAACCTGCTGACTGTCGAGAAAACTGCAGTTGCAGGCGCTCATGAGGATCTACGCCTCTTGCTGAAACCACTTTGTATCTATATTCCTTAGACAGCAGGGGCTCTTTCACGTTGAAGTTACCAGGATTGCAACAACACAAGCTGCGTCTGCTGGCAGTGCTGGGTTTTAGTGACTGAGCGAGGTTCACTCATTCAACCCCGACACACCTCAGCAAGACATGGACCGAGCATGACAGTTCAAGGGTGGTGCCCGAATAGCTTGGCGCCCATAGGCGCCAAGCTATTCCGGCACCACCCTTGAACTATCATGCTCGATCGGTCTCTGGAATTGTAATACAACCGTTCAGAGGGCGACTTCGAAATCTGGGGATTTCGGTCCTTGGTGTAGGATATGTCAAGATGGTAAAACACTACACGTGAACAAAATAATGCGTGAAGAAATCAGACTCTACGCTACACTGTCGGTGTCGCTCCATCTTCCGCAGGAAACGTCGCTTTTTCTCTTGGATGTCCGGTATAGCCACCTTCAAGGTAAGGTAATCAAAAGGCAGACACACACGTAATCCTATCACCCCCTCTCCCCCCTCCCCCCCCCCCCTTAACTCCCATTGGAGTTTACAGACCAGCTGCACGGTGCAGCAGCAGCAGTAAGCAATAATAATGCTATAATAATAATAATAATAATAATAATAATAATAATAATAATAATAATAATGGTAATCCTGGGTTTGGTTTAGGCCAATAATGCAAACAGTAACATCAACACCATCACCACCACCAACACAACCACCAGCAACAACAAGAATACTAACAACAACAACAACAATACTAACAACAACAACATCAACAAATTAGCTTTGTACGTTCTGTTGGCTATCGTAGGAACAATCATTCTGAAGAAGAAGAATAATAGCACTAGCAGCGAAATAACGTTACTATAAACCTTACGTCATGGCCTCGTGAGTCTCACGTCGCCGTGTACATCTGAAGAAAATGGCGTTTTTATAAATAGTAACAAAAATAAGAGCAACTTTGAAGTGGTGCTGGGCGGAACGCCGCCTTTTAATAGAGTCCACACGAAGTCATGGGCGGGCAGGCCTCATACTTTGGCAATGAAGTAACAAGATAAAATTAAGTCATGTCTAGCCTACGCCAATTTTGTGCTCCGCGACATGATAGATAGCGTTGTCTACATGCTCAAAGGTAGATGCCCATAAGAGACTTTTCTACTAAATCTACCAAATGTTCTTTGTGTCATATACTTCCTTCATGCCCAAATGCCGGTGCAAGTGGCTCAGCAGAGCTCTGCTACAAGCACGGACAACGGTACAATTTCACTATGTTGTCAGATAAAAAATAAAAAAAGCAAAACGACCCGGTGTGCCGTGAGCAAAAACCAGCGGCCAGGCTATTTCAAGTTTTGAAATACTATCAAAATGTCGCATCTTGTGTTATGCTTCACAACATAAGATGCGACATTTTGATAGTATTTCAAACCTTCTTGACAACTCTAGCAATCAGCAAACTATCACATAAAGTTGTTCTGCGATGCTTGAAGAAAATTAAGTTTTGTAACTTATCCGGCCTGTGGACATCCGAGTCGTGAGAAAATTACAAGGTAGCTTTTGCTTGTGGATCTTCGATTTACTGCAAGGTGTAAAGCAAAGTAAGGCGAGCTCGACGCAGCGATTTCTTAACAACAGCGTAGCCATCTGACCAAATTAAGTTTCTATTCGTCCAATGCGAGTCACCGAAACAGTGGACCATAATATTGAATAATTCATTCACACGTTAGTGGACAACTAGATTTGCGTCCCCGATGTCTCACGGATTTTGTCCAACGGTACCCTTGGTTTATCATGGCCTTTCAGTCTGCTGCTGAACGGGGTCAGGGCTGATTGCATAAAGGGAAATGATTTATTTAAACGAGCACGTGCGTCCCATGCCTAACATGTCATGACACCCGCATCAGTATACTCAAGCAGGACACAGAGATGTAGGATACACGGTACGAGAGGTGGATTGGGAGTTGGTACAGAAGGCCCGGGGAACAAGATATTAGCAGATTATAATATCATGCACTGTAGTTGTGTGTGTCTTTATTTTCAAATTAACACTTAAAAAAAAGAGCATTTAGCATATAAAACAGATTGTTGCGTCGTATTTTGACCGATGTAGCTATTTCGAATGCAAGCGTATAAAATTTAAACTGGGTCGGGACACCCTGGCCTGGCATCTTTTTCGCAATAGTCCCAAAGGTGTGCACCCACTGAGACATCGCGTCCGGAATTGCGCCCCTTTGACGAGTCAACGATTTCTACTATGTGAAAGTATCATTAGGGAAGGCAACTCGTCACTGACAACTATATACACGTGCGCGATAGTCTGAAAAATAAACGTGGGAAAGTGTGTCAAGACGGTTCTGAGTTCACTGCTTTTCACGTGATTTTGTCTCATGCTATGCACTGCACGACGCGTGAACGACAAAGCAATAAACAGAAACGAACATGTGACGGGCAAATCATGTCACGGGTTTTGACACGCCATCAGGGACAAGCATTGATTGAGGAATTCGTGTACTGTTCAGGGGTGTTGGCTGTTTCAAGGGGGCAGAAAGGGGAGGGAGGGATGAGGGGCGGGCATGGACGCAGGGCAGATGTCTTGTGTCTGGGATAGTCTGTATATCAATTATATCAAGTCTAAAGGACCAAGAGTGGACCGAAAAAGGCCGATAAGCCCTACAGCGACTGACCTGGTGTGTGTGTGTGTGTGTGTGTGCGTGCGTGCGTGCGTGCGTGCGTGTGTGTGTGTGTGTGTGTGTGTGTGTGTGTGTGTGTGTGTGTGTGTGTGTGTGTGTGATTTGCAGGGGCTCATAAGAATCTATTGTGCTCCTGCTGCAGGGGACTGGCCGAGGAACTGACGAATTACAAAGATACTGGTGTCATGCATATCTGCTATGGTGTAAAAAAAAAAATCGTATACAGGGGGAGTGGGTGGGGATTGGATGGGATGATAAACGGTTGGGGTGGGTGGTAATTGGAGAGCCGAGGACCATCCACTGATCTATCTCGATATCAAACAATTGAGCACGTAACCAGCTGTTGGTGTGTCTACAGACTTCATTTGAAGAATTGGGCGAAATTCATACTTTGGTCGAGATTTCCTCATGGTCGACGTGATGACGTGATTCAAATATGCGGACGAATTCGATCTAGAAAGTGTTTGGTTGACAACCAGTTTTGGTCGAAATACGTCAGCAAAATCAACTTGGGTTGAGTTGACAGTACAATTTTGAGCGAGATGGCGTTAATTTTGGCGAGGTATTTATTGTGTATTTTGTGGTGAGACGATATTTTACCTTTTAGAATCCTCGATGGTTTAGAGGTATTCTGGCTTATGTTGTCTGTATTCAGCTACCCTGATCAGTGCGTTTTTAATATCATTGGATTTTTGGGCAAGGCCTTTTATATATTTTAAAACTAATTACAGCACAATTTGCCAAAGTAGGTGTTTAATTTTGTTACTTGTCCTCTTCCGCTGAAACATCGCATAGAAAAGAAAACAGAGGTTGAAAATCCTTTAAATTAGATACAAGGAACGACGTTTCGGATCAAAGATCCTTCATCAGGTGACATGGAAACAAAGGTAACGCAGAAAAGAACACACGATAGAAAGAAAGGACGTCATCCTGTATATAGAAAATTTAGAATGACGTAAAAAAACAAAAAAAAAAACAAAAAAACACACACACACAATAATGACGCAAACACACGTGCACAGAACACGTAGCACAAAACTTACGTCTACATGCATACACGTCACTGCATACATTCGCGTTCACTCGTGCCTGCTGCGGCTCACGTACATGCATACACACACACACACACACACACACACCATCTCTCTCACACACACACACACACACACACACACACACACACACACACACACACACACACACACACACACACACATAGTCCGTGGGCGTTTCCTAAAGCCTGCGCGGTGGAGCTTTTTGGTGGAGTGCAGTGTGCGCAGTACTGGCCCCACCCTTTAAACCCTTGGTTCGTTTGCCATGGCCTAGCAAGCTGGGACGGTGGCATCGAGGTCCTCGGGTCGTAGGTTTTATATCAGACTGTCCTTGTCTTAGTCTCTGGCTCAAAAGCCTTCCCCGGAGACACGGGGGCTTTGATGTCAGGGGTTTCCTCCCTTAGCCTTTCCGCAGCCAAGCGGCCAAGCCTGCAAGGCAGCAGGGGACTCGTGGGGGCGAGGTCGTCTATGTCCCGTGCAGATGTGAACATCTGCCCACTGCCCACACACACACACACACACACACTAATCAGAGCAACGGTAGCATCAGGTATCAACGGTAGCATCAAATATCAACAGTGAGGTCAAGTCTGGCACCAACCACCCATCAGCCCGAGCATACATCCCTAGGGGCGAATGTTCAAGCCGCGCGGATGGTAAGTGCAGTGCCAAGCCTGTCCGCGAAAAAGGATTCTGTCATTTTGCGGCTGATGAAGTTGGATGTATTTTGCCAAAGGATGCGTATGCTGAAATGTGTGAGGCTGTGAGGAGGTTCTTTGAAATGACGTCCAACCTGATTGTTGTATCCGAGTCGGATCGAACGAACATGCTCCTCTCAGCGTTCAGGGAGTGTACGGTATGTCTCCCCCAAATACAGCATCTTTGGGCAGTGAGCACATGAGATGACATAGCCAATATCTGATGACTGGCATGTGAATGATCGGTGGACAGTGAAAGATGACAATGCTCCGGTGATGACGGGGGATGTGTTGATGTACGGACATGCTTTGTTTTAGGGATGCATTGTTCGCTATACTATGTGTGCCACCATTAAAATCTGGAGGTGCCTTATGGTATTGGCGATGTGTTCTGCACAAAGAGTTTATAGTATCCAGGCTAAATGTCTGATAACAGTCCTGCTAAATCAAAGTGACACAGTTGCAGTACGGCCTAACTGATCAGTGTTCAGGTCATACTTCATTTTCAAAAGCTGTCCCTATCCTCCAGAATATGCCCGTTTGAGCGAGATAACCTTATGACCCCGGTGCTGTGCACGTTAACCCCAAACTAACCAATCAACCGGAAATCTTATTCATAAAACTCTTCGTTGAGAGAAAGCAGATAGTAGGCGGCAAATAATATCTACCTTATAACGGGCGCTAAAGGATCAATGCTCTTCAATGCTAGACTATTCGATGCTTCCTGATAATATAAAATGTGTGTATGATACATCTCTGTTAATCAGCCCAGCCTCTACAGGAACACGCGCGCGCGCACACACACACACACACACACACACACACAGACAAACACACACACATGCACACACACATGCACACACACGCACACACACTCATCCACACACATATAGACACACACATACCCCCTCCCCCTCCCCCCCCCCCCCCCGTCCCCCCCCCCCCCCCCCCACACACACACATATCCTGCTGTGTAGTTTTGGGAAAGAAACCAGCAGAGAACCACCACTAACTTGTGACAATACTGTGCCGCCACCAACTCGAACAACACCAACAATCCCTTAAGCAAAACGTTGGGATCTTATATCAGAATTTCTTTCTTATTCTTATACTTATTACATTATTATCATCATCATCATCACCATCATCACCATCCTTCAAGAGAAAAGACAAACACAAACGGGTTTGTAATTTTACGCGCATGACAGTGCGCGGGCCAACTCGGAATGTTCGACGTCGGCCCGAGAGCATTTTGCACACGGACAAAACCCCACCTTTCTCAGAGCTGAATTTTTCTTCGAGCTGTCCCATGGTGATATCAGGCATCCTTATTGGCGTCTTCTGCTGGAAGTACATGGACACCAGGACGGCCTTTGGGTTTCGGTACACGTGCACCAGCTTGATGCGCCTGTCCTTGACCTGAGCGGGGAGGGAGGTAAGAGGGAGGTGGGTGGTCAGCACGCGCGGGGGGTACATGTTTTGCACGCGCTCTGGGGGCTGAAGGTCCAGCATCCCAAAATCGATGAAACGGTCGCTGGCGTACTCGCAAGTCTGATTGACGATCATGTCGAGAATTCGCCACGTCCAGTGAGTCCCTGGAGAAAATAATCACAGTCAGATTTGTTTGTAACAAGGTCGGATAAAGTACTACTACTACTACTACTACTACTACTACTACTACTACTACTAATAATAATAATAATAATAACAATAACGATAACAATAATAACCCATTCAGCCCTGACGCTCTACAGCAGGAGATTGTCGGCGCCAAGCTAATCTAGCACTGCCCTTGAATTATCATGGTCGATCCATCTCCTCAACAGGTGCATAGTCGTTAGATGACGCCTCCAAAATTTGGGAAATAAGTGAGACGGGCTGAATAAGATAATAATAATAATAATAATAATAATAATAATAATATAGTTTATTCCGCTTATAACAAGGTTGGATATAACAATAGTCGGATATAACAACGTTGGTTTTTTCCCCAGAGATCCCGACAGCACTCTTTCCATGTACTGAAATTACTTCGCTTATAACAAACTTCGGATATAACAACCACAAAAGTTGGGTCCCCTACCGATCTGTTATATCCGAAGTGTATAATACAAATAATAATAATAATAATAATAATAATAATAAATAACGAGTAAGAATAAGAAAGAAATTCTGATAGAAGATCCCAATTTCAATCTGTGTATGTCACATACAGTAAACTGTGTATATAACAAAACGCCAGCGGACCCAAATGCCTTTGTTGTTGTATACGAAGTTTGTTTAAAAACGAAGTAATTTACATATAATAAGTGAACTTTAACCCCTTAGGTGTCGGTAGATGTTTGGAGGTGTCGGTAGAGGTTTTAAAACCTCTACCGACACCTAAAGCTTAAAATTCACTCATTGTATGTAAATTCCTGCAGGAATCATCGCGACTAAAACCGCTACCGACACCTAAAGGGTTAAGTTAGTGCCTTTGAAAACTTAGTTTTTGTAACTGACCTTGTTAAAAGTCTACTTCGTTTTTAACCCTTTTAGCCCCGGGACCCTGCAGCAGGGGATTAGAGTGTTCATGATAATTCCAGGGTAGTGCCAGATGAGCTTGGCGCCTGAAGGCGCCAAGCTCATCTGGCACTACCCTTGAATTATCATGATCAATCCATCTCCCACAACTGGTACATAGTCGTTAGGCAACACCTCCAAAATTTTAGAAATGGGACCTTGGGGCTAAAATGGTTAACCAACTTCGGTCATAGAGCTAACAACAAATAAAATTGGGGGTCCTCTGGCGTTCGTTAGATCATCAGTTTACTGAATGCGTCACTGTGACTTTGGACGCTGGGCCCTTTTTGGTTTGTGATTTTGGACATTTCGGTTCTACTCTGCGAAATCCTAGAGCCTTTAGGTCCACAGACCTGCACGCAATTAAAGGCTAAAAAAGTCACTTGACGTTCCAGAATCCAGACCATAAAAAAACAAGCCCAGTCCAGCGGCCGGGGCGCTAGATTATGATTCAGTGCATGTGATGGTATTTGATTTTGAACCTCACGACCTAGCGGCCGTAAGGTCCCAATCCTCAGACTAGCAAAATGAAAAAAAAGTTATTGTTTAAACAGTACTTAAGCACCGGTTTCAGACCAACTTGATTATATAAACTATGATGATTTCCCAATATATATATATATATATATATATATATATATATATATATATATATATATATATATATATATATATATATATATATATATATATATATATATATATATATATATATATATATATATATATATATATATATATATGTGTGTGTGTGTGTGTGTGTGTTTTAATTTGTGTTATATATATATATATATATATATATATATATATATATATATATATATATATATATATATATATATATATATATATATATATATATATATATATATATATACATAACACAAATTAAAACACACACACACACACACACACACACACACACACACCCGAAGCAACATGAAAATGTTTTGTGTGGACTGATTTAGTAGGGTAGATCGACTTACGCATTACCTGACTTGGGATAGGAACACAAAATGACGTCATCGTCCCTCAGTTCCATGTTGAGAATTTTTTGGAACTGCACATCCGGGTCCGCGCCGTCGTAGGTGATCTGCATCTGACCCCGCCACTCAACGTCCTTGATCTTGGTGGCGTCAAACTGGAACGGTTTCACATTCTGGTCCTCTGCTGAGCTGGACTGTGACATTGTTCGAGACAATGGCCGGGCAGGGGCCGGGAAACGGATAACAGATGAGTAAGTGTGCTGTGATTTTCTCTGATTATCTTTCTGCCAAAAAAAAAAAAAAAAAAAAAAAAAAAAAAAAAGTTTCAGTGAGGGTCGATCCCAGATCAGTTCCGCTTCAGTTTAACCCCTTTGCCGCGTGTCGGTAACGGTTTTTTTTGTCGGAATCATCGCGACAAAAACCGCTACCGACACGCAAAGGGTTAATTTCCTTGTGCATGCAGGCACTATGATGCTGCCACGGGACGACACTGTTTACACTAGGCGGTGGCAGCATGCAGAATGCGGTTTCAGGTCGATCACGCTCGTGGGACTACTCCGTGGACTATAGTTCAGTCAAGGTCGCACTCGTTTTAGGGTTTCGAGTCACGCTTGCGGACTATGAAGTTAAATCAAACTACTGCAGGCAATTTAGGGTTAATAGCTCGCAATACTATCTCCTTCATAAACGTTCTTGGTACGTCTTACACTGATTATGGACAAAAGGGCTAACTTCATTATAAAACTGAATGTCGTGAAATGAAAGACAAAGAAGATCGACTTTTTGTGTCTCAGTACAATGGTCTGGCCATGAGGACTCGCTACTTTCACAGACCAATGGTATCGGTGTACTCAAGTCTTTTGTCCGCATTCGGCGGGGCCAGAGTAGGCCTACTTTGTCCCCCTCTTCTCAGTCCTTTGTTCGCAGGAGACTTCCTTCCTTTATGCTCAAAACGGCGTAGTGGAAACCGCGGCGGTACGTGTGTGCCTACTCACCGACTTTGAAAAGAAGGGTAGATATGTCTTAGTTGAGACAAAACAACCTTGATATCAGTCCCGATATATCGAAGAATGCAGTGTAGTAGGCATGGCCTGCCATGGAGTACGGATCGACTTACTTCAAGACTGCGGTTTCAAAACGGTATTGCCCGTGCCCAAGATGAAACAGTGACTGGAGAATTGACTACAGCGACGCTCTATCAAACTTTCATCCTGGCCCTGTACATAAGTCTAATTAGTCTAAACACTCTTTCATCCTCAGTGGCACCGCAGGTACGTCTAGTTCGTCTAGACACCGTCTCTTCAGTAGCCAAGTGACTTGACTGATGTAGTTCAAGGTTGGTGACAGAATAGCTCGGCGTCTAGAGGCTCCGAGCTATTCTGACACCACCCCGTAACTTTCTCGATCTGAGCGCTCCTGAAGTGGTCAGTATTTCAGTGTCGTCAAACTGAGAACATTCATATCGCGATCCAGTCGAGACTTTCGGCGGCTCCACCGGCTACTACAGTGCAGTAAGATCAGTGTGTGCTTCAGTACGCCTGTTAGCACCTGCCGCCCCTGTACGCTCACACGTCAAGTCAGTTCAATTGAGGCCAAGGACACTGTTTACTGACACCACATAATCGGTACACTGGCGCGACAGAGATGACACGTTACGATGTGTACCGCCAGCCACTACATGCAGGTCAAGTCTTGGTCTGCGTACCAAGGGGCACAATCAAAGTACAGCATGGTCTTTCTAGTCGAATCATTGTGAACATATAGTTGCTTCCCTTCATTCAAAGTCAAAATGCAAGTGAGGTTTCTAATGTTAGACTTCGTAACTTATGTTAACCCATTTGACTGATAGTTCAAAGGTGGTGCCAGAATAGCTTGGCGCCTAAGGCGCCAAGCTATTCTGGCACCACCGTTGAACTAAAACAGTTGATCTATCTCCTGATCTGTAATATAGTCTGAGTTCACAGGACAAAAAGCTAACTTCACAAAATCATCCTCAGGATGTAAAGGATTAACTGCGTATCGTCATCATTTTCAGTAGGATCGTTTTTGACCGATGAGTGGAGTCAAGTTTGTATTGTTTGTTTTTTTTTTATTTTTTTTTTATTTTTACGATCCTTCGAATGCTTATTCCAGCGGCGAACAACTACAAACCGAACCAACTAAAGCTGAACCGGGCAACGAAACTCGTGTAACTTAAACAAACAACGTGACCGAAACAACCAAAGAACCAACCAACCAAACAATAAAGAAAGAAACAAAAAAGAAAAGAAACAAACGAACGAACGAACGAACGAACAAACAAACAAACACATAAATATCAAACAAACAAACTACAAACAAACACTTTGACCCAGTCAGCCCGGACAGCAACACAATAGCTTGGCGCATGTACGCGCCATTTGAGTCATTCCGGACCACTTGTAAACTAGCATGGTCGCTCGCTCTCCTGAACTTCAATGCAGACTTCATAGAGTGACAACTGACTCCCATACCTCGACCTTAGGGCTAAGTATATCACAAACGCCCGGCAGGGCGGTATTTGACTTATTAATTGTGAATGTTAGCAGCTCTACCCCCCATGAGACAGTTTCAGTTGACGTGGCCAGTCTCACAGCGTTGTTTGCTTACACCACGGGACTCTCTCTCTCTCTCTCTCTCTCTCTCTCCTAAGCAGTGAGCACCCGTCATTTTTTTTTTTTTTTACGGTCACAAACTCTCAGCAAACTCTCGCCCTGACTATATGACCACTGTACCTTTGCCTTTTTTCTTCTCAAAATCTGGACTCTAGATTTGCCTTTATGGCAGTAAGAACACCGTGTGCCCGCGTGCGTGTGCGTATATTATGGGTTGAATTTTTGTTTGAAAACCCTTTAATTTAGATGCAATAACACGACGAAAGGGTTTTCATCCTCTTTATTTCTGTTTTCCTTTCACATGAAACCCTAGCGGCAACAGTTTTCACTACATTATTTTTGTTTGTTTGTTTGTTTCTAGTACTATTGATTTGATACGTATGTACATTTATATGAATATGTAACTGTAGTTTAATATCCTGTTCATATGTGTAGTCTTTCTGTACTGTTAGGCCATTGACCGGTGGGTGTACGTGAGAGAATGAGGTGTGTTTGTGTGTGTGTGTGTGTGTGTGTGTGTGTGTGTGTGTGTGTGTGTGTGTGTGTGTGTGTGTGTGTGTGTGTGTGTCATATGTGTGTGTGTGTGTGTGTGTGTGTGTGTGTGTGTGTGTGTGTGTGTGTGTGTGTGTGTGTCAGTGTTACTGTTACATTTCTTATAGTGCCGGTGTAGCAAGGACAAGATTGAACATAGGTCTGTGACCTAATCTTGTATCCTTGTAAAATAAACTTTCATTAGAGTCACTATTTATCTCTCTCTCTCTCTCTCTCTCTCTCTCTCTCTCTCTCTCTCTCTCTCTCTCTCTCTCTCTCTCTCTCTCTCTCAGTCTCAATCTCTCTTTCACTCACACACAGACACAGATATGTCACACACACACACACACACACACACACACACACACACACACACACACACACACACACACACACACACACACATCTGTTTGTGTTTTTTTGTGCCGGTGTGTGTGTGTGTGTGTGTGTGTGTGTGTGTGTGTGTGTGTGTGTGTGTGTGCGTGCGTGCGTGTGTGCGTGTGTGCGATCTGTTTACATTGTAACGTCTGTTCTGTGCGTCTGTGTGGCTGAAGCCGGGACACAGCTTATGTGCCATTTGTGTGAGTCACGTGCTTCACCCGGTTGTTCACGTGCCCCGTTGTTTACGTTTCATGTCCCTTAAGTTGTCAGCGTGTCTGTGCGCGGCATAGGTTCTGTTTCAAGTCAGTCAGTGGGTACGCGAGCACTGAGCACTACCGGCGTGACATGTTACTATTACAACAGTTTTTGTTTAGTTGTTTAGTTTTTGAGTGTGTGTGTGTCTTTAATTTTCTTCAGCCTTTTTACATTCTACCACGTATGCATAGCAGTGTGCTTAGTCATTTCCGACGTCACTGAATTGTGTAAAGAGACTGCAAAAGGCCTGTCAGTCAGGGCTTAAACCATTCAGCCCTGACGCACTACAGCAGGAGATGGATCGATCATGATAATTCAAGGGTAGTGTCAGATTAGCTTGGCGCCTGTCGGCGCCACGCTAATCTGGCACTACACTTGAATTGTCATGGTCGATCCATCTCCTGCAACAGGTGCATAGTCGTTAGATGACGCCTCCAAAATTTTCAGAAATACGTGCGCCGGGCTGAATGAGTTAAAAATAGTCTTTTACTAGTACGCCATTCGATGGCATTCTTAGGTTCTTATGAGAGCGGCCCGTCGAAGAGGAATCAATAGTGAGGTCACGTCATTACCCGGAACGAGACGAGACAACGAACGAGAGCAAAGTCACAACAGACAACCAGCTTGTACAGTATAGGCCGTTTGACATCAGCGCACAAGGTTTTTCCAAATATCTCCGCAAAGAAGCACTTTTCTGTATCACTTTAAGAACAAATTTCACTTAGCCCCAACTGACCTAATATAACATAATATTGTTAATGAACTACTATGATTTTTCGATTTTGCTGTGCATTTTCAACGCCCTAAATAGAGCCCCGGCAGATTTCAATATCGAGGAGTTTCAGGTTTGAAAACTTGGCCAATTCACGTTAAAATGGACTTTTCTTATACGGGGCTTAATATATCTGGGGCACATTTAGGGAATGTAAAATAAAGCCATTTCATGAAAAATTTACGACTGCACTGACAGCAAAACCTACGCATTGTTCGAGTTTCTTAAAAGTAGAACGTACTAGGTCAATTGTCACTGAATGATATTTGTTCTAAGATTGGTATAGAAAAGTGGCTCTTTGCGGAGATAGTTACGAGAAACGCTTTGCGCTCCGATGTCTATGCTTTTTAATTTTTTTTTTTTTTTTTTGTACAAGCTGGTTTTCCGCCGTGATTTCGCGGCTCTAATGCGTTGCTGGGAGTCGTTAGTTGCAAACGAAACCTCACTATTTTTAGCTGCCCTGCTCCTTTGGCAAGAGGCATAGATTCTCATGAGACCCTGCAGACCTAGTCAGACAGGGCTGATGAGAATCTATGCCTCTTGTTGGCAGCGATCGGCCGACGACTTACCACAGGGGAAGTCACAGTGAATCTAAGTTATTGTAAAATGAGTTTCGTGCCCCTGACTCAGACCGTCAAATGGGATATTAACCCTTTTAGCCCCAACGCCCTACAGCAGGAGGTTGATTGACCATGATAATTCAAGGGTAGTGCCAGATTAGCTTGGCGCCTTCAGGCGCCAAGCTAATCTGGCACTACCCTTGAATTATCATGGTCAATCAATCTCCTGCAACTGGTACATAGTCTGTTAAGTAACACGTCAGTCAAAATTTTGGGAAATGCACCCGCGGGGCTAAAAGGGTTAAAGTATCCTATTTATGCAACACTCAGGCCACTAAACCCAGTCTTACCACTAACTTCGATTCCATTCCACTTTGCTCTTGCTACAGCATCTCATGTCCAGTTTGTGCAGTGACGCAGAAAACGAGGTGAGGGTGAGGAGGTTGGGGGCGGGTTTAGAGGGGAGGGGTGGGGGGAAGGTTGGGGGTAACAACACAATATTTTGAGAGAAGAAATGTTTTTGGAGAGACTTAAAAAGTAAAATGTCGGTCACGCTTACCCCTCTCTCACTTATTCCCCCGCTCTCTCCCCCCCCCCCACCCCCCAACCAGCCCCCCTCCCCCCCTGCCCGTCAATAAATATATCTTTCTACGCCACTTAACTCATTGGGGACGTGCCGCATATGGATGCGCGGCGATGATCCGCGTATCCATATGCGGTACGTCTCCAATTAGTTAACTCACTTGATTGCAGACTGCGACATTACGTCGGCTTGTCAGTTTGCGGGCCTGTGATTTTGGACCTTACAGTCATCTCAGACCGGCACACATTTAACCCCTTCAATGCTATTGGGCGCAAATTTAAAAAAAAAACAAGAACAAAAAAAAAAACAAAAAAAAAAAACATAATAGTAAAGTCAACGTCACAAGAACCCCAGCTGTTAAGGAAACATTCACACGTTGATTTTAGCTTAGCAAGAAGCATAGATCCTCATAGGCTCCCGCAACTGCGGGGGCTCATGAGAATCTATACCTCTTGGAGTTGCCGGGTGGTTGGCGCTTGTTGGTCGACAGTGAAGGGATTATATCAACATCAGTATAATATATATATTATCATATCAGTTACGACCCGCGCAGCACATGAGACTGAACTCGACTGTGTTTCAATGCCGCGTCTTGCAAATAAGTACACTGGAAGTTGAACCGGTGGTCATGAGAGACTGTCTCTCTGGCAGAAATACCGGCCCCTCCACCCACCCTCCCCCACCCCCACCCATAACCTCCCCCCCCCCCCCCAAAAAAAAAAAAAAAAAAAAAAAAAACCCAACAAACAAACAAACAAACAAAAACAACGAGCAAGGAAAACAAGCCCTCCTCAGTACAAAAAACATGATGCATGCCGAGTGCCACTCTAGCAAATTAACTTGCTAGCAAAATGACCGCAAGTGTCAGGTGACTACGCTACAGCAGCTACTGCTCTCAAGTTACCGTAATCTGGAATCTGCGGTCCTGGCTGCAGCCGTGTGCTGGTCTTTGATTTTGGACTTTACAGCCTGCCAGCGGCCATAAGGTCCAAAATCACAGACCAGCACACGTCTATGTCATACTCCCGTGACCGCAACGTTTCTTTGGTTTTTTCTTTGACATATGACTGTGCCGCTTTCTTACATCAGCCGGAGCAGTCGGTCTATAACTGAAGCGTGTGACCTCAGAGCGACTCTGCTGGTCGGAGAAACGTGAAGGCTTTAACCCCTTGTAACTGCCAGGGCAAACCGAACGCTAAGCCAGATTGCAAGAGACATAAACCCTCATCAGCCCCCGCGCATGAGGATTTATGTTTCTTTTTAGTTCTATGGTCGTTTTTTGATCGCGTTCCATAATTTATGTTCTTCACGAGAATGTTGGTCAGTGTGCATTGGTTACAGACGCGAAATCCGAGAACACTGGCAGCGAAGGGATTAATCTGTGCGCAATTTTTGCCACGTCATTCATACTGGAATCACAGTGTAGGGAAAATGTGAAGGCTGTAGGCAAGGATATCAACGTGTAAGTTCTTTGCTTAGGTATATGTCAAATATTTGTAACAGGTCATGTTGGAATAACACTCAGTTGTACAGGGAAAGATGAATGTTGTAGATAAGTGAGTTTTTGGTCTTTATGTTTGTTTATTTGTTTTTGTTGTTGTTGTTGTTGTTGTTGTTTTTGTTTTTGTTTTTGTTTTTTGAAACTTCATATTGGAATAACACTATTGAAGAGAATAGTGTGAATTTGAAGAGTTTAAACTGTGTATGCGCACGTTTCAGTTTCAGCACCAAGTTCGCATCGAAATGTGCCAGGCTGTAACCCTTTCACTGCCGAGGAAAAGGTGAACACTATCCAACCGCAAAAGACATAGATCCTCATGAGCCCCCGCGACTGCGGGGGCTCATGAGGATCTATGGCTCTTGCTGAGGCCAATATGTATCCATGCTTCTCGGGCGGTTCTGGCTTTTGGTCGTTGAATGAACCACCATTTCAACAACAACAATGCATTCACTGTGGCAGGAAAAAGCTAATTACTTTAACTCATTCAGCCCCGACACACCACAGCAAAACATGGATCGAGCATGGTAGTTCAAGGGTGGTGCCAGAACAGCTTGGCGCCCATAGGCGCCAAGCTATCCTGGCACCACCCTTGAACTATCATGCTCGATCTGTCTCTAGAATTGTAATACAGTCCTTCGGAGGGCAACTTCAAAATTTGGGGAATTTCGGTCCTGGTCTCAGTTGCATGAGCTAAGCTTAGTCCTGCGCCAGCCATTAAGTAAGGTGCTCCCCTATAGTGGAGCACCTTGCTTAGTGGCTGGCGCAGGACGAAGCTCGTTCATGCAACTGGCCCCAGGGGCAGAATGTGTTAACTCATTCATCCCGACGCACGTATTTCCCAAATTTTAGAGGCGTCATCTAACGACTACGAACCTGTTGCAGGAGATGGATCGACCATGATAATTTAAGGGTAGTGCCAGTGCCAACAGGCGCCAAGCTAATCTGACACTACCCTTGAATTATCATGGTCGACCCATTTCCTGCTGTAGTGCGTCAGGGCTGAATGGGTTAAGCATGAACACTTTTTGCATTGTCATAGTCACATTAAACCCGTACTATTTGTATTGGCTCTTAAATATGCGCACTACAGGTGCCGTGTATCGTTGCCCAGCAGCAGTGCTTTACGACACTTTCACAGCTGTTGAAGCTTGGCCCCTCAACTGAATGAATGGAAAAAATGCACGGGACCTATAGTTTACACTATCCGAAGCTATCAGCGGAGTAATTCACCTTGGAAAAGTGTGGTCGGTGTGCGGGCCCTCGAGAAGCCCAGTGGACTGTGCTCCTTTTGAAATGTTACGAGAGTTGCTGGGGTGGTGTTTACGACAACACTCAGGTAAGCCATCCTCTTTCAGTCTTTTGTTTTGTCTCTTTTGTCGTAACAACGCTTATGAACATAAGTCTATTATCTTTATATTGACAATAGACTCAGGTGTAATAGATATATGCCAAAGCATATTTTTTTCACTCAACACAAACCTTTGATTTAAACACTTATTCAATGGTCCCCGCGTTGATAGCTACTGACGAAAGTGTCGAATAGCGTTGCCGGAAGCAACGCTGTATGACACTTTCTTAGCTATCAGTGCGGGGGCCATTGAATACGTTAACTCATTCGAGACGCGCCGCAATAAGATACGCGTTATTAAGCCGCTTATACGAATGCAACGCGGTTCGAATGTGTTAATCTGTAGATGCGATCGCACCGCAACTATGTCAACGTCGGCTCCAGGATCTTTTGTCTGGTACCTTTAGTGAAAGTGTCAATTACTTTGAGTATTATTATATAGCTTGGCGAGGCACTCGGCCAGTCTGATGAATCACATCTATTTGGGGACTATACAACGCGAAACGTTTTTAACCCATTCAGCCCTGACGCACTACAGCAGAAGATGGGGCTGATAAGGAAGCACTCACTCTAGATTCCACAAATAGTAACACGTCATTTAAGAGTGATAATTAATAGATCCTTAAGAAAAATGAGTCCGAAATAGCTCAGGCGGTTAAGCGTCGGAGCAGGAGAACAAAGGGAATCGCCAGGTCGTGGGTTCGAATCCCCGTCCCGGCCCCGGAAGCTCAGTGGATT
>BTPG01000007.1:111799702-111802202 GCA_036245525.1 Semisulcospira habei | reverse complement strand
TTCCTTTTTCCCAGCAGCAGAGAAAGAGGTCGTGGAGCTTGTTGTGCAGTGCTGGGCCTCCATGTTTCCATATCTCTGGCGGGATTCCGTCAATGCCTGCTGCTTTGCCACTCTTGAGCTGGTGGATGGCTGTGAGGGTCTCTTCGGCGGTGGGCGGTTCGTCCAATTCAACCTTTAGTGGAAGGTGTGGGATTTGGAGGATGACTGTTTCTTGAACAGTGCGCTCAGCGCCGAAGAGGTCCCGAAAGTACTCCGACCAGCGGTTCAAGATGGAGGTATTATCTGTGAGGAGTGCCTGTCCATAAGCGCTTCGCAGGGGACTTTGTACCAGGTGCCTAGGGCCATACACTGCTTTCAGTGCTTCGTAGAAGCCCCTGTAGTCACCGTTGTCAGCGCAGAGCTGGGTCCTCTGTGTGAGTCTGGACCACCACTCGTTCTGGAGTTCTCTAAGCTTGAGCTGGAGACTGCTGCAGATGAGGCGGAAGGCAGACTTCTTCACAGGGCAGGAAGGCTGGGCTAGGTGGGCCTGGTGGGCGGCTCTTTTTTTTTTGCTAGAAGTTCCTGGATCTCTACGTCGTTTTCGTCAAACCAGTCTTTGTTCCTCTTTCTAGCAAAGCCCAAGACTTCCACAGAAGATTTTACAATAGCAGTTTTCAGTTGTTCCCAGAGTGTTTCAGGGGAGGAGTCTGCTGGATCACCTGTGTCTTTGAGCATGCGCTGTAAATCGGCCTGAAGGGCAGCTTTCTTGTCGTCACGCTGAAGGCTGGCAACATCAAGCTTTTTCTTGGGGGGGGGGGGGGGGGGGGGCCCTTTTCTTGGGTTTCAGCTTGAGGCGGAGCCTGAGTTTGCAGCGAACAAGGCGGTGGTCAGTGTGGCACTCTGCGCTGGGCATCACTCTGGTGAGGAGGACGTCACTGCGGTCCCTCTGACGCACTAGGACATAGTCGATAAGGTGCCAGTGCTTGGAGCGAGGATGCATCCAGGTGGTCTTTCGACTGTCCTTTTGCTGGAAAGTGGTGTTGGTGATGACAAGTTGCTGCTCTGCACAGAACTCCAACAGTAGGCGACCATTGTCATTGCAGTTTCCAACGCCATGCTTGCCGAGGACTCCTTTCCAGGCTTCAGAGTCTTGGCCCACTCTGGCGTTGAAGTCGCCAAGGATGATGACTTTGTCGTCTGCAGGGGTGCTCTGCAGGAGGCTGCGCAGGTCAGAGTAGAACTTGTCTTTTTCTGCAGGCTCTGCCAGGAGGGTTGGGGAGTACACACTGAGAAGGGTGACGTATTGCTGGTGTCACAGTGGGAGGCGCATGGACATGATGCGGTCGGAGTGACCCGTTGGTAGGTTTTCCAACTTAGTCGCAATGGTGGTCTTCACCATGAAGCCCACGCCTGAGAGCCGTCTTTCTGATGCAGGCCTGCCTGACCAGTAGAGGGTGTAGCCAGCGCCAAGTTCTTGGAGGCTGCCTTCCTCCGGGAGGCGTACTTCGCTGAGCGCGGCAATTCATGGGCAATGAGGGCGGAGCGACGCTCAGGGCGTCCGCTGTCTGCTGTGTCGAGCATGGTTCGGATGTTCCAGCATGCTACGTTGAGTCCGGTCGTGGTCGTCATGAGAGTGGATCCGTTGTTTTTTCTTGTTTTCTGACCGCATGAGAAGATGCCCGTTGACCGCGGCTAGCCAACTGGGGTTACGAGGGGATGAGCTTTGGTTAGGCCACCTTTTCTAGGCCCCTCTCCGTGTGGAGCAAGCAGTGCTGTCCCTAGAGAAGGCTGCTTGGTCGTTCAGGGTGTGCCGAGTGACGTTGTCATCCCCAGGTCAACATCAGGCGACCAATATCCTGAACCGCCTGCATGCAGGTTTGAGACTGCGGCTTCCAGTGACATCTTTCACCTGCCGTTTTGCCCCTTGCCCATCGCTACAGGACTTGGAAAGTTCAGTGTCATATTCCGTGGGCGTTTCCTAAAGCCTGCGCGGTGGAGCTTTTTGGTGGAGTGCAGTGTGCGCAGTACTGGCCCCACCCTTTAAACCCTTGGTTCGTTTGCCATGGCCTAGCAAGCTGGGACGGTGGCATCGAGGTCCTCAGGTCGTAGGTTTTATATCAGACTGTCCTTGTCTTAGGAGATGGCTCAAAAGCCTTCCCCGGAGACACGGGGGCTTTGATGTCAGGGGTTTCCTCCCTTAGCCTTTCCGCAGCCAAGCGGCCAGGCCTGCAAGGCAGCAGGGGACTCGTGGGGGCCGGGGTCGTCTATGTCCCGTGCAGATGTGAACATCTGCCCACTGCCCAGACGGTGTCACTTACCAGAGGAGAAAAATCCAACGCCGGAACCCGGTATCGAACCTCGCACCTTTGGCATTGGAGGCAGACGCCTTAACCACTGCGCCACTTCCCCGTCTCAATAAAGGAGTAATAGATCGCGAGATATCCTTTATACATGTTCTGAGTATGTTTCAAGATAATACTGGACAAAACTTAAATTATGAAGTCTCAATTTCGTAAAACGA
>BTPG01000007.1:111534702-111792202 GCA_036245525.1 Semisulcospira habei | reverse complement strand
ACTACTACTTTAACCGACATCATCGTTCCCAAACCTTACATCCACTGCACTCTAGGCAGTCAACAGTTAGCTAAAGGTGTACATCCACTGCACTCTAGGCAGTCAACAGTTAGCTAAAGGTGTACATCCACTGCACTCTAGGCAGTCAACAGTTAGCTAAAGGTGTACATCCACTGCACTCTAGGCAGTCAACAGTTAGCTAAAGGTGTACATCCACTGCACTCTAGGCAGTCAACAGTTAGCTAAAGGTGTACATCCACTGCACTCTAGGCAGTCAACAGTTAGCTAAAGGTGTACATCCACTGCACTCTAGGCAGTCAACAGTTAGCTAAAGGTGTACATCCACTGCACTCTAGGCAGTCAACAGTTAGCTAAAGGTGTACATCCACTGCACTCTAGGCAGTCAACAGTTAGCTAAAGGTGTACATCCACTGCACTCTAGGCAGTCAACAGTTAGCTAAAGGTGTACATCCACTGCACTCTAGGCAGTCAACAGTTAGCTAAAGGTGTACATCCACTGCACTCTAGGCAGTCAACAGTTAGCTAAAGGTGTACATCCACTGCACTCTAGGCAGTCAACAGTTAGCTAAAGGTGTACATCCACTGCACTCTAGGCAGTCAACAGTTAGCTAAAGGTGTACATCCACTGCACTCTAGGCAGTCAACAGTTAGCTAAAGGTGTACATCCACTGCACTCTAGGCAGTCAACAGTTAGCTAAAGGTGTACATCCACTGCACTCTAGGCAGTCAACAGTTAGCTAAAGGTGTACATCCACTGCACTCTAGGCAGTCAACAGTTAGCTAAAGGTGAGCTAAATGTTAAATGCCCGACAGGAAAGAAAAGTCTTTAACAGTCATTCTACCCCAGACACACCACAGCAAGATAAGGTTCGACCATGATAGTTCAAGGGTGATGCCAGAATAGCTTGGCGCCTGTGGGCGCCAAGCTATTCTGGCATCACCCTTGAACTATCATGGTCGATCTATGTCCTGCACTGCAATGCAGTCTTCAGAGGACAACGGTAAAATTTAAGGATTTCGGTATTGGGGTAAGAAAGAGTTAAGTGAGCTTTGAACTGTGATAATGTGGGTAATGTGACAACACTCATAGACAACACCCCGAACATCTCCAAGAGGCATAGATCCTCATGAGCACCCAGGTCTCATGAGGATCTATGCCTCTTGGAGGTATCCAAAGTTCTGTCTATACATACGATGCACACTGGTTATTCGCATGGATATTGGACGGTCCGGAAGATCTATGGTAGGCGCTTACTCATTAACTTTAATACATGCAGCCCCCACTCCCACCCCACCCACACCCCACCCTCCCTCCCAACTGACGCCTTATGGCGCCAAGCTAATCTGGCACTACCCTTGAATTATCATGGTCGATGCATCTCCAACAATTCTTACATAGTTGTCAAGTGACACCTAAAATATGTTAGGTGTCACCTCTAAAATAGAGAGTCGATGAATCAACGTATCTTTATTTTCCAAAGGTAAAGACTGTAAAAGAATCAATGATAAATCCCACTTTTTTACGTCTGCCTTTGCTATAAAATGTGTGGATATGCGGCCTTGGAATTAGATGGGAGACTTTAATCCGCACAAGATGATGTGGTTCTAATTCCTCTCGGCCTGCGGCGGATCGGCATGCACAAAAAATGTGATCGGACGACCTTCTTTGACAGAAAGTGTACCATAGTGGTAAAAATACTGCACGGGCGACAGTACAGTCAATATGGCGGGGCGGCGGAACAAGAGACGAACAACGAAGAAATCGACATCTGACAGCAGTCGGGACTTTCCATCAACTTCTGTTGGTGCAAGCATTGACGACAAGTGTGATCAGACTGATATTATTTCGGATTTGACGGATAAACAGTGTGCACTAGTTGATGTGTTAGATGTGCCAAAAACTGTGCGTATTCTTATGTCATATGATCTGGCAAACGAGTCCGCAACAGGTGTTGCCCGTGCAGTCGTCAGTGACAGTGACAGTGTGCCTAAAGCATGTTCTTAATTAGAGCTGTTCCTAATTAGACGAACTATTGATCGGCAAACCTAGATCGGAGAAGATCGGCGATCTTTTGGTTTCTTTCTTAATTGAGATTGAACGAACTTAGGCGAACTTCAGCAAACCAGGTTTGCCATGGTTCTCTTTCTTAACTGAAGTACTTGATTCGGCGTACTTACTGTCTGCGAAGTGTTCAAAATGGCTGCCGCTATGCCGCTTCGCGATTTGAACGATGTTTGTTTTTGTACTCCGTGCAGTAGCGACCCCACAAACAGCGTTGCGCCTCCCACAAATCAATAAAAAATAGGTCTTGTTCTTCGCACGAGTGAAATATCGCCGTCCGCCATATTTGTTTGTATCGGTGACTGTCTTCTTATCTCCAACGCATAAGAGGGTAAAAGTTTTGACCAATCAGAGAAAAGGTTCGCCTTTGTTTGCTCAACACGTTTAGCGAACCTTTTCCGACAGCGAACTATGGTTTGCCGAGGTTCGTGAACTACTTCGAACTAGGTTCGCCGTATCTTTAGATCGTCCAATTAAGAACCAACCTGGTTCGTCCGAGATCGTGAACTGTAGTTTGTCAGAGTTCGCAAACTAAAGTTCGTTTAATTAAGAACATGCTTTAACATAACATAAACTGTAGCAACGAACGAACCAACACCAGAGCTCAGCCAACAGATCAGTGTGAACGTTGCTGTCAGTGTCAGCCGAGTCCAGATGCGACCTTTCCTGTGTTAACCGACTACAGTGACAGGAGAGAAGAGGATAGGCTCAACTTTGGGCGAACCCTTGCGGCCGATGTGGCGCACCGTCGATATCTATGCCTCTCCCCTTTGTCTGCCGCTTCCTAGCCAACAGTCAGACAAGCGGAGGAGGGCGTGAATTTTCTTGAGACCCTGCTGTTGCACTGAAGGGCTCACGGTGATCTATGTCTCTCGCTGATATGATATATAAGTCCTAACTCATAACAGAGTGTGCAAGGAGGACGAAGGAGAGGAAGACAGAGGAAAAGATGGGAGGACAATATCTCAGAGTGGACAGGACTGAAGCTGCGCGATACGCTAAGAATGGCAGAGAAAAGAGAGAAATGGAAGGAGCTGGTTGCCAAGTTATCAGTGGTGCCCCAACGGTCGGCAAGACTACGGGAGATAGATAGATAGATAGATAGACAGACAGACAGACAGACAGACAGATAGATAGATAGATAGATAGATAGATAGATAGATAGATAGATAGATAGATAGATAGATAGATAGATAGATAGATAGATAGATAGATAGATAGATAGATAGATAGATAGATAGATAGATAGATAGATAGATAGATAGATAGATAGATAGATAGATAGATAGATAGATAGATAGATAGATAGATAGATAGATAGATAGATAGATAGATAGATAGATAGATAGATAGATAGATAGATAGATAGATAGATAGATAGATAGATAGATAGATAGATAGATAGATAGATAGATAGATAGATAGATAGATAGATAGATAGATAGATAGATAGATAGATAGATAGATAGATAGATAGATAGATAGATAGATAGATAGATAGATAGATAGAACTCATTACACATTCTGCCCCAGGACCGAAATCCCCAAATTTGGAAATTGCCCTCTGAAAGACTGTATTACAATTCTAGAGACAGATCGAGCATGATGGTTCAAGGGTGGTGCCAGAATAGCTTTGTAGCAGAAAAAAAATCAAAACAGTAATCAATAAAGTTACAAAGCAAAATATACTTTCAATTTACTCGTTTGACATTGATGATGTCCAGAATGAGTCACTGCAATTGTTAACCCATTTAACCCGGAGGGCTCATTTCCCAAATTTTAGAGGTGTCACTAAGCAACTATGTACCTACCAGTTCTAGGAGTTGGATCGACCATGATAATTCAAGGGTAGTGCCAGATTGGCCTTTTGCGCATTGGGGTGCAACATTACATATTTTTGTCGGGAATTTAACCGATTGCTGGAGTCAAAAGACTCGCAGTTTTTGAGTTACGTCTAACTGTTTACGGAAAGCCTCTATAAAGCCTTAACTCATTCGCGGCAAGCCGCATCCGGATGCGCGGCTTCGGCCGCGCATCCGGATGCGGCTATCCGCGAATGAGTTAACTGACCTTCAAGAATATGGCGCATGCAATGTACGACAAATAAAGTTTGCACTGATATATAGGCAATGAAAACCCACAGGTACGTGTAGGTCGCGGTCCATGTCTTTTGCCAAATGACTATTTGGGGAAAAAAGCTAGATTTTCACTGTACAACGATAAAAATCTCGCATTTCTAAATAATAATAATAATAATACAAATATTAATAAAATAATTTTTTTTAAAAATTTAAATAGACATACCGGCTTGTATTAATAACGGCAATTCTTATCTTTTCTGTTCACTGTCAAAGGAGTCTTTGAGCAAAACATCTTGGGCCGACGTTGGTCGCAGTGGGCCCGAGTACGACAGTGCGCGGGCCCACTGCGGCCGATGTCGGCCCAAAGGTCTTTTGCTAACTGGAAAGCCTTCGACAGTGAATGAAAAGCAAAGCTGCATAGTGTAAGGGCCTTGTTTGCTATCTTAGACTTACGAGCATTCAACTTTGAAGAACCGCTTATAATAAAGTGGCCCCCACATTCATGGACAGCTCTCCGCCCCAACCCCACTCCACAGCCCCCCTCCCCTTCTCCCAATAAGATTAATTGTACGCACTTTGCCCAGTCATGCATACCTATCGAATTGCATGAACACGTCCTTGACACGTCATTTAGTTCTTTTCGGAAACACACTCACCCCTTTTAAAGCTCGTGTCGCGTTGAACCACACCCATGCACTATTGCCTGTCTTACCTGAACAGCAATAGGACCGTATATTGCTTCCTGAACAGGTACACATTTCATTTTTGGGAAATCACCTTTCCGAAAGGAGGAACTCTGCCTGTGTGTTGGGCTGTGATTTTGGACCTTACGGCTTCACGCCGCAAGGTTAAAACAAATCACGGACCAACACACACTGTTTACGTGAACCCGATATATTAAAGTCATGTATTCCCTTCGCTCAAAGCAGTCAGATGTGTCAGAACAGCCAACATGGAGTGAGTGTGAGGTTACGTGCAAATCGTGGTAAGTGTACGGTCATTATACAGCAGAACCTGTTTTGACCGACCGCCTTTTTTTGCAAGACAAAGTGGTCTTACAAGACAGATGCTCTCTCAAGAGAAGTCTTGGAGGGCAAAAAAGTGCCATCCGTCATTAACTCATTCTACCCCAACACCGAAATCCCCAAATTTTGCCGTTGTCCTCCGAAGACTGCAATGCAGTGCAGGACACAGATCGACCATGATAGTTCGAGGGTGATGCCAGAATAGCTTGGCGCCCACAGGCGCCAAGCTATTCTGGCATCACCCTTGAACTATCATGGTCGATCCTTATTTTGCTGTGGTGTGTCTGGGGTAGAATGAGTTTAAAAAAACACACCATTTGGGTAACTAAAGCCACCTAAATGATGATCTTTAATGACAGGTGATCTTTCTGGTCGTTCAAAACGGGTTCTGCTGTATAAGAAGGTTTCTTGGTATGACAGTGTCGTAACTGGTGCACTGCAGAGATCAACACACTCCAGCTCCGTCCGGAACAACCGATTCTCAAGTATGAGGTTGGTGTTTGTTTGCTGGTTTATGTCAGTTAGTTTGCTTATTTGTTTGTTTGTGTGTTTGTTTGTTTGTCTGTCTGCTATTTGTTTTTTATTTGCGTGTTTGTTTGCTGTTTGTTTGTTTGTTTGTTTTGTGTTTTTGCTTGTTTGCTTGTTTGTTTTTGTTTGTTTGCTTGTTTGTTTGTTTTTGTTTCTTTGTGTGTTTGTTTTGTTTTTCTGTTTGCTTATTTGTGTCTGTTTCTTTCTTTCTTTCTCTTTTACTTCAGTCTGTCCGTCTGTCTGTATGTCTGTCTGTTCGTCCGTCCGCCCGTCCGTCCGTCAGTCCGTCAGTGTCTCTGTCTATCTTCTTGCTTGCCATTTGTGTTCTTAATAGACAATTTATGCTCATCGTCTATATGTTCTATGAATAACTATCACTGCATTCCTCATGCCCCTTAAGCTCTTTTAACTCTAGGCTATATTATTTGAGCGACCACACGTTCGGTGTCAAAATTAATACGAGCGTCGTGCTATCCAGTTTTGTTGTCTGCTTTGGTTTGCTTTTTGATTAGAATCTCATTGCTATTCATACCATTAACATGTAAAAGCAGTATGTCCATGCATAAAAGGAGCGATATTTTCATTGTGTAACAATGAAAATATCGCTTTCTCTATGGACATACTGTTTTATTGTTTTTTTTTAAATAACTACAGAACCTATATACAAACATTTCTTTATGAAAATGTCATTCTTGGTGGGGAGCTGGGTGGCTCGGTGGTAAAGCGTTCGACTCTAGACCAAAAGGTCGTGGGTTCGAAACCAGCTGGGGTCAAAATTTGTACAAACCACTTTTCGGTGCCCCGTCTTTGAAATCACCTTCGTTGTGGACAGAAGACGTGAAGCCCTAAACGTGTAACGTTTTTCATTCTTGAGTTGCACGCCAGAGGTCATCATCGGGTCGACCTCGGCCCGAGTCGACCCGCGCACAACTGTGCCCTGGCCGACTGCGGCCGGCGTCGGCCCGAAAACTCTTGCTTACTGGGTCGCCAGTTAAGATGAAGGTGACTAGTACCTGATGACTTCCTGAGAAGAAAAAAAAAAGTCATAAAAACGGAAAAGTGGTCATTTGATATTCCACTCGCTGTCACTAGAACCTGAAACAGTTGAAATGAAATCTCTGTTTTCTTCCTGCTCAGTGCATCATTTAAAGCCACGCCCGTATCATGTGGTTTCTGAAAAAAAAATAAGGGTAATTTGGACTGGGCTTGGAAAAGAGAATGGTGCGGCTAACTCCACGCCCAACGACTCCCGACAAGAGCCAAGTTGCGGCGGGTAAGCAGTGCGCGCCAGAAGCATAGACAACACTCAGATCATCTCCAAGAGGCATAGATCCTCATGAGCCCTCCGGGCTCATGAGGATCTATGCCTCTTGGAGATGTTCTGAGTGTTCTCTATGCTTATGGTTGAAGCTAGTTACTGGCCGTGACTTGGCTCTCTTTCATAGTAAACGTAACCTCAGTATTATGTCTTTTGTTTCCCGCTGGCTTAGCGATACTCTTTATCCTCTTTACACTGCCAGTGGACGCAAAATTGTTTCTTTCTTTAATCGTTGTAACTCGCACTCAGCGTCAAAGATGACCAACCGTCAAAGAAACATGGATACAAAGCGGTTTCAGCAAGAGGCATAGATCCTCATGAGTCCCCCATCGCTCCCCGGCTCCGCATATCCGAATGCAGCACGTCTCCAATCTGTTAATTTAACTCATTCTACCCCAACACCGAAATCCCCAAATTTTGCCGTTGTTCTCTGAAGACTGCATTGCAGTGCAGGACACAGATCGACCATGATAGTTCAAGGGTGATGCCAGAATAGCTTGGCGCCCATAGGCGCCAAGCTATTCTGGCATCACCCTTGAACTATCACGGTCGATCCTTATCTTGCTGTGGTGTGTCTGGGGTAGAATGAGTTAAACAAACACTTCATTGTCAACTGTCTACGTGACGGGAAGCTCGCTGATCGGATGAAATTTATCTGAGGTTGAGGTTTTGTTAACTCGTTCGAGACGAACTGCATCAGGACACGCGGCCTAAGCCGCGTATCCGGATGCAGTTCACCTCGAATGAGTTAACCTTTTCACGCAGTTCGCCTCGAATGAGCTAAGCTTTTCACTTCTAGAATCAGTGTCCTGCGTGGAATTTTTTTTAATTATTTTTATTTTTTTTAAGAGCAGGCATTTTGATGGCGTGACTGATATGGGCTGTTATCCAGCGTAACAAACCAATTCAGAGCGTAAGTCACAGCCACCACGTCCATTGTTAGGCTTGAGGAATTGACTTTGTGGGCTGCACTGTCATTGATTGATTAGTTGCGTGTTTAACGTCCACTGCACCGGAGTGATAATGGACGGCCCTGACTGGGGGGGTTATGGGGGGACGGGAAAATCTATTGCCTATGGAGTACGACCTGAACACTGATCAACTCAGGCGCACTCCAACTGTGCCACTTTGATTTACCGGGACCTTTCAACGGACATGCTATTGAACAAATCCGTCCCCCCCCCCCCCCTGGATTGTGAGTCCAGCTACCGGGGCCGGGACAGAATTCAAACCCACGACCCGGCGATTCCCTTCGCTCTCCTGCACCGACGTTTAACCGCCTGAGCTATTTCGGACTCTCTGCACTGTCATCGTATGTGGTGTTGCCTTTATTTGTGACTGTGAAGCCCCAGCCTGACTGACTGTGGGTGACAGAGCCGCCTGCGTGTATGATCAGATCTTATGCTTGCTATTCTCTTCTAACAGCATTATGATTTCTGTTGCTGTCTTACCCGCTGACCTCTCTCGACAGTTTTTTTCCCATATTTTCAGGTACGTTAGATTGGTACAGATGTAGGAACTGGGTTGAGATTCGTTCCCATTCTCTTGACTGCTTCAGTTCTGTCACTTTCTTTTGGACCTCTTGGACTGAATCTTTCGCTTGTCCCATCCATGATTTGCTCCTTGTGAGTCTGCTGCCTTTTTCACTTTTGACCGCTTCATGGAGCGGATTGCTCGGGTGTTCTAGCTTTCTGTCTTGTCTGAGCTGACGAGTGTTTTATTAAAATAATAAACAATAATAATAATAATAATAATAATAATAATAATAATAATAATAATAATAATAATAATAATAATAATAAAATAATAATTATTATTATTGTTGTTGTTGTTATTGTTATTGTTATTATCATATTGTTGTTGTTGTTCTTCTTGTTGTTCTTGTTGATGTAGTTGTTAGTATTATTATCCCTGTCATCATAGTAATCACGATGCTAGTCCCAAAATATGACAGCCATTTAGTTGTACAGTAGAATTATTTTTGCAGGGAAAAAAAGTGGTAAAAAATACTCATGTGCTTTCTGTAGAGTGCAAAAAAGCGCCATCTATCATTAAAGGCCATCATTCAGGAAGCTACAGGTACCTGAATGATGGCCTTTAATGACAGAGATCTCTCAGAAGGGTGGTCCTGAAAACTGGTTCTGCTGTAGAAGAGAGAGCTTTGACACATTCTACCTCAGGCCCGAAATTCCCAAATTTTGAAGTTGCCCTCTGAAGGCAAGTATTACAATTCTAGAGACAGCTCGAGCATGATAGTTCAAGGGTGGTGCCCGAATAGCTTGGCGCCTATGGGCGCCAAGCTATTCTGGCACCACCCTTGAACTATCATGCTCGATCCATGTCTTGCTGTGGTGTGTCGCGGCTGAATGAGTTAAAAGAATGGAAGTTACGTGTGTTTTTTTTTTTTTGTTTTGTTTTTATCGGAAACTCGTCCTGGTGCCGCTCAGTGCATTCCTTGCATGTGCTTCAACGTATAGATTGTACCATTATAAGCTTATTGACGTCAGCGGGACTGGAAAAGACCAAACCACCAGTCAAATTAAACACTTCAGCACTCGTTTGTCGACAAGGTGACCATGTGTCATAGCAGAGTGCTCGTGTGGCAGACCTTGGACCTACCTAAGCCTCGCGAACTCCAGCTGGGTGTTATCTAGGCCATGTACAGCACTATTTACTTTTTAAGCACGAGTACTCTTGGCTGTTTCAAGTTTTGGACTTTGTTTCCCAACTCTCTGGGGGCTCAGAAAAAGAGATGACTGATAACGTTTCTTATCCAAGACTAAGGTAATAGGGTAAATAGGAAAAAAACACCAGAAAGGGAAAGAACTCTGCACAGTTTTCCCCCTTACTAGTGTTTATTTCCTACCTACCTGATACCTTATATTTTGTGCGGTGTCCTTTAATACAAAGAGCCATGGGGTAAAAATCCATTATGTGGCATTTATACCGCAATAATGCATAGAGTGGCTGTACACAACATTTAATGTTTCGGACTTTTTATAACTCTACCTTCATTTTTATTTTCATTTTCACTTCATTTAGTTTAGAGAAAGGACAAAATTAACTCTTTGGGTGTCGGCAGCGGTTTTAGTCGCGATGATTGCTCCGATTATTGCGGCACGCGCCCTCGTGCCAGTCGTACTGTTAATACCGGATAAGTATCCCAGACTGTGGATGTCATTGAGTCACCTCCCTGAAGGCACGGGCCACATATATTTTCATGAGCCCCTGCGGCTGCCGGGGGGGGGGGGGGGGGAGGGTGGTTGAGACTATGCGCCTTTTGCAGATTTAGCCAGCTGTATGAATCCACGGGATGTTTGAAGTCCGAGCAATGTTTGGTCTACGTTTGATTTTAGGTTGACTCCTATTGGTTTCCTCAGGTTAAAAAATATTCATCCATGTTACTGTTACGTATCAGTCCGCGAAATGCTTGATCTTCTTTTGATTTCAGGATAACTCCTACTGGTTTGCACAGGTTGAGGGCATTCATCCACGTTTCTGTTATCTGAACGAAGACTGACATAGTGTAAACAGATTGCTCGCTCTTGTCCGGGTGATGGCACAGGCATGGGATGATCGTTAGTAACTGATCACCTCTTAACACAGTTAGTATAGTACATTACACTGACCAGCGAAAGAAATGCGGCATTTTTGGAATCGTCGGAAACACTTTAGATGTTTTCGACGTGTCGCGTTTCTTTTGCTCATCACTATACTACCGCCGGTGTTAAGAAGTGACCGACTACTCAACGATCAACCCAAACTTGTGGATGATGGCATGCTCCGTCATGCTGCTTTGTCTTCTCTTGTCTCACTCTTCTGATTTACACTGATTTGATGGCTTTACACTAGGCATACACCCCTTTTATCGGAGCGATAATCTAAACGAAGAACACCCTGAAGGGTCGTGCGAGGTAGATTTTCAAAGAGCAATGAACTGCTATCTACATGTCCCATCAAGCAAACTTTCATCGAACCAACGTTGGCCGCAGCCGGCCTACGGGCCGGCTGCGGCCGACGTTGGTTCGATGAAAGTTTGCTTACTGGCCTATGCGTGCTTGCACACTTGAATCTGTATAACATATACGTGATATTAACCCGGAAAAGAACCTTTATTATCGGAGCTACTATCATGCAACGATGAGTCACAGCGGGCTTTTAGTTCAGCTATGTTCAGGTCCGGGCTCGTTCCAATTCTTTCTTTACAAGGGACACGAGGCCAAATCTAAACCCGTGATTGATAATAAATGTAAATGTTGTTGGTCGCTTCTGACAAGAATGTTATCAGTTCATGCCCTAATTTGTTTATAATCAAAACGTTACCGTTTTGCACTAAATGGATTCCGCCATTTTGTCTTCGTCAGTGACTTCGTTTCTGTTGGTGTGCTGCATTTACGGTACCGTGTTCACAATCGGAATCGTTTATGTCTATGATTGCGTACCAGCTATATGAGACCTGCCCATGATAATAATAAATCAGATCAAAGACAATTGGCTGAATCCATTTAACTTTTAAACTCCCAGAACTAAATGAATTTCATTGTAAAGACTGAATGGAAGTCATTTTTTTTGGGGGGGTTTAAGAGTTAAAGTACGGAAAGACAGTGGGTTGCGTCCTTTACAGTGAGGACTAAACGGAGCGTTTCGCTGAATCACCTCGATCACTGCATCCTGCGCCCTGGTTAGCAGTCGTACACATTTAATACCAGACGAGTACCTCAAACTGTGAGTGTCAATGAGGCAACTCCTTGCGAACAAGAGGCATATTGTTCTGGAATTTGGTATATTAACCCTTTTAGCCCGGATTCCTACAGCAGGAGATGACTTGACCATGATAATTCAAGGTTAGTGCCAGATTAGCTTGGCGCCTTGAATTATCATCGTCAAGCCATCTCCTGCAACTGGTACATATTCATTAGGTAACACCTCCAAAATTTGAAAAATGGGACCTTGGGGCAAAAAAGGGTTAGTGAGAAAATGTGCCTCTTGCAGAAGAAGCGGAGTGGATGAATACAGCACCTGTCTTGTAACCCCTTCTCTGCCAACGGACGTATATTTCTTTTCTGAACTCTGTGTTCACTGATTGACCAAAAGTCACAGCTGTCCAAAGAACATTGATACAAAGTGGTCTCAGCAAGAGGCATAGATCCTCATGAGCCCCCGCATTCGCGGGGGCTCATGAAGATCTATGCCTCTTGCAGTTAGATCGCGTTCACTTTTTCTCGGCAGTGAAGGGTTTAAGACCACTGCTACGGGTTCTGCGGTAGATGGTGCAATTCCTGAACATTTTGTTCCTATTTATAAACTGGATACGTGATCGTTGATTGTTGCTTTATCCGATTAGCGTGTGCGTCTCGCTTCCATTGGAAATCCATGTACTATATTTGTATTACAAAAACTGCGATATCCTTTCCGGCATCTGGCATCAAAGATATACCTGAGCATTTCCTGCTGTTTATAATCTGGAGATGAAGTCATTGGTTGTTGCTTTAACTGATTAGCCTGTAATCTATGTACATTATTTGTATTACAACAAAAGCGATATCTTGTCCTGAAACATATCACGTGAATGCGACCTGGCATCATGCATCTGTATTTATACGACGTATGTTTATTCAGAGCATCAATTCATGCCTGATGTAAAATAACATGAGTGAATAATCTCACCTCACGGTGTACGACTTGCGTTTTCAGTATTTTCTGCGCTGATTCGTAAGTGCTTCAATGAGCCAAGCACACGAAAGGGTTTGACATTTTCATTTCATTACCTCTGTTCCGTGATAGAAATGTATACCCCATTAACATTTAACCCGTTCAGTGCCAAGAAAATTTGAAAACACCCAACTGCAAGAGGCATAGATCTTCATGAGCCCCCGCAGTTGCGGGGGCTCATGAGGATCTATACCTCTTGCTGACACCACTTTGAATCCATGTTCCTAGGACAGCCGGGGCAGGTTGATGTTAAATTGACGGAGACAGCAGAAACACAGTTTCCGTCAAAGGGCACTGAACGGCCTTTTATCACAGCAAGAAAGCGTTAACAATTTACACATATCCCCTTCATAAATATTCTTGGTAGATACGTCTTACCATACTAAACCTTGACCAAGCTGTAACTGTCAAGCCTGTGAAATGCAAACATAAAAATCGCAACAAAGAAAGGAACACACTTAACTCATTCAGCCCGACGCACGTATTTCCCAAATTTTGGAGGCGTTATCTAACGACTATGCACCTGTTGCAGGAGATGGATCGACCATGATAATTCAAGGGTAGTGTCAGATTAGTTTGGCGCCGACCGGCACCAAGCTAATCTGACACTACCCTTGAATTATCATGGTCGACCCATCTCCTGCTGTAGTGCGTCGGGGCTGAAAGGGTTAAAATGGACAATTACAACACAATTTTCCTTTGTAAGCGTGTGGGTGTTTTTTTAATTGTCAGGGTTTTTCTTCAAGACTAAACATAAGCCGCTTCTGTTTTGGTGAGTATGAAGTTTGAACCCCGTATTATAAAAGGGTTGATGTATCAGGCTACGTATTGCGTTCTCGTGTGAATTCGCTTCCAGCAGCGTGACTTTCCAATGAAATACAGAATGCGTGCGTTCACTTATGATTTTGGGATGTTCTTCTGAAAGTTCAGGAGTTCATGAGTAAATAACAGCTTGCGGAGTCGCTGGTCTTCACCGACTTGGTTTGCAGCCAAAACCAATCGTACGTTTCTTTCATTTAAGCTTTAGACACTCGAGCTATGTGGCTGAGTGTCTCAAATTTGGTAGAGATTCAGTGGAGACTGCATCAACCCCCTCACTGCTGCCGTGTTTCTGAAAATCTTTGTTTATTATACGCCAAAGAGCCCCAAACGTCCAAGAACCATAGATACAAAGTGTCGTCTGCAAGAGACATAGATCCTCATGAGCCCCCGCAATTGCGGGGGCTCATGAGGATCTATGTCTCTTGCAGTTGAATTGTGTTCAATTTTTAATTTCATTTCAGTGAAGAGGTTTCTGTTCAGAAGAAATTCGACTGTGACAGCTCGAGGCCAGAGTACCTAGGTGCTTTTATAGGTACCAAGTTATTTTTGCACGAACGTTGGATTATCATGGTCCATCCATATCTTCTTGTTGTGTGTCAGACCTGAACGGATTAAATATTGCACTAGAAATGCCCGTCATTAATTTTGTTTTAAATCCAATTAATCTGCGGACTTCATTAACGCATGTGTTTGCTTTCGCTTAAAGACAACTACTAAAGGCAACATTGTGTCATCTAGATTAAAGTTTGCATGTTGGACCCAAACTACTCAAAGCTGGAAAACTAGAGAGAAAAAAAAGTCACGTTACTTGCTTCAATTTATTAATTATAAACCTTTTTTCTGGAGGTCATTGCTAAGCAATCGTGGGTTCGAACCCAGCTGAGATCAAAATTTGTTCAGAACCTTTTGGTGCCTCGTCTTTGAAATCACCCTCGTGATGGCAAAATACTTTAGGCCCTGTAGGTTATTTTTAATTGCGGAACCTCCCAGAAGAATTCCAGGGCTGTATTTTATAATGTCCATGGCAAGAGGAATAGATGTTCATGGGCCCCTACAGCTGCAGGGGACCATAGAAATCTATGATGATTGCTCGCAGACAAATCAAAGTGGTAAAATAGTCCGACTCGATGTAGAAAAAAACAAAACAATATCTTTTATAAGAGAACAAGTTCAAAGTCGTAAGTAAAAGCTGATAACTGACTTTAGAAAATAGGACACAAACAAGTGTTCGGTGCAAAACAGCAGGGCGAGAGCAACCTAAAAGAGTTAAGTGCCGCCCTGACATCACCCCGTAACCCCTTTCATGCCAACACAGTACATTCTTTTTCTGAAATCTGTACGGAACGACCAAAAAGCCACAACTGTCCAAAGAACATGGACAGAAAGTGGTCCCGGCAAGAGGCATAGATCCTCATGAGCCCTCGCAGTCGCTGGGGCTCCTGAGGATATGTGCCTCTTGCAGCTAGGTCGCGTTCACTTTTTCTCGGCAGTTAAGGGGTTAACTCGGTTAGGCTGTCCCGCCCTGTCATGATGACTTCATGGTAGCACCGGTTCAAGGAAAGTGCATGAACAACTACAAATGCCACAAGTTTGTACAACTCGGGCAATGTCCTGAGCACGGAACGTTTTCTTGAGTCCTGGTCTGTAATTTTGCACATTACGCATTCAAGCCGCAAGGTCCAAAATCACAGCCTGGTACACTTTTAACCCTTTAACTGCCGGGGAAAGGCGAACGACACTCGGCTGCAAGAGACATAAATCCTCATGAGCTCCCGCTGTTGCGGGGGCTCATGAGGATATGAGGATTTATGTCTCTTGTTAGTCCTGTGTTCTTTGTGCTTTTGTTTGTCTCTTTTACATCACGCGAATGTAGGTCAGTGTGCAGCTGTTGCAGACGAGAAATTGGTGATCACTTGCAGCGAAGGGGTTAATGTAAAGTCTTCATATTTTCTTATCAAGCGGCCACTGCACCAGCACTGCAAACCTCCCGGTCAGCGCTGTGGGTTCGTATTAACCCTTTCCCTGCCAACGGACACACGTTGCATTTCTTAACTCATTCTACCCCATCACCGAAATCCTCAAAATTTGCCGTTGTCCTCTGCAGACTGCATTGCAGTGCAGGGCACAGATCGACCATGATAGTTCAAGGGTGATGCCAGAATAGCTTGGCGCCCATAGGCGCCAAGCTATTCCGGCATCACCCTTGAACTATCATGGTCGATCCTTATCTTGCTGTGGTGTGTCTGGGTAGAATGAGTTAAGCCCGTGTTCATTGAACGACCAAAAGCTACAATCGACCAAAGAACATGGATACACATTGGTCTCAGCAAGTGGCATAGGTCCTCATAAGCCCCCGATTCGTTGGGGCGCAAGATGATCTATGCCTCTTTCTGTTGAATTTGCTGTTTCTTTTCTGGGCAGTGAAGGAGTTAGCAATAGTCAGCAACTGAGAACATCCTGGCAGCCAGCCAGCCAGTCTATAAACTCCCTCTCTCCTCCGCCGCCCCCCCCCCCCCACCCTCCCCCCTCCCCCCGCCCCCCACCCAGTTTTATTTCGTTCTCGGTTCCAAGTTGAAGGTCAATTAAACAATCGACCAGATCAAAAGCTTGTGTAGTCAGTCACCGATGTTTCACTCTGTTGACAAGTAAAGCGTACCACGAGAGATATACAAACAAACGTGTAACTAAATTATTGCTTTGCCTGTTTCAAATTTGCGTTGAAGTGGACTCTTTCACATCATGAATGTCGTTGTATCCAGATTGCAGACCAAAGATGGGGCAAGCATTGATTGTAGGTACGGTATACATTCCAAGGGACCACTCTGTGCTGGAAAATCATTTGTTTATAAACCAACAGATTTACTCTTAGTTTGTGACACCAAATCGGTAGCACACGACACACTTGGCAACAAATTGTATGTATATTTTAAATTATTAAGTTTCAAGTTTAAAGATGTTTGTTGTTGTTGTTGTTCAGTGTTCTTTGTTTATTTTGTTCTTTTGGGTTATGTTTTTGCTTTTTGGTCTAAAATCACCAGGATGTGAAAGACCTTAAATAAAATTCATTCATTCATTGCGCCGAATCGCCCATCGCAAGATAAAGATATGGTACAAGGAGCATAAAACACCCGACTTGTTTGGAGCAATGACCTTTTTTATGCAAGAAACGTAATCTTACAAGATAGAAGCTGTATCACCATCATTTATGTGTCCACCCTTGAAGTCTTGAAAGGCAAAAAAAAGTGTCAACTGTCGTTAAAAAAAACATCCTTCAGGTGGCTACAGTGTCGCCTGTCATTATAGACCACCACTTTGGTGGCTGTAGCCACCTAAATGGTGGTCTTTAACGTTATTTTATTAGTTTTGTCCTTCCAGACTTCTCTTCAGACAGCACCGCCTAAGATTATGGTCTTTAACCCATCTCATACTGAGGATAAAATTTCACATTTTTACACTGCCATAATAATTATGCAAGCTACATTATAGTACTTACAGATACGGATATAGACCAATGGCTTTAGTTCAAGGGTGGTGCCAGAATAGCTATTCTGGCACCACCCTTGAACTATTTTAATCAAACTTATTTCACACACTTGTGCATTCCGACTGATACGGGTTAATGACAGGACCGATGATCTCTCACAGAAAGGTCGTTTAAAACGGGTTCGGTTGTAGTTTATGCCAGTGTCTTTGCTGTGGACTGGCTTAGGGACGTGGTGTGTATTGCATTTGTCATGGGTTGTCGATTTGACCTTTTAACCCCTTAACTGGCGGGGAAAGGAGCACGCTGAAGAGACATAAATCCTCATGAGTCCCCGCAGTCGGTAGTCCTGTGTACTTTGTGCCATTCATTCATTAGCTCCATTTTTATGTCCCTCTGGCACTGTACAGTGATCGGGGACTAACTTTGTGCCCATGTGTGGTCCCATTTTATTTGTGTTCTTCACGCGAATGTCGGTCAGTGTGTGTAGCGGTTTCAGACGCGAAAGCGAAAAAGACATAATTGTTTCTGTACGCTGCTATCCAGGTATTCTTGAGTGATTTTTCCGTGTTTCTGTTTCAGCGGAAACCTGAACAACTCTAACTGCTGGACATAACTGTGTGTGATGACTTGATGAAGCGTGTGTGACCACCGTTCAGTGGGACATCCTTACAAGATGACTTGACTGATCTGGATCTACAACTTTGGTTTCTCATTTATGTGAGCGCCAAAGTGCAAACGGAACTGCTTCTAATTAAACATACATAGATTCATATCTCACTCGTGAACTCACACACCAGCACAGAAATTGAGGTACTTCCATAGGATCTCCGACAAAACCGACGGCAAATTGTGTCAAAAAGTGATGTGACTATGTCAGGTATTGGCAAGGACGAGAATTGTACTGACTCTCTTTAGCTGCACTGTTATAGACACACTTTCCGGATGGTTCGAATTCTGACAGGACCAAGCACTGAATTTTCGTCTCCCGTCTTCTGTGGTTTGTAGTTTAAAATACATCAGAACCAAAGCTCTCACTTCCGTCTTGAATCCGCCAAATGGATCTTTCGAATTGTGACGGGATGAAAGAACTGACTTTGATTTTGCGGTGAAAAGACAACAAAACGTTTACTCTCACATCCGTCTCCCAACTCATCATGACATCCTACGACCTGACCATGAAGATCATCCTTCTCGGGGACTACAGCGTGAAGAAATCAGACATTCTTAAGGCGCTGAGTACCGTAACTCCCAGTCCAGTGGTGGCTTATCTGGGCATGCGCACTCCAGCACAGGTCGAGATGATGTTCATCCGTGACGAGAAACGCGTCAAAGTGAAAATACACGACACAGCGGGTAAAACTGTTAACTCTTAAACTCCCAGAACTAAATAGCTTCCATTTTGTAGAGTTAAATAATAATACTAATAATAAGGAAGATTTATAAGGCGCCTATACATGGTAAGATGCTCTAGGCGCCGTACATATGAACAAGGAAAATATTACACAAAAAGGTGACAAAGCCACATGTACAATTACACAGAAAACAGAAAAATGACTAATTACATGAACACTGATAATCAAGAAGCCACATGTACAATTACACAGAAGAACAGAAAATGACTAATTACATGAACACTGATAAGGTGTTAACACGTTTATTTAACTCGTTCAGTGCTAGCTGACGTAGATCGTCGTTAATGCAACGCAACCGCAATCTTCGTTAATGAAACACGAAAAACCCTCGATGTTCCAAGAACATGAACTCAAAGTTCTGTCAGCAAGAGGCATAGATCCTCATGAGCCCCCGAAAATGCGGGGGCTCATGAGGATCTGTACCTCTTGAAGTTAATTGTGTGGGGTTCACATTTTTTTTCGGTACCGTAGGTGTTAAAATCAGATTGCCTAAGCTTTCCACCTTCTTTCCTAAATACTACAAGTTTTATTAGACATATTTGCTGATCAGCACACATGGACTTGTTTTGAAATGGCTGAAATTGGTCCACTTTAGGAGATACTTGGGGTTTGTATTTTTGTGTTGTTTTTTAATCTGTTCTGCGTTTAATTTTGGTTTATCCTTTAGGTTGTCGGTAGCGATTTTTGGCGAGGTGATTCCCGCAGTCAAAGGGTAAAAAAAAAAAAACCGCAGTCGGCAAATTGAAGAGAAATACGCTATATGTGTGATAACGCTGGATCCCGACATAATTACATGTGCGCAATACAGACTATGCGGTTGTTTATATATGCTGACGAGAAAAAGAAATGCGACATTTTGGGAACCATCGGAAACACTAAAGTGTTTCTTTTCCTTATCAGTATATTTCTGATGGTGTATGTTTCTCGATCTTATGCAATGCTTGACCCACTTTTGATTTAGAGATAACCTTTCTTCATCGATTGCAGTATACTGTATACTGGCACTACCCTTCCGCATTTGCCGCCGGACAGAAAAATATGCAGATGAGCAAAAGAAATGAGACTTCGTTAGGATCATAGGAAGCACTGAAGTTTTTTTCCGATGATTCTAACGATGTCACATTTCCTTTGCTCATCGGTGTATGTATGTTTACAGGTCAGGAAAGGTACAGAAGCATCACATCTTCCTTCTACAGAGGAGCCCATGGGTGTGTTCTTCTCTTTGATGTCACACAGCGCAACACGTTTGAAAATCTACATATCTGGTATGTTGTGAAAAGGTATAGTTTGTTGGTGGTGGTGGTTGTGGTGGTGGTTTTTCTGGTTATTGTTTTCCTTGTTGTTCTTGTTATTGTTGTTTCTTTTTAATCCAACACCAAAACATTAAATCTGCAGCATTTGCCAGGATAATATAAGCAACATAAGTAAAAGGAGAACGGGAAACAGGTAAGCAAAGAACCAGATCGAGCTTCACACACACACACACACACACACACACACACACACACACACACACACACACACACACACACACACACACACACACACACACACACACACACACACATGCAGACAAAAGCGTCAGAGTGGGTTACCTACCATTTTATGTCACAATGGGTTCCCATATTTCTATTTATTCTAGGGCTCTGGAATTGATGCGAATGTTTAGAACTCACCTTATAACTAAGCTCTATAACTTAAAATAAAATAGACATTTTCTAGAAACAGAGCCACTAGATGGGGAAAAAAATGGGTTTCTACCAATAATGTGGGTTCCTCTCACACACAAAAACTGGCATTACAGTCAAAATGGGTGTCTTCACAACAGTAGGCGTCTGTAATAAGGTCAAGTTCATGGAATACTTCTTTTTCACATTATGTTTTTTTCCAACTTAATGTGTATGTGTGCTTTAACATTTTTTTACATTGTATGGTGCAAAATTCAATAAACACTGGCCCGTAACCTTTCGATTATGATTTTTACAGAGGAAATCTTTTAAACATTGCTGCGTTTTGTCCTTCTGAAGCAAAACAGTTTATCATGGCATTGATGTGAGAATCAACATAATGTATTCTGGAAATTAAAGGACTTTTTTTTTTTTTTTTTTGGTTTTGGGTACTCTGGAGTTTCAGACAAACAGCAACAGAGCATTTTGAATATTAACCCTTATCATTCGGAATACACCAGTGTGTGCAACAAGTGTGACTGAAATAGTCCAAGGGTTAGTGCCAGAATAGCTTGGTGCCTCTAGGCGCCAAGCTATTGTGGCACCACCCTTGAACTAAAGCCATTGGTCTATGTCCTCATCTGTAAGTACTGTAATGTAGCTTGCATAGAAATATGGCAGTGAACAAATTTGAAGCTTTTAGCCTCAGTATGACTATGATGCGGGTCAAAAAGTGTGGAAAAATATGAAAGATAGAAAAAGACCCAGATGAAGAAACTAACACTTAACTTATTCTACCCCAGCAAAATTTAAGATCCACCACGATAGTTCAAGGGTGATGCCAGAATAGCTTGGCGCCTGTGGGCGCCAAGCTATTCTGGCATCACCCTTGAACTATCATGGTGGATCTGTGTCCTGCACTGCAACGCAGTCTTCTGAAGACGACTTCAACATTTGGGCTTAACTTATTCTACCCCAGACACACCACAGCAAAATAAAGATCCACCACGATAGTTCAAGGGTGATGCCAGAATAGCTTGGCGCCTACGGGCGCCAAGCTATTCTGGCATCACCCTTGAACTATCATGGTGGATCTGTGTCCTGCACTGCAACGCAGTCTTCTGAAGACGACTTCAACATTTGGGGTTAACTTATTCTACCCCAGACACACCACAGCAAAATAAAGATCCACCATGATAGTTCAAGGGTGATGCCAGAATAGCTTGGCGCCTATGGGCGCCAAGCTATTCTGGCATCACCCTTGAACTATCATGGTGCATATGTGTCCTGCACTGCAACGCAGTCTTCTGAAGACGACTTCAACATTTGGGGATTCCGGTCTTGGGGTAGAATGAGTTAAAATGACAGAACAGAACACTGACATTAATTAATTAACTGACAACATAAGAAATCACTTGACACTTCAGCCTTTATTATTGTCTTTCGTCCCCAACAACCAACCATTCTTCCATTTGCAGAGTTTAAAAAATGGTATGCAGTATATTACAAAATGATCCAGCCCCACCCCCCCCCCCCCCCCACAACACTCTTGTAATCAATCTTTACATTGTCAATGGTTTTCTTCTTATCTTATCTTATTATTGTCTTTTGTCCCCAGCCGGCTGTTTCGTTTTGCAAATCCAAAGGTTATACAGTATACAAAATGATCCAGGCGTCCATCAGATAAAAAAAAAAGCAGGCTATACTTGCTGAAACCACCCCAATAATAACACTCTTGTAATAAATCTGTATGAAACCGAAAATGCCGCGAGTGGCGGGGAACCTCTATTCATTTCTTTTGTAACTTTTTCAGTCTGTTGCGGACGTAATCCTTAATATTTGTCCAGCGCCTATGTCTAAGTGCCGACTTCTCTGCCATTGCGTGCTGTATCTCGGCCTTTCCAGGAAGTTTGTTCATGACGAGGTGTGTCTTGAAACGAGTTTGAACAGCTTTCTCTTCAGCTTCCCCCCATGGTTTCCTTGTAAATCTAGCTTTCTTTCGAACAGGAGCTGACGCAGTACTGTCATCATCAAAACTATCTAGATTGTCATCAGGCTCTGGACGTCTTTTCTCCGTCATGCTCATCGATTCCTGTGTTGTTGACTTGCTACTTGCTTCATTCACAGGTGCTGTTCCCCCCGAGACCTCTCTGCCAGTTTCTGATGTGTCTTCATTGTCAAAGTCAATCTCTTCATCATCGCCCAGCTCAGCTCTAATGCAACTCTCAAAATCTGTCATCCCATTGTTAACTGACAGAAGAATCTTTGCCACTTTTGCCTTTTGAAGGACGTCTTGAGGTTGGCGGTAGATATGGCGATGTATCCGAATATCATGGCCAAGGAAATCTGCCAACTGATCCTGGTCTAACTCCGAGATGGCCATTGACTGAGCCAAAGTTGCAACCTGCTTCCGTAACTAAGTAAATGTGAACATGGCTGGGCCTTCAGAACATCATGGCCTCTGTAAGGTCTCTGACCAGAAGGTGTGGCAAAGATGTACTGGGAATCAGCGAGAGCTGGCACTGATTGCCTCATTTGAAGGATTCTGTCCACAGTTGTCATCATCTTCTTCGTCAGCAAAACGGGAACACTCCTATTAAACTTGCCTCTGATTTCCACTCGCTGAAAATGATTCACTATTTTCTTCTCAACCTCTGTGAGACCTTTCAAGATATCTTGATTGGTGATCGATCCAATCTTAGCATTCTGGAAGTCTGACACCTTCATTCTCTGAACTTCTCCCCCTCGTTTTCGGTTGAAAAGTGATACAGCACAAAGAGTTGCTTTAACCACTGTCGGATAATCTTCCGAAACCATCCTTGTCTCAAGAAGCTGTTGGACCTTCCTCACATCTTCACATGATGGGATCAGCTTGGGTTTGTTCATGGTCATTTTCCCGACCGACTGGGCTGCTGTAGCGGACACACAATCATACCAGTCCCCGTTGAAGACAGAGTCAAACCGCTGCGGCTCAGAGAGCTCCTGTCGCCACTTGTCGTCTGAACCCTGCCCAAGCTGTTTGGATGCCTGTGACTGTTTGATCTGTGAACACTTTTTCAAAGCATGGCCTATGCGCATTGCGAGATTGCCTTTTTTGAACTGATGTGTGTCCTCATCAAAATCTGCTAGCTCTTTTACAGCCAGGACAACATGATCAAAGCTAGCTGAATTGATCACAGCATTTAAACTTGCGATTTTCATTTCTGACCTCACTCTGATAATCTTTAATAGTCTCCCTAACTCCCGCATCCTGGAGCTGATTTGTCCAGCCGTGTGTTCTTCAATGTCCCTGTGGTCAAATAATCTCTTTCCATACTCAAGAAGCAAGGGGTCAGTTCTGATGAGACGGCTTATCTCATCATCTCTCTGGCTGGCCAAGACCTTGTGATAGAAGGAAAATTCAACGTCTAAGGGTATTGGAAGCATTAGGCGACCACGGCGCGCCGCGTCTCCTCGCCGAGTGATCTGAAACCCTCCTGGCTTCTGACAGCAACGTTTTGAGTGTACAGAGATCAGCTTTTTTTTTGATAGAGCCCTTTGCAATGGCTACAGGCGAGAAGGTCGTCTACCTTACTAGTTTTGGTGCGATACTTAGGAATCAAACATCCGGATTTGTTTTCAAGAACAGCAACGTTATGCATATAATCACCCTCATCTTGTAGTCTGATCCATGCTCGACGTCTCTGCTTGGTCCCTTTTTTCATGGACAAAATTTTAGCAACGTCTGCCTCATCTGCATGGACATCTTGTAAGTGCGTGCTCATTTTCAAGACAAGCTTGCCACACAATTTGCATGCATGTTTCTTGTCCCATTTGTACTTTCCTTTCCCTCTCTGCGACACGTGCACACCTGTTTCTTCTGTAAGTGCTCTTTCCCCACTCTTTCCAGCATCATGTTCCTCCTGCCTATCCACATTCTCATTTCCACCCCCTAACGCACACTGCACCTTGCTGGTACTAGCGTCACCGACACCTGGCCACCCCGAACCTGCCACTTTGATGAAATCTAACATAGTCGATACAATACTGTCTATGTCAGAGATCCCAGCAATTGATGCCGACACACCCTCTGAATCCGGTGAGCTCGAGCCAGGAACAAACTCCTCGTCATCACTGCCCTCGTATTGCGATGCGCTGGCACTACTCTCAGTCTCGGGTCCATCCCAGGCGCCATTTGCCAACTGGAGAAAGAAAGAAAGAAAGAAAGAAAGAAAGAAAGAAAGAAAGAAAGAAAGAAAGAAAGAAAGAAAGAAAGAAAGAAAGAAAGAAAGAAAGAAAGAAAGAACGATTGAAACTAAAGCTGCATTAGGACAGAAACAGCCCAATTTGGGTTTAAGGGGCCTTGCACAAGAATAAAAAGAGTAATCCCGTGTATGACCGATTTACATATGTTAGTTCAAAGGTGATGCCAGAATAGCTTGGCGCCTACGGGCGCCAAGCTATTCTGGCATCACCCTTGAACTATCATGGTCGATCTGTGTCCTGTGCTGCAATGCGGTCTTAAGAGGACAGGGGCAAAATTTAAGGATTTTGGTGTTGGGGTAGAATGAGTTAAAGTTTACCATGGACGACGGACGGACGACCAGTGGCCCAGAACATAAACTCACTTTTGCTTCACACGCACCCAGCCAATAAAATGAAGATGATCATAGAATCACTTTACTTACCAGTTTGTAATTGGGAGCATTCCGCTGCCGTCCATGCACCCTCCTACCAGACGCACCCTCTGTGGCAGAGGCTGGGGGGCCAAGATGCTGCAGCATAGATCCCGATGGGTTTGGACATCCTGCTGCCATCCGGCGCTGGGTGTGTGCAGAAAGTCCTGAGCCGGTGTGACCAAAACGGTGTTGCTGCAAACATGTCCAATACAACCATGTAAACCAACTGACATTTTGAATCAGATTGATTGTACATTGCTTAACGTCCCGACAGCAACAAGGCTTTCTCAGGACGTGCCTGCACTGCTTGTGAAAAAAACACCTAAACAGAACATTGCCATGTATGTCGCCAGCCGGTCAAATACGTTAAATAAACCTAACACATGGGGCCTAAATAAAGCTAAGACCATTTAGCAACACACATCCAATATCAAGAGCTACAGGCAGTGCAGACAGTAGGGAGAGTTTTAAAAAGGCAAATACAGGTGAATGGACAAAGGGTAGACAGAAACACATACCCCAGAATAGAGAGAAAAACCCACCCTGTGGGGCTGACCAGGGTGACCCTGAGAACTAAAAACTGGTAATACAGTAAAAAGCGACACTTCAGTTGCACATTCCGAAAGACCTGTTTGTGGACGTTTGTTCTTCGAATCACGAGGCAGTTTTGCGAACGAGGATTGAAATCTGGCGCCATTTTTTTTTTTAAAGTCAACTGATACTGTGCATGCATGTGGCAAGTTACTTTTCCCATCACTGACAATCACACATGTCAGAAAAAAAATCGCGTGGCAGATTGACCTTGTTGAACGAATTCCTTTCATTGAAGAAGAAAGCTTTTGTTAAAATCGTGGGGTTCTATTATCATTTACTACAAGACTCAACGGTCAGAGAGAGGAAGACACAGACCGAGCCACGGCTGACGCAGACGCCTTATTTTTCTGGGCCAAACGGGTATCGGGGATTGGAGGCATCTCTCAGTTAAATAACTGCACTGAACAAGTACATTTGGGCGTGCTCTTAACTAAGAAATATTGCATAAAGTACCTCTGCAAACGCGGAAGAATGGGCCACTGTTGGGGACGAAAGACGACGTTTTAGGAAGGGCGTTCATCGGTGTTGGGCTAACCAATCAGCGATCATCAAGTTGATCTGAAAACACTCCGCTTCCGTGTCAACACACAGGCCCAGGGCATCGCCAAAACACAACATGAAGTAAATCTGGCAAAATGGGGACATCCTATTTTGATATTTTTAATCTGACTTTTGAATGAAAGATAATGCAGAAACAACCCTCAGAAAAAATGGGTGGCTGACTTGGTCACCCAGAATTTTACACGCACCCATTTTGCATAAGGATGGTAAAGAAAGTAAGCCAATTGAGTGGTTTGGTGTACGCACACACACACACACACACACTCACACACACACACACACACACACACACACACACACACACACACACACACACACACACACACACACACACACACACACTACTGTCTTCTTGACCTCCGTCAATAGTTGTCTCATATTGTTCAAAATGTCTTTTTTTGTATTTGTTTGTTTATTCATTCATTCATTCACACATTCATTCATTCATTTATTTATCCATTTATATATTTGCAGGCAAGAAGAACTTTACAGCCACTGCGTAACGGAAGAGATCGTGACGACACTGGCCGGAATTAACGCCCACGTGACCGGAAACAGACGACAAGTGACTACACACGCTGGAGAGCAATTCGCGGAGTTTCTCAGAGTGCCCTACGAAGAAGTCAGTTTACAAAACGTTTCTATGCTCGTTCATCTTTTGGAAAGACTAGTGGACAGAATTATGGTGAGATTTTCCAGACTTCCAGCTTTCTCGTCCACCATTAGACCTTACTATACCGAAGAGGTGCAAACGGAAATACAGAACAGATGCACGTGTTGAAATGCGTCAAGGAAGTATGGAGTACACCCCTGTCCCCAGGAGACAGATGACACTGACCATCCAGCTGCAAGAGGCATAGATCTTATAGAGCCCCCGCTAACGCGGGGCTCATGAAAATGTATGCCTCTTGCCTCCTCAGGTTTTCATACGTTTTTGTTAATTAAAAAAATTATTTTAGTTCACTTTTTTTTATATTATTTTAGTTCAGTTTAGTTTTAGTTCCTTTTATTTTATTTTTCAATTTTAATTATTTTTTAGTTTACTTTATTTTATTTTATTTTATTTTATTTTATTTTATTTTTATTTATTTATTTATTTATTCATTTGTTCGAGTGGTCAGCCAGCAATGGCCTCCAAGTCTTCCATGGCTACGAAGGGGTTCATTTGCAAACCTTATTCAAATTTCACGTGTGCAATGCTTTAAAACACGGTTTTTTTGTTGGACTATACGCCCTTAGAAACGTCATCAAAACGGAAGTGAAGGAATTTTGTCGTACACAATCCAAACTTTAACAAATTGAGAATCGCTCAATATAATTATGACTGTGGACTTGACACAATTCAAGAATTGCTGTGGTGAAATATGGTCAAATATGAAAGGTCACTTATAAATAAAACTCTCTGGCCCGGTAACAGAATCATTATGGAAGGTCGGATTTCCTGATTTTTAACCCTTTGGCTGTCAGTAACGCCTTTTGTCGCGATGACTGTTCCTGCAGGACAAAAAAGCGCTACGGACAGCCAAAGGGTTACAGCTGTTCTCAGTGGATTTCATTACAGTTCAGCCCTGCTAGACTGCAACAGCAGACGTTCCGATCACGCTCGTATGGTGCCAGAGCACTACTTTGGAAAGAAAGAAGCAAAGAAACACGTTTTAAAAAGACAATCACAGCACAAGTTATCATATTCACCCAAAAATGACATACAGACAGAAAAAAGATTCGCCGCTTATCTCGTCAGTTCACTTCTTATCTCGTCAAGTCGCTACTTATCTCGTCAATTACAATAAGCAAGCGAACTGTTTTCTTGTCTGTATGTCACATTTTGAAGTAAAAGGCCTTAACTCGAAAATTGAATAAACTGTGTTAAAATTGTAGTGTTTCTTTCTTTGTTGGAATTTACTTTGAATTTCTAACGCTTGGCAGTCACATGTTTTCTTGGTCTGGATTTCATGCAACCCTGGATCATTCATGGTCAGTCCATCCTCTCGCTTACCTCTTAACTCATTCTACCCCAGACACACCACAGCAAGATAAGGATCGACCATGATAGTTCAAGGGTGATGCCAGAATAGCTTGGCTCCTATGGGCGCCAAGCTATTCTGGCATCACCCTTAACTATCATGGTAGAGCTGTGTCCTGCACTAGAGTGCAGTCTTCAGAGGACAACGGCAAAATTTGGGGATTTCGGTGTTGGGATAGAATGAGTTAACTCATTCAGCCCTGACCCACCACGGGAAGACAGCGGTCGAGTATGATAGTTCAAGGGTGGTGCCAAATAGCTTGGCGCACATAGGCGCCAAGCTATTCTGGCACCACCCTTGAACTATCATGCTCGATCTGTCTCTACAATTGTAATACAGTCCTTCAGAGAGCAACTTTAAAATTTAGGGATTTCGGTCCTGGGTCAGAATGTGTTAAACTCCCAGAACTAAATGACTTACATTCTAAAGAATAGAAGTGATTTAGTTCTGGGAATTTAAGAATTAATTGTGTTGTAGTTGTTGGTTGTCTCCTGCAAGCTTGCATACGCTGAAAAATTAAGACGAACACTTGAAAACTTAAAACAGTAAAATTTACTAACATTCCCTTATGTGGATTCTGCCATCAGACAAGTAATGAGTAAGGCACTCCTTTTTGCGAAGGCAGAGGTTGACCGTGGCACAAAAATCATTAAACATTCAGTTTACTTTGGTGTATGTCCTTATCGGAATGTCAGACCGAATTTCATAACCGAATTTTTAATTGTTTTTGTGTCAACTCTCAGAATAGCATTGGGGCCTTTAGCTATCATATCAAAACATCGATGGTTGATTGTAATAACTGAAGTTTCCTCTTATGCATGAATGAACCCATTCGAGACGCTCCGCATTCGGATGCGCAGAACAAAGTCGCGTATCCGAATGCATCTTGTCTCAAATACGTCAATTGTCAGTGTGTGCTATCCCAAAACTATACTGACGAAGTAAAGAAATGCGACATTTTTGGAATCATAGGAAACACTCAAGTCTTTCCGATGATTCTGAAAATGTCGCATTTCTTTTGATCGTCAGTATTCTGCCTCAGAAATACGACATTTTTGGAATCATCGGAAACACTGATTCCGAACATCTCGCATTTCTTTTGATCGTCAGTATCCTTCACAATAAAGTGTGCATTGTTTCTTTACGGTGACAAAATGAAAACGTTCTCACATGACTAACAGCACACATTCCGCTTTTCTTTGAAATAGTCCAGATATAGAAAGCCATTTTTTTCCGTCCCGCGTCTTGGTGTAGTGCACATTCACTGGACCGTTAGTGATAGCGGAGATACTTCGCACCTTCAAAACATTTTCTTTCCTATCCAATAAGAGATGGTGATATTTTATTTTAATTTGTTTATTTAATTTTATTTATTTTCTAATTATTTTATTTTTAGTTCAAGTAATTTATAAGTAATGAATAAAATACAAGAAAACAGAATAAGTTAAATAAAATAGAAGAAAGGCTGTATACAGCCTTTATTGTATTTAATTTAACTTATTCTGTTTTGTTGTATTTATTCATATATTTTTGGTTTATTCATTTCTTTCTTTCTTTATTTATTTATCTATTTTTGAGATGATGTATCAGTGTTTGCGGGAGGAGGAAATAAATGGGGTTTTGATGTCACGAAGTATTATTGCTCTTTTAAGAGTAATCTTTGTGTGTCTGTGGTAGTGACATACTGTACTTTGTTCACGTGTATGTGTGTCAGTGTGTCTGGTGCAGCTTACGACTCCGGTTCTGTTTTTTTTTTTTTTTTTTTAATATACATTGTGCGAGCGTGTGTAAGAAGTTAGTCTTTACCATCTGGCGTCTAGAAATCAGGACATTTCCAGAACTTATAGTTCGGCAATGACATCAGTTCTAAAAATACTACGGCTCTCCAATACTGTTATGATTTCATTGGCAATACTGGCACGTTTTACTGTTATGATTTCATTGGTAATACTGGCACGTTTGTTTGTTTGTTTGTTTGTTTGTTTGTTTGTTTGTTTGTTTGTTTGTTTCGCTTGGATTCGTACATCATGTCTGATTGTTTATTGTTGAGATTTGTTATTTTTGGGGATTGCAGGATTTTAATTTGAAGATGAATTCCTTTTCATGACGTTTTTTATTCGTGTATTCAAAAATGCACAGGGTACAGCTGCTACCTATCTATAATATCCGATTGCAAGACAATTTCTTTCGACGGTGTGTGTGTGTGTGTGTGTGTGTGTGTGTGTGTGTGTGTGTGTGTGTGTGTGTGTGTGTGTGTGTGTGCGTGTGTGCGTGCGTGCGTGCTTGCGCGCGTGCGGGTGTCTGTGTGTGTGTGAGTGTCTATGTGCGTGCGTGCGTGTATGTGTCTTAGTGCGAGTGTGTGTGTGTGTGTGTGTGTGTTTGTGTGTGTGTGTGTGTGTGTGTGTGTGTGTGTGTGTGTGTGTGTGTGTGTGTGTGTGTGTGTTTAACTCGCTCAGCCCCGACACACCACAGCAAGACATGGATCGAGCATATAGTTCAAGAATGGTGCCAGAATAGCTTAGCGCCCATAGGCGCCAAGTTATTCTGGCACCACCCTTGAACTATCATGCTCGATCTGTCTCTAGAATTGTAATACATTCCTTTGGGTTAGGGTCCTGGAATAGAATGTGCTAAAAAAAACTTTGATAAACGTTTGAGTCCAGAGTCGACAATGGCAAGATATTTTATTATGTAATTTTGTTAATGCGAAATAAAGATATTATTTTTGCATTATGACGAGTTTATGACGTGTGTGTGTGTGTGTGTGTGCGTGCGTGTGTCAGTGTGTGTGTGTGTGTGTGTGTGTGTGTGTGTGTGTGTGCGCGCGCGCTCGCGCATGCGTGCATGTATATGTGTGTGCCTGTATATGTGCGTGTGTTGCCGTTGTTTCTGCTGCTGCTGTTTATGATTTTACATCCACTTATTCACCCGAATCGTCTTTGTCATAATAATTATCGGCATCATCAACTGTCGTATTAACTCCTTCGAGGTGCCCCACATCAATAGCTGCGGAAGTGTCGCATAGCGTACTCGCCGGCAACTATACGACACTTGAGGGGGGAGGCGGGGGGGGGGGAAGGGGGTGGACGCCTTGAATGAGTCAACCCCCTTGTGCATGCATGTAGCCATCAGTACCGCTTATATCTCATTCTACCCCAGACACACCACAGCAAGATATGGATCGACCATGATAACAAGGGTGATGCCAGAATAGCTTGGCGCCTGTGGGCGCCAAGCTATTCTGGCATCACCCTTGAACTATCATGGTCGATCTGTGTCCTGCACTGCAATGCAGTCTTCAGAGGACAACCGCAAAATTTGGGGATTTCGGTCTTGGGGTACACTAAGTTAAAGTACGGCTGGCTGCGTAAACAAGGGGATTGAAAAACTGTTCAGCCTACGCCAGATATAATACACTAATCCGTACCGCCACACAATATATATAGGAAACCACAGCCACAGGGGCTCATGAGAATCTGTGTCTCTCACTGGTAGTAATCAGAACCAATTACTTTCTTGTCAGTAGTTTCTGTTTACCCGAAATATTCAATAAATTGTGTTGTAACTGTCTTTTCTAAGCGTCTTTTTTTCTCCGTTGGGTTCCGCTTCTCTGCATTTTACACGCTTAACAGTCACCTTTTTGGTCAGGACTGCGTATTTTTAACATTTCTTTAGCTCAGACGGCCCTGAGGATGAATTATCAATTTTTGGAGCTATCCTCCTCTGTGCATCTACGCCGCAGTTCTTGAGACAGAGAGACCTTGACAGTTCAAGGTTCAGTTAGTGTCCGACACCACCCTTGAGCTATTCAGCATATCCAGCCTGTCGTAGCGTGTTAGGGCTTTATGAGTTAGTTACATCTATCTCACGGAGGCTCCTGATAGAAGTATGCTAAGGGATTTAATCCTGCAACGTTGTTTATACTCAGAGATAAAGATAAGTTGATACTGATGTGTAGCATGGGGTCACACAAGGTTCACTCATGCACAGTGCGCCTATACTGCAAAACCTCCTCAGAAAGACCATTAATGGAGCAACAGCTGAATGCCCTTTTTGAACAGTTGGTCCCGTTTAATACTACTGACCGACCGCCTCAGCTGCTGCTGTGCAAACTGGACCGTAACAGAACGGGTGGCCTTTGAACATAGTGTTTTCATTTTAAATGGGGGTTCGATTAAGCGGGTCTGACTGTGGCGTGAAACCGCAACGGACTGGCTGGTCACTCTCGTGAGAGGTCACGGTCCTTCCGATAATCTGGATTAAGGTTATGTTTATACAAGAATATTTTGTCACATTATGCAGTTTAACCTCCAGGGTACATCATCACATATCAGCATGGCTCGCGCCAAGGCTAAACTAGCATAGCCAATGATATCGAATATTAATGTGCTGAGCGCTGTAGTCACGCGGGACTGAGGTGGATCGGATCAAGGCCGTTGTCCAAAAGTAGTGCCACGAGTCAGGAGTCAAGACAGTTTCCTATTCTTAACTCATTTAAGTGACCATGCATCAGTACTGCGGAAGTGTAGCATAGCGTTGCCGCCAGCAAAAACCTACACGACAATTTCGCGGCTGTTGATGAGTTAATCTTAACTTAGGGTTTAGGTTCAGGTTGGATCCATACCCAGCAAGCTGATGTGTGTGTGTGTGTGTGTCAGTGTGTGTGTGTGTGTGTGTGTGTGTGTGTGTGTGTGTGTGTGTGTGTGTGTGTGTGTGTGTGTGTGTGTGTGTGTATGCGTGTGTGTTCCAATTGCTGCATGCACAAGAGGGCTCTCATCAGCTTACTTGTGTATGCAGCCATTGGTACATGGTTGGTTGGTTCGTTCAGTCCTTCGTTGATTCCTTCGTTCGTTCGTTCGTTTGTTTGTTTCTTTGTGTGTTTCTTTGTTTGTCTTTTTTATTTTTTGCTTGGTTGGTTTCCTGGCTGGAAGATTGCTTGCTTAGCTTACTTCTCCTTTTTTCATTTAAATCACTTAATTCTTTCGTGTATTGTTTTTTTGTTTGCTTGTTTGTTTGTTTGTTTTTTGGTACCCTCTGTTTTTTTTTTGTTTTTTTATTTGTTCCTTGTTTCTTTGTCACTTTCTGAAGGTCGACGATTAGCTGACAATCAGTGTTAAAGCACGCTCCAGTCTGGTTCTGACGGTATCAAAGTGTTAGTCAAGCTGATCAAAGAGATTACCAGCACTGAATTCCGTGTATATTGTTAGCCTCTGATAACAATTGTTACTAGGCAGACGTACAAGGGCGTCTGTCGTCTGCTAAGGGCTGCAATACGTACACGCAGACTGTGATGAATCTCAAGGGTAGTTGCTGATAAGCTTGGCGCCACTGTCGGCGCCAAACCGATCCAGCACTACCCTTGAACTATTATGGTCCATTCATGCATTCCCAGCGGTTGGGCGCTGAAGGAGATTGTGTAAAAACAAGGAGACGCTGATTAACCCATGCGAGACGTGCCGCATCCGGATACGCGGCATAAAGCGGCATATCTCAAATTGGTTAACCCATCAAGGAGCCCTGCATCTATAGCTGCTGAAGTGTCGTATAGCGTTGCCTGCGGCATATCTCAAATTGGTTAACCCATCAAGGAGCCCTGCATCTATAGCTGCTGAAGTGTCGTATAGCGTTGCCTGCGGCATATCTCAAATTGGTTAACCCATCAAGGAGCCCTGCATCTATAGCTGCTGAAGTGTCGTATAGCGTTGCCTGCGGCATATCTCAAACTGGTTAACCCATCAAGGAGCCCTGCATCTATAGCTGCTGAAGTGTCGCATAGCGTTGCCTGCGGCAACGCTATACGACACTTCAGCAGCTATAGATGCAGCGCGCATGATGAATTAACTCTCTTTCGAAGGGTCCAAGCCCTCTCACTGGGCACCTCCCCACCTAATCATAGGTCATAGGTCAGCACACGACATCGCATTGATAGAAATATTATATGTCACGAAATAACTGTACAATTGTATTCCGCCACAATCGTAGCTTTTCGTATCAACAAAAATGCAAAGAAATCCACACTAAAGTGGTAGCTGCCAAACACTGGTGTAAAATGCAAAGAAAATTAACTATTCAAATCAAAACAAAATAAATAATGCGATAAAATAAGAAATAAGAAAATTTAACTGTTATGTACTCGTTCTCAATAATAATAATAATAATAATAATAATAATAATAATAATAATAATAATAATAATGTACATGTATATAGCGCTTAACCTCCAAATGAATGGTGCTCTAAGCACTTTGCAAGATAAAAAAAAATCACAGAACAAAAAATACAAGAAAGGAAACACTACAATAAATGTTACAAAAACTAAAGTGACACATATCAACACACATTGACACAGAGTCAAAGCTTGTTTCTTCCTTTTGTCGGTTATTTCGTTGCAAACATAACATTGTCCAGATGAAAACCTACGGTCACCCTTTCCCTATCAAAAGTCACTGAACTGTTTCTGTTGTTGTTTACTTCATTGGCCTTTTTAAATTTGCTTTTAAGTGTTGTATTTAAAGCAAACGGCTCCATGGTAGATATTGAATGATGAAACTCGTTGTTACAACGGGTTATCAATGTTGGTTTATGTCAGCTAAGACGTGTCTATCCTTCTCTTCACAATTTACGTGAGTAGGCAAACAGAACATGTTTTTCTACGCACCAAGAGTAGGCAAACAGAACATGTTTTTCTACGCCCCATGCGCCTCGCGCATGGGGCGTAGAAAAACATGTTCTGTTATCTTATCTACAATGAGGAGAAGAGCAGAAATTTCGCTTTGCAGCATTTAAACTTGTTAATAAAGTTCAGTAATACTATTGCCGCAAGTGTTTCGTATGAAAAGAAAACTAAAAAGAGAGGCTGAACACCCTGTTAGTACAAGAAAAATAAAGACACAGCGTTTCGGATCAGCTGAGACCCTTCCTCTGGTGATATGGATACATTGTTTCACAACGTTTTGGATCTGAGACATTTCCTCTGGTGATATGGATACATTGTTTCACAACATTTCGAATCTGAGATCCTTCCTCTGGTGGGATGGAAACATTGTTTCACAACATTTCGGATCCGAGACCCTTCCTCTGGTGATGTAGAAACATTGTTTCAACATAATCAGATGAAGGGTTTCAGATCTGAAACGTTGTGTCTTCATTTTCTTGTACTAAAAGAGTTTTTAACCTCTCTTCTTAGTGTTATGTGTTAGATTTGCCCTTTTGTATGGCATTACTGTAACACACACTAAGAACATTAATTTTATCAAGGAGATATTGCGAAATGTAACTCCTACGCTAAATGGTGCAGGTCGCTTTAACCCCTTTCCTGCCGAGAAAAAGTGAACACTATCAAACTGCAAGAGACTTAGATCGTCAAAAGCCCCAACTGGTATGCAGGCTCATGAGGATCTATGCCTTTTGTGACCACACTTTGTATCCATGTTTTCTGGCGTTAAATTAACGAAAATTTCAGAAGCAAAATCTGCGTTCAATGGCAGCGAAGGGGTTAACTAGTAGGGGCACTATGAGTAACAAATGATGTTCTTTCATATCCGGTATTTATCGTATTTATCATATCGAAAAGAATTTTGAGGGGGCCTAACTATTGTTACTACTAAACCAGCGCCCACACACGATCAATGCCGCTACCATAATTATGATATCAACCGTTCGATATGGCTTTGTATCACACGCGAAAGCCAGCCATCATTCGTTTGGTGCATGCGCCCCGTTGAATGTCCATAAGCATTGGCTAACAACTGTAATAAGATAAGATAAGATGGTTTATTGCCATATGTTTCCATGTACAAAACAATAAAAACATTGGAATTTGTCTTGATGTCAGTTACTAAGACTAAACACACACACACACACACACACACACACACACACACACACACACACACACACACACACACACAGAGAGAGAGAGAGAGAGAGAGAGAGAGAGAGAGAGAGAGAGAGAGAGAGAGATCTGATACAGTTAAAAACTGACTGTACACAATCATTCTCACTCGCCACTCGCGCTCTCTCCAATTAGTCCGGTTGATCAGAGAGAGCGTGAACAGCAAGAGGGAAAAAACTGTTGCGGAATCTGCTGGTCCTGGTACTGATGGACCTGTACCTGCGCCCTGATGGTAAAATTTGAAAAAGCTCATTGCCGGGGTGGGTGGAATCACTGGAGATAAGACGTGCTCTACGTAAGAGACGCTGCTGGTACAGTGAGTCCAGGCTAGGAAGATCTCTGCCTATGATTTTTGAAGCGGTCTTGACCACCCTACTCAGTCTGATTTTCTCTTTGGCCGTGATGGAACCATACCAAACCGTGATCGAAAAGGTGAGCACGCTCTCAATCACAGCTCGGTAGAATTGCATCAACATGTGGGCACCGAGACCGAAACTTTTCAGACGTCGCAGGAAGAACAAGCGCTGCTGTGCTTTTTGGACGATAAGGCGAGTGTTTTCCTCCCACTTCAGGTCACATGACAGGGTAGTGCCAAGAAACTTAAAGTTCTGGACTGTTTCAATGATTTCACTATTGATCACAAGAGGGGGAGGGGGAGGGGACTGTTTCTTTCTAAAGTCCACAATCATTTCTTTTGTTTTGCCAGAGTTCAGTTCAAGGTTGTTGTTATTACACCAACTAATTAGAGTCTCAACCTGACTACGGTAAGCGGATTCGTCTGAGTTTGTAATGCACCCTTCCACTGTGGTGTCATCTGCAAATTTCAGAACTTTAGTACTGGCATGGCATGAAGCACAGTCATAAGTAAACAGGGAGTAGAGCATAGGGGAGAGCACGCACCCCTGAGGCGTGCCCGTGGATAAAGTGAGGGTGGATGACACATTTCCACCAATTTTAACGACCTGTGGTCTCATCAACAGGAAATCGAGGGTCCAGAGGCACAATGTCTCTGGAACTCCGATTTGCTGGATCTTCTGGTACAATTTAGATGGAATAATGGTGTTAAAAGCAGAACTGTAATCAACAAATAAAATTCTGGCATAGGTGTTTGGGATTTCAAGGTGTTGTAAAACATAAAACAAACCAAGTGACACCGCATCCTCCACGGAACGTTTTTCGCGATACGCGAATTGAAAACAATCCAGCAGAGGGTCGGTAAATGTTCTCAGAAACCGGAGGACGAGGCGCTCAAGCGTCTTCATGACAACTGAGGTCAGAGCGACCGGTCTGTAGTCATTTAGGGAGGACACTTTGGATTTTTTCGGAACAGGAATGATGGTGGACCTTTTGAAACACTGAGGAACAGTGCACTGAGAGAGAGACATGTTGAAAATGTCAGTAAAGACGCCCGAGAGCTGGTCCGCACAGTTTCTGAGTAAGCGTGGAGAAATGTTATCTGGACCGGCAGCTTTCCTTCTGTCTAGACGCTGAAACATGCACCTGACATCGGCGTCTAGAATAATGAAAGGTGGGTTCTCAGTATGACTCCTCTCCACAGAAGGAGGTGGGGTCATATTCTTTTTGTCAAAACGACTATAAAAGTCATTCAGAGTGTCTGGAAGAGACGCATCAGTAACATCAGCAGTCTTGGAAGCTGGTTTATAGTTTGTAATGTCTTTGAGGCCTTGCCAAATATCTCTAGGGTTACTAGCTGCGATTTTCTGTTCTAGTCTGTATCTGAAGTTGCGCTTGGCAGTCTTAATTGCTTTTAGTACTGCATACCTGGCTTGTTTGTACCTTTCTCTGTCATTGTCTTTGTATGCGTCATGTTTTTCGTGGAGTTTGTGTTTAATGTCTACTGTAAACCATGGCTTGTCATTAGGAAAACTCTTGCAGGTCTTGGTGGGAATACAGAGGCTCTCACAGAAGGCAATGTAGTCAGTGACAGCCTCTGTGTACTCGTGAATGTCTGATGTTACCTCCTTAAACACATCCCAGTCAGTGCACTCTAGACAGCCACGGAGTGTTTCAGCTGCCTCAGGTGACCATTGTTTGATTGATTTTACTTTTGCTTTTGCACTTTTGAGTTGTTGCTTGTATGCTGGCACAAGATAAATCATGGCATGGTCTGACTGTCCGAGTGGAGCACGGGCGATGGAACGGTAAGCGCCTTTCATGGTTGAGTAACAGTGATCTAAAATTTTACCGTCTCTAGTGGGGCACGATACTTGCTGTGCAAACTTAGGCATCTCTTTGCTAAGATTAGCTTTATTGAAATCGCCAGCGACTACAACAAAAGAGTCCGGGTTTGAGTTCTCCGCCTGTGTAACAACATCACACAGCTGCGCTATCGCGGCTTCCGTGTTCGCTTGTGGTGGGATGTACACGGCAGTCAAAATGACACGTGAGAACTCCCTCGGCAGGTAGAATGGGCGGCAGGCAATAGTCAGTGTTTCTAGGGCAACACTACATGTTTTTGACAAAACCTGCACGTCTGTAGCCCAGCGATCGTTGACCAGAAATCATGTACTACATACCTTAAAACCTTGACTCCCGAGAACAAATGACAACGACCTAACCGCAAGAGACATAGAACCTCATAAGCCCCCGCAGTTGCGGGGGCTCATGAGGATATGTGCCTCTAGCTGACATCATTTTGAATTCACGTTACTGGGATGGTTTGGGCTCTCTGGAGTTGAATTAGCGAAGATTGCTGATACGCATTCTATGTCAGCTGGCGGTCAGGGGCCTAAGACCTTCCCTGTGTGATGAACAAATACAGATACGCTGTAAACACGGTAGACACGTCCACATAGATGACCCACTAAGAGTCATAGATCTTTATGATCCCCCGCAGCCTGCGAGGGAATATGAAGATCTATGCCTCAAGTAGAACAACAATATTTTACTTCTGTCTGACATTGTCTGACATTTGATGGATTAACATTGATGTGAATGTAGCTAATGTGAATGTGGAGTCTGAACTGCATGCCTTAAAGCAGGAGAGACGTCAGGCTGAGCGACTTTGGCTTAAGCCAGGACTGACAGTGAATAAACAGATTTTCAATAAGATGAAGCACAGAGTCATGCGTCTGACAGATCGTGCAAAAACTGTGTTTTATTGTTCTAAGGTTGTGCTGCTGGTACATGCAAAGAATTGTTTTGCATTGCCAACAGCCTTATGGGAAAGGTCAGATCTGTTGTTCTTTCGAGCACCCATCCACCCCAAGTTCTTCCAAAGCTTTTCTCAGATTACTTTAGTGACAAAGTCAAAAGCGTCCGAGACATTATTGATAAATGTGACGATGCTTGTATGAAAAACTGTCCATCTGCAGAGACCTCTTTTTCAGGACTGCCTCTGAGATGTTTTTGTTCTGTAACGGAGAAAGTTGTGCATGAAACCATGAGTAAGATGTCGCCTAAATCGTGTGACCTCGATCCTGTCCCCTCTTCTCTTTTCCTTGAATGTTGCAGAGAGATTGTGCCAGCTGTCACAGAAATTGTAAACCAGTCTCTTAAAACAGGTGTTGTCCCGGCATGTTTCAAAACAGGCATAGTAAAACCTCTCTTAAAGAAGCCCACTCTTGACCCAAATGATCTGAAAAATTTCAGACCTGTATCTAACCTCATATTACTTTTAAAATTACTAGAGAAAATAGTTTTGTCGCAGTTATTCGACCATATCAAAAGTAATGACCTCTGGCACGTTTTTCAATCCGCCTACCGCCCCGGTCACAGCACGTAGACGGCGTTGCTTCGTGTCGTGAACGACCTGCTCACCGCCAGTGATGAAGATAATGTTTCTGTTCTGGCCCTTCTCTATTTGAGCGCTGCTTTTGACACGATAGATCACCAGATTTTCATTCAACGATTAGACTCTGTTTTTGGCATCAAGAGTACCGCTTTACACTTTTTGGAGTCTTACCTCTTTGGAAAAAAGCAAGTAGTTTCTGTGTTGGGAGTAGAGTCCGATCCCACTGAACTTGTGTACGGTGTTCTCCATGTTAGGCTGTGTTAGGGGCAGATCCTTTTTACGCTGCATACCCAGCCTTTATCTAGTGTTATCAAACGTCACTCTGTTTCTCATCATTTTTATGCTGATCACACAGAGCTGTATGCCAGTGCACAACCCAAACATGTTAGTCAGATGTTCCAGTCTTTAGAATCCTGTGTCACAGACGTTCAGAATTGGACCACACAGAACAAATTGCAAATGAATAGTGACAAAAGTCAGTGAGGCCTTAAGATTTTCTTGTTCAGCCTCCACTGATCTCCCAGATCTCCCAGTATCCCCTTTTCCGAGTCGGCCCGCAATCTTGGTGTTATCTTTGACAATAGGCTGACCATGAGAGAGCATGTCAACAAGGTTTGCCAATGTTCCTTCTTTGAATTAAGGAAGATCAGTTCAATTCGACACCTTCTCACTACCGAAGCAACTAAAACGCTTGTTACCTCCCTTGTTCTTCCCCGCATTGATTTTAGTCAAATTCCCTTTTGGCTGGTGCTCCTCGAAATCTTCTAGATAAACTTCAAAGAGTTATTAACTGCATGCTCTGCCCAACTAATTTACATAGTACCGAACCGTGAGCACATAACACCCTTACTTGTTGACCTGTACTGGCTGCCTGTATCTCAAAGAATTGTGTACAAGGTTTATGTTATTTGTTACAATACTATTACCGGTTCTGCTCCCCCACATGTGTCCGACCTGGTTCATATTTACACGATCCCTCCGTTCAGCATCATACGCGCGTATTTTTAGGTTTCCTAGGCGAAAGAAGTCTAGCTAGGGCCAGCGTGCCTTTTCTTATTTCGGTCCAGTCACATGGAACGACCTTCCAGCCCATGTCAGACATGTTCCAACTCTGTCTGCTTTCAAATCACTGCTCAATACCTATCTGTTTTCTTACGCATATAGTTAGAAGCATTTTCAGTGCGTTAGCAATATTTGGCAGTAACTGTTGTTGTAACGGTGTGTGTGTGTGTATGTGTGAGTGTGAGCTTTTGATATGTGTCACTTTAGTTTTGTAACATTTATTGTAGCGTTTTCTTTCTTGTACTTTTTGGTCTGTGATTTTTGATCTTGTAAAGCGCTTAGAGCACCATTCATTTGGAGGTTAAGCGCTATGTAAATGTACATTATTATTATTAATTGTACTTAGGATTTAAACACATATTCCTCGCAACGTCAAGACGCCCCACGTATATATTCATGAGTCCATGCAGTGTCTGGGGGCTCATGAAGATCTATGCCTTTTACTGGTGGTCACGAATCAACTTTCGATGGCAAAACGATGTTACATGAACATAAAAGGTCGAACTGGCCATTGTGGTGATTACTACTACTTTTCAAAGCCGTCCGTTTATCAAATGTCAAAGTTACACTATACGTGTACCAGATTTTCTTTTCATGGTTTATGAAGGCTAGTAAATGCGACGCACATCAGCATCATAGTCTGAGATTATTTATTTATTTATTTATTGCTTTATTGTTCTATTGTTCTATTTATCTATTTATCTCTTTATCTATTTATTTGTGTATTTGTTATTTACTTATTTACGTACTCACTCACTTTTTAAAACGTTTTTTAAAATTTATTTTAGTTTGTTTTGTTTTGTAAAAGTTTAGTTTAGTTTAGCTTAGTTTAGTTTGATTGATTGATTGATTGATTGATTGATTGATTGATTGATTGATTGATTGATTGATTGATTGATTGATTGATTGATTGATTGATTGATTGACGATCCATCCACCCACTCACCGGATTGATTGATTGATTGATTGATTGATAGATTGATAGATTGATAGATTGATAGATTGATTGATTGATTGATTGATTGTTTGATTGATTGATTGATCGATCTATCGATTGATCGATCGATCGATTAATTGATTGATTGATTCACCTGCTCCAGACTCACTATAATGAGCGTATGCGGTACAGACGAACGGCACTAACTAGACCATCGGGAGTGTGTACCGCACCGGCCGCCGGAGGGTAGGGTTCACTTAATGAAACCGCGGTCAGTAGTACGCTTTATCGATGCGCACCTAACGGGTGCATTGTATCTATAATTGAGCGTCAATAATTATTCATAATTATATATCCATAAATAACTTTGTCCGCCATGAGTCGATACTGGTCACGCGCTGTTACGATTGTGGTTGTGTTATCCCGTGAGAGCATACATGTGTTTATCGTAGGAAACGATCCGATATTTTTTTTAGCTATCATGGTTATGATTCACGTATCTTTTTAAGTAACTTTTTCTTTTGGTCGCGCAGAGCGGAATTCACTTCGTTAGATACGTTAAATTTAGTTCAGAACGTTCTAGAAAGGTCGCACTGTCTAGTGACCTCGTATGTGTGACGTCTAGTAGCTGGCAACAGTTCGTAACATTTCGCTACATTTTGTTTTTCAGTGCGCGTGAATTGAGCAGCCTTTATTTTGTTTTGGGAATGTTCTCGTACCTTATTGAGCTATCATAGAACGTGGTGATAGGGCTACCATACCTTTATGTGTCTTCATTATACATTAGGATTTAGAGCTGAAGTGAGCAGCCGAGTTTTTGTAGCCTATTTTAGTGATTCCAGAAGATTCTTATTTATGAGTTTCAGTTGCATATTTCGTTCCGATTGGTTGCATTGTATGATTTCCGTAGACGATTCTGGAATTTGGTAGTATATATAAGGAGGGCGTTAGGAAAGCGTGTTGGTACATTGTCTTGCTTTGTCAGTTGTAGAGACACGCAGTTTATTGGGAGAGACGCTGTGTATGAGAAACTTTGTGTTGCAGTGTGGACATTGCAGAAGAGACTTTGTATCAGTAGTTTGTGCATTTGGAATTGCACTGTGTGGATATCGATCGCATCGCTGAATTAAATATTGTTGGAACTGTTACTCCAGTATTGTCTACATCCTTAAGCCACGTGTGACGGATTGCAGCTGAACGAGGTTTATTTTAAAGAACCTTACGTGCGTGCGTCTGGTGTGTTTATCATACTACGACTATAACTCCACCACGTAACACGCGCAATGCCTCGTGGACACTGGCCATGCGCTGCTGACACTATAATTGACGTCTTCATCGAAGCATCAGTCTACACTTTCATTGCAACAGAAGTGGACGAAAATATGTGTTGAAAGTATTCTTATACGTGTACTAATTAAGTTACGACTAATTTATTTCTGGACGAAGAAAACAAGTAAGAAAATCTATTTCGGTTTCGAACTTGCAAGACAAGCACCATAATCCCTACGTAGAAATCAAGGTAAAACGATATTTCAATGTTTGAACATGGAAAGTAGGCAACAAAGAAAAAAATGTATATTCACGTTTTGGACAAGGAAAACATGTAAAATTAAATATTTAAGTTTTGGAAATAAAACAGGTTCAAAATGAAATAAAAATATATTCGAGAAAAGTAGACAACGGCTAAAAGAAATAAATACAACACGTTTAACTTTGTGCGAGTCCCAGTTGGAAAAAGATTATCAGACCGAAGTCGGCCGCAGTGGGCCCGCGCACAGTAGTGCGCGGGCCCACTGCTGCCGACTTCGGTCTGATGGCCTTTGTGTACTGGAGTGACCATGCTTCTGCGTCGAAGTAGCTTCTGTGAAGAAACGCTGCCCGCCAGATATTCCAAGATATACAAGAACGTGTTAAAATATTATAAGGAGGTCTACAATATCGCCCATTTCAATATCAAATTTCCTTTCTGAAAAGACAGTACAATTCTGCCCTTTACATGCAAAAGACCTAAATGCATTTTTGTGAAAAGCGAGATTTTTTATTGTATTACAATGAAAAATTCGCCTTTCACAAAAAATGAACTTACATGTGTTCTGCATTCACAGGGCCGGAATTAATGCGGTCACGCGTATTTAGCGACGAAAACACAATCGTTACTGCTGTTGCACTGAACGTATTTTAAGTAGATAAGTAAAGTAGAACTAAAGAATTCTAAAAGTAAGATATAAAATGATACCCCAGTTATCTGTGAAATAGGCATTACGCACTGCAGACCTAAAGGCAGGAAACCAACATTGAGACAATGCTTGAGAATTTGAGATAGTTGGAAACTAAAGTGCAACCAACGCAACGGAAAACAACTGTTACTGTTGAGCTAAATGTATAATAACTTTCTCCTGTTGCCGCTTTTGCGTGTGCCGCGGTGCAGACACGGGGGTACACGAGGATCTGCGCCTGCTGCTTACTGGCTCCATTCATATCTGTGTTTCCTACGGAGGTTGGGTCATTTGGGTTTTGTGTGTGAGATAGACTGAGAGACGTTTTGTTTGTCTACTGGCTGTAAGGAATGGAGATAAAATGAGTATGTGGGAGGTATTTCAGCCCGTATACAGCCGAAGTTTGAGCCGGTACCGCCATGCGCTAACTGCTGGATTGCCACAGCAAATAACACCTAAATGCAAGAGGCATAGATCTTCATGAGCCCCCGCACCTGCGGGGGCTCATGAAAATCTGTGCCTCTTGTTTACAGCATTGTATCTGTTTCAGGCAGACGGAGGTACACTGCAGTGAATCCGTTGTTTTCAACAGAGACATTGTTCGTTGGCCATTGGAAGTGACTATGGTGGTGTTGCAATATAGTACGGCGTCATTAACTCCATTCTGTACAGGGAAAGTGGCAGCATCTTGTTTTAAACACAGGTCGAATATATATAAATCTGTGATGGGTTTAGGCAGACACATCATTCTTTATCCTCTGGCAGTGGCTATGACGGCGCTACAATGTGTATGATAAAACGACAGTGAGGTAATTATTCCAGAGACTTAAAGCCAAAGTGACGTCATCTTGATTTTCAAGTTTCAACACGGGCCGATTTAAAACTGTGAAGACATTCTTAATACGTGACACTACAGTCATGCCTGTGAAACTGACAATTCTTGGAGACTTTGGGGTGGGAAAAACCTCCATGCTGAAGAAACTGAGCAGCATCTCGGGAAATGGGATAGCGGGCTGCTGCTGTGCAGCGTTCCGTCCTAACGAGTCTGTAGATCTGGAGTTTGACATGGGAAATGATGGGAAAAAAATGATCGTCCGGATAGTAGATACAGCAGGTACTATTGTCTGTATGTCTGTCTGTCGGTCGGTCAATCTGTTTGTTTAGATTTCATCTAGTCTGTCTGTCTTTCTGTCTCTCTAACCCCTCTAATGGCCTGCGTGCATGCGCGCCTGTCTGTCTGTCTGCCTGATTGTCTGTCTGTCCGCATGCCTGCCTGCCCGCCTGCCTGTCTGTCTGTTGCTTGTCTGCCTGTCTGTACTTGCCTGCCCTCCTGTCTGTCTATCTATTGCTTGTCTGCATGTCTGTCTATCTATTGCTTGTCTGCCTGTCTGTCTATCTATTGCTTGTCTGCCTGCCTGCCTGCTTGCGTGTCTGTCTGCATTGTATCACTTTGCTTTTCCCGAGATCTTTGTGGGTATCGTCAGCTGTCCGACAAGCTTTGAAGGGATTAACTCATTCAGCCCCGACACACCACAGCAAGACACGGATCGAGCATGATAGTTCAAGGGTGGTACCAGAATAGCTTGCCGCCCATAGGCGCCAAGCTATTCTGGTTCCACCCTTGAACTATCATGCTCGATTTGTCTCTATAGATGTAAAACAATCATTCAGAGGGCAACTTTAATATATGGGGATATCGGGCCAGGGCAAGATGTGTTAAATGCATTCGTAGCTCATAAATATGATACATATAATAGTTTCATTCTATTAACAGGACAAGAGCGATACCGAAGTCTAACGGCTTCCTTCTTTCGAGGCATTCACGGCTGCTTGCTGGTCTTCAACGTCGGACAGAATGAGTCTTTCACAAACATTCTCAACTGGTACGTAAGCATTTTATGTACTGGTCTGAGATTTTGGACCTATGGCTCTAAGTCGTAAGGTACAACAACATCGCGAACTAGCACACATTTGATCACAGTTGATCTCTTATTTTTCATTCGATGGATGGATGGGTGGATGGATGGATGGAAGGATGGATGGATGGATGGATGGATGGATGGATGGATGGACTGGGTTGGTTTGCTTTGCTTTGCGTTGCTTTGCTTTGTTTGGTTTGGGTTGGTTTGCTTTACTTTGGTTGTTTTTCTTTGTCTGGTTTGGGTTGGTTTGCTATCATTTGCTTTTGTTGGTTTTGGTGGTTTGCTTTGCTTTGCTTTGGCTGGTTTGGGTTGCCTTGCTTTGCTTTGCTTTGGTTGGTTTGGGTTGCCTTGCTTTGCTTTGCTTTGGTTGGTATGGGTTGCCTTGCTTTGCTTTGGTTGGTTTTGGTTTGCTTTGATTTGCTTTGGTTGTTTAGTTCGTTGGTTTATTGCTTGTTTGCTTGCTTGCTTGATGGATGGATGGTTGATTGATTTACTGATTGATCGATTGATCGATTGATCGATCAACCAAACGATCGGTCAAACGATGAACCAATTGAATAATTGATCCGTTCGTAACATCTTCAGTGAGAAACGTTTACATTATTTTCTCGTTCTCTCTTTTACTCAAAGGCATGCTGACCTGAAGAAGTACACAGAAAATGCAGCGGTCATGCTGATTGGCTTATCCACGGCGTCTGCAGAATTACGTGACACGCGAGAAGTGACGTCAGAACGAGCCTTCAAACTGGCAGAGTTTCTCCACACGGATTTTTTCGAGACGACTCTAGACGACGAAGAGATGATGATATGGATAATACGACAGACGATGGATAAAATTCTCCGATGCATGGACGGTCGTGGTAGATTGACTTCTATCACTCCCTCGAACAGAGAAGGGAAAAGACCATCAAAAACGTCAAGTCGCAAATTTAGGTCTAGATGTTGTTAGAGACTAGCGGGTGTGATGTGTAGCTTTGTGTCCAGGGGTCAGTTGCATGAGCGAGCTTAGTCCTGCACCAGCCACTAAGCAAGGAGCGCCGCTATGGCGGCGCACCTTGCTTTATGGCTGGTGCAGGCATAAGCTCGCTCATACAACTGGCTCCTGGTCTGTGATTTTAGACCTTACCGCTCTTGCTTGTGAATAGGTTTATTTTCATCACACTGTTAAGTTGAATACCGTCCATATTGCAAGGTATGGTCAGAAAGTAATGTTAGTTGGGCCGCCATTTATAAACTACTAAAGTCACATAAATAAAATCAGCATCGAAACAAATGTCAGCCTTTGTCTTTTATTCACGCACAGAATGGGGCTGGTATCTCCAGCCATGCCACTGTGTGACGTCATTGAAAAAAGTGATGTAAATAGATGTGCTTGAAAATAGTGGACTCTTCAAGATAATATGAGTGAAACTTTGAGACAGTCTTGTCAAAATTCAAACAAATTTGAAAGTTGTTGCTATGGTATTTGTGTTTTGTCTGACCGTGACTGCTGGTGGATTGTGCAATTTAACTGTGAAATAGATGACTTGGAAGACGGTAATGGCCTGACTGTCAAATTTCACCCTGGAACCAGCACAGTTTGCTCTTTAGTAACACATTGATATCGGAAAATACGCCATTTTATCATTTTATTTTGAGAAATATCTTAAACTTCTGGTCTTTCTTTTAGCACATTTCAAAAGAAGTAAGTAATGACCTTGACCTCTATAAGCTATCTGCAACAAGGATACCCCATTTCGTGACATAGGCTCAGATGCAACAGCAAGTTCATCGCTTAGATTAACTTCTCAAAACGTTAAGTTAAATGGCCTCTAACGACCGTGTGATGTCATCACTCAACACAATACTTGCTTGTCCTGTAACGTTATCCCCAGCAAAGACTGAGTCCAATCAGAAGTGGTTGGCCTCTGATGAGAAGAGACTAAGGGTAGGCCCTACTTTTGCCAGATTTTCAGAAACATTTTCTTTAGAAATTTAGATGTCCATGTCATTGTTCATATTTTACCAATGGAGCGCGCAGACAATGCAAAATTGTATGTAAGAAATTCTTTGTTCCAAGTGTTGAAGTCTGTTCCTGAGCAGCGGCCAATTCTCAATGGCCAGAACATCTTGTTTTTCCTTGAAAATGCCAGTGACCACAAAACCAAGGTCTCTGTGTCCTACATTGAGGAGCAAAACATTCGTGTTCTTCCTCAACCGTCATAAAGTCCTTGCAATGACCAATGCGACTTTTGGTTCTTCCCTAAAATGAAAAAGAGGCTGGCAGGACGGAGTTTTCCCGCATTCAGGACCCCGCAGCAAAATAGTAAATTCACAGGTCCAACCATGACCTTCATCAGAATAATAAATCGCCTTTGAATCGTGTCTGAAATAGCTGAAACTGTGCATAAACAGTGTTGGATAGTGTTATTACAAAATGTGAAAATATCGCGTAAATTGGGCCAACGGTTTCGGTTTTACGGCACAATTATTATTACTTTCTCATCATACCTCGTCGCTCGTCATAAAAATAATATCCTGACGTCGTCTTTTCTTTTCTTTTTGTTTTCTTTCGGTATTTCTATCTGTTTTTGTTACATGTTCTCTTGTGTTCGTGTGTATCTGCGTGTTCGTCACCTTGTTCATTTTTGTCTAACTTATCGAAAACCTGTCGGAGCGCATTCCGGAGCATGCACATGACATTTTGGGCGTGCGGGGCAGAAATTCTGGCGAAGAAGTAACAAGATAAAAATGACGTCACGTCTAGCTACGCAAACCTTGCTAGAGAACGTCTTTTGGGCGCCAAAGCGCCACCTGTGTGTGTGTGTGTGTGTGTGTGTGTGTGTGTGTGTGTGTGTGTGTGTCTGTGTGTGTGTGTGTGTGTGTGTGTGTGTGTGTGTGTGTGCGCGCGCGTATATGTGACAGCGATACGGTAGACTTTGGGATGAAATCCTCATCTTGTTCCTTGTTTTGTTTTCACGTTTTTGCATTTTACACACTGGAAGTTATTCAGTCACTAAAGTTTTTTTCAACACACATACATTACTTACGCCTATTTATTTATTTATTTATTTATTTACATTGATGGATGGATTCTTCTGTTTATTATTTATTTATTTATTTATTTATTTATTTATTATTTACAATATGCTATGAACAGAAGTCGAAAAGATACGGATAACAATATTTTTTCAGAGGTCATGACAGGACTCATTCTAAGTGTAAATTACTTCGCTCATAGCAAACTTCGGATATAACAGCCCCCCCCCCCCCCCCCAAAGTCTCCTGATAATTTGTTTTATCCGAAATTTATTTATTTGTGCATTTTGAGGCACACGACAGGCACACTATGTAATTAGTAGAGAGAGCGAAGAAAACAGTATAAGGGAGAGGATCCATTCTCGACTTAGTACCTCAGCGTTTCTTTCCCTTGTCAGAGACAAAGCGAGGCAACTCCGGAAAACAACGGCCGAGTTCATTAAAGGCAAGGGTTACTTTCAAAATCAATATCAAATTCAAAGTCTCCCAATCTATTATCGCGTACACGTTTTGCTGAAATATATTCTTAATCCTCCATTATAAATTGTACGAACCCAAACAGTTTATGGAATCTAATAAATAAACGGAAAATTCTGTTCACACAAAGAACGAACGATCCATATCATCCTCAACTTAAAATAGACTCGCCCATAATGAGCATAATAGATCGTTTCAAAGATGTCATGGGATGAAGTGCTTTAGATCATCACTGTCGCTATTCGCAAACGTCCCACAATGTATCACGCATGTATTTATCTTTCTGAAAGGTAAGTGCCTTCTTTCCTTCTCCTATTTAATGCCTGTTGACTGTTGTAGCTGGTCGGGAGTTGTATCAAAGTGTATCGTCTGCAGAAATGGAAGCAGACATTACGCGCACATTAAGAGTAGTGATATGGTGGTCTCATTCACCGATATTGTGGTTTGTTTTCGGGTGTCTGGCAATGGATTGATGCCAGATTTCAGCTGATATGGGTTTTCTTGGCACGTTTTTGTTTTAACGTACTCACAGGAGCGAGTGAATTAGGTTACTTGCACTTTTCCTGTCGGAAGGCCCAGCCGGCAGACATTGTGTGACTTCTCGGTCTGCCGCAGGACTAGCAACCATGAGTGCTTATGAACATGATCTTGCGTTGCAATGTGATACGGCACGATCAACTTTCGTGTTATTTTACGCAATTAAATGTATACATAGTACACCTCGTAGCCCATTTAACCTCAAGGTTGCTGAATCTTTCCGCCTATTGTATTGGTAGAAGTGTCACCGACTGAACACTGAACGATGTATCACATCCAGGAGGTGGATCGACGCCCAAATCAGACAATGGTCGATCCATTACCTGTTGTAAGGTGTCGGGGCTAAATGGGTTAAAGTAATCTGCATGATATCAAGCACTGACAGATAAATGAGAGCCTGATCAGTCTTAGTTGTACAAGTGAACTGAAATTTGAAAAGAGAAACATCAAGGGCCCAAAATCAGTATTCTGTGTACTGACCTGCATGTATTCCTTCTAAACATTCATGCAAACCATCGAAATCAATGCATTATGATACACAGACGATGAGCATGTTCAGATCATTTCACGTTCTTATCTGTCACCTGAGTTTTTCCATTTGTACTGAACGCATTATTTTCTTTGAATGGCGGTTCCTGATTCATTTCTTCAAAAGTTTAAGTTGCATGACCTATTTCATTTTAGCACTCTGAAAGCTACTAAAAAAGATGTATGTGTTTTTCCTGCATTTCCAGTTTATTTTTCCTTTGTGTGTGTGTGTGCTTTGGTGGTTTTTTTTCATGCCTTTTACATTGCTTGTCATGCATCCAGTGGCTTTATTGAACTTCTTTCTTTCTTTCTTTTGTGTTTGATGTGTGCAGATGCAAGCTGATTAGCACAACGACTCCTGGCAGTGTGCACACCCTTTGCCAATGGCAGACGTTGCACTCCTTGCTTTTGTTGTTTCAGTAAATTTTCAGGTGCACTGACTTTTTTTCTTGGCTGATTTGTTTTGTTTGTTTCAGTTTGTTTGTTTGTTCCTTTGTGTGTTTGCTTGTTTGTGTCTTTCTGTGTTCATTTGTTTGTTTTGTTTGCCTTTCTGCAGTATGGTTTGATGTGTGTTGCATTATAGTATTCAACAAAACATGAACCGCACACTTGTTGTCTCCCTCGATTGCTGAGCTGATAGCAATCGAGGGAGATAACCAGTGTGCATATATTTCGTTGACATCACAGCTGCTTCAGCCAGCGTGATTCTGCAGCCAATCCCACATCTCTTCTTTCTTTCCCTTCAAACATGCATGCGCATTCACACGCACAGACTATACATGTACAGGTTCGTCCTCACCCACACTGACTCGCTTTAACATTTTTTCCAACCACACAAACAAACACGCTTTACATTTTTCGACAGCAAACACACAAGCACACTCTGAGACTGAGCATCCAGGGTCGAGTTGAAGCAACAGCAGAGATAGAGAAAAAGAAAGTCACTCTAAAATCAGAGTGTACACTCGCTTTGACCTGACTCGTTCCAGTTTCTCATTAGTGTCAAATTAGCCACAGCTTTGCTTTACAGGAAACGGTCACCTATGAAGCCGATCCATCTGCAAGAGACATAGATTTGCGAAAGCCCCTGCAGAAGCAGAGGCTTATGAGAATCTACGCCTGTAGCAGATTGGTCGCAGCATTCTAGTGCATGGAGGTGAAGGAAATAATGTAGTTTTTAGTCTACGAATGTAGAGATCCATTTGAAACAAACTCGAATAGACTAATAAGACCGTCGAAGTTGCAAACGGAGTTTGCTGGCTTTCTGGTCAGAGCTGCTAAATAGCCCTCTTTGTACATGGGTCAGGAGTGACCCACACTTGCATATTAAGTCCGATATCCCCATCACTGATTCTTAACCCATTTAGCGCCGACGCAGACGGTACAGCAGGGGATGTATCCACCATGGTAATTCAATGGTAGAGCCAGATTAGCTTGGCGCCAAGCTTACTACCCTTGAATTATCATGGTCGATCCGTCTCCTGCAACTGGTACGTAGTCGTTATGTGACGCCTTGGGGTTAAATGGGTTAAGACAATACATTCTAAGCATGTTGCCCTTGACTGACTATTAGAATACATGTGATTAGTTGGATGCCGGTAGCCTTGCTGAGTTCATAAGCACGCACAAATCTTATTTACTTTAATTCCGGGTACAAGCTGAATATATCCATTTAAATATTAGAATGGTTGCAACAAAATACGGCAGCATATAACAAACCAGTATTATTCTCTGACAATTGCCTTACTGACTTGTTAGTCACGACCAGACCTAGTCAGTTCCGGCAGTAAAGATACCCGCAGTTGTAATCAGCCATGAAAGCTTCTGTAGTGCTGATTGATGTAATGATACTCAGTGTCATAATTATGTTACACTGGAACTTGATTTGTCAGGAAGGGCTGCAGTTAAGAACGCGGGCAATTTAGTTGACGGCATGGCATTTCTTTTAGTTGTGAACAGGTCGAGTGGCGGCCAGGCTCAGTCAGTTCTTCCTCATGCATGTCAACAGTTAACTCATTCAGCCCGACGCACGTATTTCCCAAATTTTGGAGGCGTCATCTGACGACTTTGCGCCTGTTGCAGGAGATGGATCGACCATTATAATTCAAGGGTAGTGCCAGATTAGCTTGGTGCCGACAGGCGCCAAGCTAATCTGGCACTACCCTTGAATTATCATGGTCGACCCATCTTCTGCTGTAGTGCGTTGGGGCTGAATGGGTTAATGACTAGTGGCAGTAATTGGCTGCCTTGCATGCGTGCAGTAGCAGTTAGTCATAGTGCCATACCACAGGCCCAAGGAGCCTACACAAGTTGCCCCCCAGACGGTTTTATGTCAGTCAGAAATACGCTGTATGGCCGTAGCTACAGTATCTGTAGAGATAGTACCCGATGGGTATTACAGGCTCCTATATAATTATGAGCCGCTGGCAGGAGGAACTGATTAACTTATTCAAGGTGGGCCCTGCATCAATAGCTGCGGAAGTGTATAGCGTTGCCGCCGGCAACGCTATTCGACACTTTCGCAGCTGTTGATGCGCGGCGCCTTGAACTTGTGAGGTAACTCGTTGATGCTCAGTTGCCCTGTGAGCAGCAGACATTCAAACTCTTCTTATACATTCTCGACGTTGCAGTGCGGAGACCCTTGCTGTAGTGTGGTGCTCGCACTAGTTTGTGGTGTGCAGGTGCTAATGTCGATATGTATAGATCACTGTTTCTCAGTCAGATGGTGCATTCAGTTTGTGTTTCTTTGGAGTAGGCGGGCAAAGCTAATGTGCGGCAGAACTAAAGTCTTGCTGTTTTCTCTCAAGCACACTTGTTCTCTCTCTTGGCTTGACTTCGCGAACGAAGATTTTATGAGGAGTTGCCCACGACGTCTGCAGGCTTGTTCGTGGCTGCACTTGTAACTATAGTTGTAAAGCACTTGTCACAGTGACCACTGATGTATGCCGATGCCGATTGATCAATACAAGTTTTGTTGATCAGTATGATTGTTATTGTGTTATGTGACATTATTGCACCGCTTTTTGCAGAGCCGCAAGTTTAATTTCACAGTAAAATAGAAAGAACTGAAAAAAGGGGGAAAGCACGCACGCACGCACGCGCGCACACACAGACACACACACACACACACACACACACAGCAAACAAACAAAAAATGTTACCCGTTCTGTACCAACCGACGCAGAGGCTGTGTTTCTGCAAATCTAAGTTTCCAACACCCGAAAACCCTAGCTGTTACAAGGACTGACATGGATTCAAAGAGGCATAGATTCTCATGAGCCCGAGCAATTGCGGGGGCTCATGAGGACCTAAGCCTCTTGCAGTTGTTTTGAACCGGTTGAATTTGATTTACAGCCGACAGCGAACCGTAGGTCCAAAATCACAAAACACACCGACACAGCCTGAATGACTAGCCTGAATCGGTCGGAGATGGTTCTTTAGATCTCTGTCCAGATAACTTTCAGTATAATGGGAAAGGCAGCACTGATCAATACTGATCCTAACACTATCATACCGGTTTGGCACTTCGCCGGCTTTAGCGGCATTGTCCTAGGTCCCACGAGGGCTGACAGGTATACGGTACTTCGTTTGTTTTTCCAGGAGGCCAGCGCACCCTCCTCGGCCGCTTGATCCAAGCATCTGCATCGTGGCATAGATTCTCATAATATGTCTTTGCAGCAGTGGGGACCGGAATTGAAATTTATATCCCTAGAATCTTTCCGATTCCAGTATCTGCCGGTTGCGTGTAATATCCGCTTCGTCCAAGCTGAACAGAATGAGAAGGTCGTGAAGACCGTCTTCAGTCGCTGCCAACTCTATGCCAAGGGGGTATACTGAAGACCAAAAGCCGAAATTTTGGAATTAATCCGAAAACACGTTAACCCTTTTAGCCCCAAGGTGCCATTTTTAAAAAATTGGAATTTGGCGATCAATCAATCTCCTGCTGTAGGGACGCGGGGCTAAATGGATTAATTAATATTTTTGTTTCCGATTATTCCAAAACGTCGCATTTATGTTGCCGGCTCGTCGGTAGGTCTATATTATTGCTATCCATAACCTCCACCATGCATGTGAGTGCAATGTTGATTATTTTTTTTTCTCAGCAAGGTGGGAGCCGTGAAACTGGATCCTCGGGCCGAGGTTGGCCATAGGCCTACATCGCCCCGATGACCTTGCGTTTATTCGGCTGCCCCAGTAGCAAAACGTCTTCGGGCCGGGCGCTGGCCCACTGCAGCCGCCATGGGCCGGCCGAGGACCATTGCTCACTGGGTGGTGTGACCGCCCTCTTGCCTCGAGTCCTCAAAACCTAATCAGTGAAGATGATCTGAGCTAGGCTACTTGTAGGGCTGTTGTACAGAATTCTTGACGTCTTGCTCGTCGGATTCGGCCATTGGACAGTAGTAGTAAATCTGCCATACACGAGAGTGACGGCTGTTTATGTAAGGTTCAGCAAGTGGTGGCCACTCAGTCCCCAGTGACTACATATATTATATTACGGAGCAAAGGTCTTTGGGCCGGGCCGAGGTCGAAAGATCGTTTATCGACCTGCTGACTGACTTTGATTCTATAGGGCTCGAGAAGCTGACGTCATTACGCTAGTCGTGGCGGCCATCTTGAGAGGATTCGCGACTAAGGCGCTCATAGGAAATCGCTGTCAGGACAATGTCAGGAAAGTCCTGACGTGCTATAGGTCATAATAACAGCAAGTCTTGCCATCACTGTAGGAAACCGCAAACCAAAATATGTTTTTGTCTGTTTCCAAAGAGGAAAAAAACATGAAGAAAAACTTGTTGCAACACTACTTCGCTACTATCTGAAGACTATGGTATCCTCTTAAGATGGCAGCTGACGCTCCTAGGCAATGCGGGGAACTTCCCGAGCCCTATTGTTCTTTGTAGTAATACACAGTAAATCTGCTGAGACTGAGGACTGTTTTTTGTTGTTGTAAGGTTCAGCTATTGTTTGGCGAGGCGCTCAGTCACTGACATAGCAAAATGTCCTCGGGCCCACGTAGGCTTGTAGTTGGCCCGCGCACTGTCGTGCGCGGGCCAACCTCAAGCCGACGTCGGCCCGAGGACCTTTTGCGTTATGGCCCAGCGGTAGAGAAGGTAATGGCTTTTAACGGCAGGCCTGCTATTGATCCAGTAGGCGCGCGTCAAGTATTAAGTTTGATCACAATCAATTCACTGTCAGTCAGTGTCACTGCGATAACTGTGAATGACATGACTAAAATTTGCCAGTGACTCGAGCGCTCAGGTACTGGGTGGGTTATGCTGGTCAATTTACGTAGTGATTTGGGCTTCGACGTTTCAACTGAACTGTACAGCCGGCGCAGGCGAATCTCAAGACTTGCGTAACACGGTGACTTCGCGTGAGCTAGAGCTGTGCATGTGTGAGTATTACAGAATTTCTCCAGATACTATCAACGCAAGATGTGGTATCATTGTAACGCTAAACCCACACTATGTTCTCTGTTGCAGAGCCCGCAAGCAAGGTTCCCAGTAGTGTCGAAAGTTTCTATAATTGTTAACCCCATCACTGCCGAGAAAACGTGAACACGATCCAACTGTAAAGAGGCATAGATCCTCATGAGCCCCGCGACTGCTGGAGCTCGTGAGGATCTATGCCTCTTACTGAGACCAATTTTTATTTTGAATCCATGTTTTTCGGACGTTTTTCGCTTTTGGTCGTTGGATGATTTCAAAAACAAAAAATATACGTACATTGGCAGAGAAGGGGTTAAATAAACAGGGAAGTTCACTGGTTATTTCCTTCAAATCACCATTACCGATAGCGAATCATAGTCGAGGGAGACAACCAAGGTGACGGGGAAGGTGTGGATTTAGCCTTTTGATTGATGTGTTTTTGGTTTTAAATCTAAAATGTGAAGTAATCAATCCAGACCAAAAAGGTGACTGCCAAGCGTGTAATATGCAAAGAAGTACCCAACGGAGAAAGAAACACGCTTAGAAAAGACGGGTACAACACAATTTATTAATATTTCGGGTAAATACCCTTTGTCAAAATAGACAAACAAACAAACATAGAGATTAGCCGCTACTTATCTTCAATGGCAGAAGGAATGTGGCAACTGAAGGAGGTGACGTAAAATAAAAGAAAAGAAAAGGAAGAACAAAAGTGCGAAAAAAGTAAAAATGACGTCAACGAAAAATCGCGTAAGAGAGAGACTCGGAAAGAACCTGAACACGAGAGACAAGAGTGTGTGCAAGCACGTGCAGGAGCGAGCGAAAGAAAAGGCGTGTAGATGAGGCCAGAGAAAGAGAGAGAGAGAGAGAGAGAGAGAGAGAAAGAGAGAGAGAGAGAGAGAGAGAAAGAGAGAGAGAGAGAGAGCGAGACGGAGAGAGAGAAAGAGAGAGAGAACGAATGGGGAGTACCCTTGGGCACGAAGTAGGCTGAGTGTCTAATACACAAAGCCTGCTAAACACCAACCCGAAGGCAAACTTTATATCACCTTCAAGTTGAGGACTACCTCGGGGAAAAACGGGAGGACCCCGGGAAAAAAACCCCAGCATTTAGCACGGTACACAACAAGTAATAAGTCATGAAAACAAAGCAAAGAATCAAAATCAGTAAGAGAATATTGGTATAAGGGGAGAGTAGGTAGTTGTGAAACCGTCTTCAAGGGTAACTCAAAAAATAAGGGGGAGAGAGAGAGAGAGAGAGAGAGAGAGAGAGGGAGATGGGGGCGGGGGGGGGGGGGGAAGGGGGGAAGGAGTAAGGAGGAAGGGAAAAAAAAAAAAAAAAAAGGGAGGGGGGGGGGGGCGGGGCGGAAGACAATCAGCCAGAGCCACCAACCCCATCCAACGGGCACCCACCAGCCCACAGAAAAACACACAGGTACGCAACAAGACGACCACATACATCCCCAAGGGATGCACACGATCGCCCCGCCCCAAAACCGCGTATCAAACCGTGAGCCGGAGACCCGTTGCCCGACAGGGAAGGGCAAGGGATCCAACTAAACGTTCGGCCAGCGCTGAGAAAGTCCCCAAGGGAAATGTACATATCAACCAGCGCCAACAGCACGTAACTGATTAGTGAGTAGTAAATCAGTGAGGTAAAGTAGCAGACACAAGCAAGGTAAACAATGTTAATCTTTCATATTCATCCCGAGTGGCGCCACAGTGCCCAGTTTATTAATCAGAAATTTTTCACGGTCTTTCCTGGCCCAGACATTACTGGCTTGCATAAGCCAGAGGCCTTTAACTCGAATGTCTGAGACGGAGTGGTCGGCCTGATTGAAATGTCGTCCGACCGGTCTGTTGTATTGGTACTTGACAGACTGAAGATGTTCTTTGAAACGGTCGTTGATGGTTCTTTCCGTCTCTCCAACATAGAGTTGGCCGCATTTAACACAGGAGATGACATAAATCACGTTGGTGGTTTGACACGTGAAGTATCTGTCTATGTTGAATTTGTAACGTGGACCATTGACCACGGTGGAAGGGCAAATAAAAGGACACGTCTTGCAATTAGGAACATTGCACGGAGTGGAGCCGGAGGCTCTGGTGGTATGACGAGGCTTGAGAGTAGAGCGAACAAGCATGTCCCGCAAATTAATATCCCTCTTGAAAGCTACCAACGGAGGTTCAGAAAAGATAGCAGCAGATTCTTGACTGGATGACAAAAGACCCCAGTTAGAAAGAAGGATTTTACGCACCGGATTGGTGTGGGGATGGTAGATCATGGTTACGATAGGTCTGTCACTATCAGCGGTAGGTTTAGTCTGCAGTGTACTCGCGCGACTAAGTTTTTGAACCGTTTGGAGAGATCCTTGAACAACAGTATGTGGGTAGTGTCTGTCGATGAAAAATCCAGCCATTTCTTTGGATTGAACATCAAAATCTGATTCTTCGGAACATATTCTTTTTAGCCGAAGAAACTGGGAATAAGGGATGCTGTTTTTAGTTTTGGGGTTGTGAGAAGATCGGTAGTCGAGGTAGGAATGTGAGTCGGTAGGTTTGTAATGTATTGAAGTTTTCAACATTCCGCAGTCAATCCTGATGTTCATGTCCAGAAAGTCGACTGAAGTAGCTGATATAGTGTAAGTGAACTTGATGGATGGGTGGAAGTCCTGCACGAAGTGAATGAAGTCTAAAAGTGCAGCTTGGGTCATGTGAGTAGCTCCTAAACCGTCATCGATGTAGCGTTTATACATCTCAGGGACAGGCCCAGTGTATTGCTGAAGAATCTGTTGCTCAAGGAAACCCATGAAAAGGCAAGCTATGCTTATTATAAATGCTTATTATAATTATGACAATTATAGCAATATGGGACCCAGCTTTGCTTGCCTGAGTTGATCAGTGTTCAGGTCGTACTTCATAGGTAATAGATTTCCCTGTCCCCCATAACCCGCCCGTCACCAGGGCCGTCCCGTATCACTTCGGTGCCGTGGATGTTAAACCCGAACTAACCGGCAACCAACCTGCATTGGCTTATTAGGCTACTGATCGACTGGTTATTGCTTGTTATAATATTTAGCTGCGGCCGGCATCAGAAGTACGAGTTGAAAGGTATTTTCTAGGCTGAACTTGAAAAGATCTCATAATAAACAATAATATGAGTCGCATTATCATGATTCCTTCCTGTAAGCGGAAGTTACATGAATATGTTACAGTCTAATTTCAGCCTAAACAGTTGCCGTTATTAATTTGAGCCGAAGCCGAAACAGCCTTCGGGCCCACGACGGAGGTAGTGGGCCCGCGCACGGCCGTGCGCGGGCCCGGCACTGCGACCGTCGTGGTAGCCCAATGACCTTTGCTTACTGGGAAGTCATAAGAAAGCAGCAAGTTACGCTTGAAACTCGGCAGCCGCAAGCAGAATGATACTTTTGCTGTACACTGGCAAGATGATTCTGCCCATGGTGCTGTTCAGCCACCGTTACCAAAGTATTCTGTGTGGGGCTACAGACAAAGTGACACATTCTATCTCCCGACCGACTAAGCCGACCAGCGGAATGGACATGCATAATAGCAGTGGTGAACCAAGATTTATGTATTGTCATCTACTCTAAAACTGAATGCACTGGGCGTGGGGGCAACTCACAGCTGTGGAATCCGGGATAAATGGCCGCTGGCCAGCTTTAACCCTTTGGCTGTCGGTAGCACTTTTTGTCCAAAAGGGCTTGAGTGAATGGGATGTAGTGGGCAGAGACTGAAATTAATCTGCAAGACTTACAGATCCTCATGGGCCTCCGCATTCTCAGCGCGAGGTGGACTGATAAGTTCCAGTGCAGCTAATTTGCCTCAGTTCAGCACTGTTGTGGCTCTGCATGCTTCAGTGTTCGTTCGGGTTCATCCGCCCAGTGCGCCAAAAGCCTTTGGGCCGGGGGCCGACGTCGGCCGCTGTTGGCCCGCGCACAGCTGTGCGCGGGCCAACAGTGGCCGTCGTCGGCCCAAGGTCCTGGTGCGCACTGTGATTTACATCAGCATTTTTTCCGAGTCTTTATTATTTTTTTTTTTGAGGGGGGGGGGGTAAATACCGGCCAGTAGTGTACGGTCTGATTGTCCGACTCTGCATCACAACACAAATCCGTCCTGTCAAGGTCACTCGTAGTCTGAGTCTCGACATTTGTGCTTCAGAAACATAGACGTAAATAAGCCCGATCCTTTGCAAAGAGGCACAGCAGCATAAACGTAAAGCGTCATGAATGACTGAAATATGTGTAGAAAGTGCGGCCTAATGCTGGATGCCAAAGCGGGTCAGCCAAAGTGTACTCGGGGGAATCATGGGGCGTGTGATTCTATCGTGCTAACGTGCTCTTAAGTGGTAGGCTATGTCGTCAGCCAGCACTATACGAAGGTGGGAATAAGGACACGATGAGAAAGTTGAAACTTAGGCCAGCAAAATTGTCAGTGGTGGCCGGAATGAACTGTGTAATTGCATTGTTTTCAAGTTCAGTAACCCTTCGCTGTCACTGGACACTGATTTGAAATCTTAACCCAGTTAGCCCCGACGCCCTACAGCCCGGAGATGGATTGACCATGATAATTCAAGGGTAGTGCCAGATTAGCTTGGCGCCTATCAAGGTCGATCCATTTCCTGCAACTGATACGTTAGATGACAACTCCACAATTTGGGAAATGCAGCCGTGTGCGGATTACTGTGAAATGGGTTGATTCAACGCCATTGAAGAGTGCCAGCCGTCTAAGGAGCATGGTTAGAGACTAGTGTCAGCAAGAGGCATAGATCCTCATAAGCTCATCCGCAAGTTGGATCGTCATTGTTCACTTTTCCTAGGTATGTGAAGGGGGTCAATATTCCAACTAATGTCAACCGGCACTACTATGCGAAGATAACAATGAGAAAACAGCGAGAAAGTTGAAGCAGGTCACCAAATATCAGGACACAGAACGGATCTTTGTGTAACTGTATTGTGTTCACGTTATCGACTGAATCGTTTACTGCCGGGTATATACTTTTATTTAATCACGAGGCATAAAGATTGTGGAAATGGCACCTAACGACTATATCCACCTGTTGCAGAAGATGGATCGACCGGCCATGATAATTTAAGGGCAGCGCCAGATTAGCTTAGCGCCTGCTGCCTTGAATTATCATTGTCGATCCATCTCCTGCTGTAGTGCGTCGGAGCTGAATGGGTTAATGTATTTTTACACGTATTTAGTAATCCACCTATCTAGTCAGTCTTGCGTTCTGACGGCTGAAAAAAAAACAACGAAACAACGCAATTCGCCTGAACCTGATCCCTGCGTACCATGGCCGGAGCTTTGTTGAAGCTAACGTGTTGTTTAGTGCTATCATTATGCATAGTTTCCCAGCTATATCTGCTCTATCTTCACGACTGTAGTGAGCCAGAGCAGTCAGGTTGTGGTAAGACTGACTCACCGTGCTAGTACGAGTGGATCGCAGTGCCGTTAAAAGTTAAGAAGGTGTTGTACGGTAGTTAGCATGCTAGCTGTCTATCGATGCGGTTAACTCTGACATTTAACCCGTGCACTCCCGAGAAATTGTGAACATGACTGATACGACTGGAAGAGCGGGCATAGATCTATTTTCATGAACACCCACGGTTGCAGGGGCTGGTGATGAGGATCTATATATAAGGCCCTGTCCTGCTGACACCACTTTAAATTCGGCGATGTTCCTGGGACTGCTGCGGCCTTTGGCCGGCGTTGAATTAACGAAGATTGCCGAGAACTTGAGCCGGCTGACAGATTCTCCGTCAACTGGCACTGCGTGAATAGGCGGCTGCAATAACCAACGGTAATTCTCGTGTCATGAATCGTATAATTCCGTTCAAAAGTGTTGAATGGCTGTGGTTCCCAGCTATAATAATCGCAGTTCAGTTGCCTGTAGCTATGTGAATAATCGCACGCCACCTGACACTAGCCAAGTAAGCAAAGGTCCTCGTGCCCACGACGGCCGCAGTGGGCCCGCGCTCGGCGGTGCATGGGCCTACTGCGGCCATCGTGGGCCTGAAGACGTTTTTCTACTGGAGGACTTCCTTCCAGGACTGCGAAAGCAATATTTTCCTTGTACAGTAAATCCGTCGGTCAGGACTGATTCATCTGCAAGAGGCATAGACTGTCATGAACCCTTGCGATGCAGGGTCTCATGACAATCTATGCCTTGTGTTTTCGGAACTAGGTTCCATTTACATCGTTATTTTGAGGCCGCATCGTCCGAGTTTAAGTGTCGCGCGGTGGCTTACAAAAAGGTAGTGTTGTCCCCACTGAAAAACAGTGCAGTGTTTTCGTTGTGCATTAACTCTGGTGTGAACTGACTTTCCAGGCCTGTATTTGCAAGGCATGTCTTCCGATACAATACAATCAACTTGATGTTACTGGACTTGAAAATATGAATGAAATGGTGTATCCGGTGTGTCGTTAGATGATTGGACTGATTTACGGACGGACTGACGGAAAGATAGATGGATGTTATGGGCACAGCCGTCAGACAGATACACAGACAGAAACACAGACAAACAGACAGACAGAGACAAACAGAGATAGACAGAAATATGTATAGTTGGATGGATTCATGCATGGAATTGTACTCTTGTTTTTGTTGTTGTTATTGGGTTTGTTGGTTTTTTTTCCTTTTTTCGCATTAGTTTTTTTTTTTTTTAAATACACAGATGATACGTAGTATATGCTCATCAAAGATTTAGTTTCGTTGACAGCGCCGTTTAATATACCCCACACCCCCCACACTTTGGTACCGGTCTCAGGCCACTTTACAAATTTCAAATACAAGCGATCAAAAATCTCTGTAACTTCAGTAGCTGACTGGCCCTTCGTTTGTCTTGTACTGTGTTTGTCTTAAATGGCGTAAATCCGTGTCTGTTTCGTGAGTGTGTGTGTTGGGTTTCAGGCGCGGCGCTTTGAGTCGATTTCCCCAAAATTGAGAAAAAGCGCCTATATAATAACGGTATTATTATTTATTATTATTATTAATTATAACTACTTACAAAAACGAAAGTATTCGACAGTGCCTAACACACTTCATTTGTTCAGTCATGACCATCTAGGCTGACATTACTGACAGCAAAGACTGGAAGTGGAAGGTGCCGCCAAGCCCTAAATTAGGCGCTTCCCTTGATTTATCAAGGTCTGTCAAGCACTATTCATAGTGAGTCTTCTACTAGTAGGTTAGTCTTTGACTAGTCACAAAAACTGCAGCCGCATTCGTTGTAAGTCACTGGTATCCAGCACAGAATGTTTACCGGCCAAGGCCACATACCGGAAGTAGTCTGTAAATTTCCCCCATTTCTTATCCCCTTCACCGCCGAGAAAAAATGAATACCACCCAGCTGCTAGAGGTATAGATCCTCATGAGCCCCCGTAGTTGCGGGGGCTCATGAGGATCTATGCCTCTTGCTGAAAAAAACAATCTTTGTACCCGTGTTTTTTTCAGTCACCGCTGGGGATCTTTGATGATTTCGAAAACAAAATTTGCGTTCACTGGCCTTGAAGGGGTAAAGTAGGTAGGGCCAGGGGCCCAGTATGGCCCGAACGTGTTGCCAAACACAGTTCATTTCCACAGGATCAGTATCAGTCAGGGCCATTTCGCTGGAATGGTACCACTCAGACTGGAAGCGGAAGACCACAGCAACGCGATCAATCGATGCGGGGATAGTATGCTTGAAACAGCCGCACTTAGAGCAAGGGAACATCACGTGATAGTGTAACAACATCGATATCCCACGGTCGTTACTAGACTTTCATCAATATGTATGAGGGGCTCACTTAGTCAGGGGCCCTGCAAGATGGTGAGTACAGTGAAACTCGCTCATAACGGCTAGGCTGATGGAAGGGTCAGACCACCAGTTTTAGGGTTTTGCAGTTTGAGAGGTTTTACTGTATGGGGGGCGAACAAATCGACGGACCATTTTGTCGGCCAATACTGCAATCATCTGGAAGGACAGGAAATCGTCTTAGCCTCATTAGTAATTGTGGTTTCTGCAGAAGCAACTGATTCTCTCTCTCTCTCTCTCTCTCTCTCTCTCTCTCTCTCTCTCTCTCTCTCTCTCTCTCTCTCTCTCTCTCTCTCTCTCTCTCTCTCTCTCTCTCTCTCTCTCTCTCTCTCTCTCTCTCTTTCTCTCTCTCTCTCTCTCTCATACACACCGGTGCACTCACACACAAACACACATACACACGCGCATGAGCACACACACACACACACACACACACACACACACACACACATACATAAACACACACACACACACACACACACACAGAGGTGCAACAGCACACGCACTCACACGCAAAGACTTCCTTATTGCATAAGTCTGTCACAAAACTTCGCTGTTTAGCCTTTGTCACGTTTGTTACAGAAAAAAAAAATGTTGCAGCCATCACTGAGTCATCACTGTCACAACTGAGAACACCCAAAATATTGTGTGCACACTAAACACACTCTAAGTCGCGTCTTTCAGCCACTGAAAAATAGTTTCTGAAATGTACACCGGCTCATACTGCACTTTGATTTGCAATTCAGTCTGAGCTAAACACTCGGGTTTAGTTAAGCCCTTCGATGTCTAGAAAACGTTAACCCTTTGGCTGTCAGTAGCGGTTTTTGTCGCGATGATTCCAGCAGGAATCATCGCGACAAAACCGCTACTGACAGCCAAAGGGTTAAAGCGGTCTGCTGCATGGCGGGCTTTTACTGCCAAAATTCGCCGATGCAACTCTTTATCAGTGTTGGTTTGACCCAACTAAGACTTTGTACCCTTCTTTTCACAACCCATGTGAATAGGCACACGTGCCAGAGGTTTTCCACTGCATTTTGATCGTGAAGAAACTATCCTACGTACAAACTGGAATAAGAGCAGAAAAGAATTTCCATTTTAGGACATGTCAGTAACACATTCTACCCCAGGACCGAAATCCTCAAATTTTGAACTTGCCCTCTGACTGTATTACAATTCAAAACACAGATCGAGCGTGATAGTTCAAGGGTGGTGCTAGAATAGCTATAGGCGCCAAGCTATTCTGGCACCATCTTTGAACTATCATGCTCGATCCATGTCGTGCGGCTGTGGTGTGTCGGGGCTGAATGAGTTAAACGTCGTAATTTAACTAGGTCTTGTCGTCCAACATTATTGTAAGACATACTGACAACAGTTATAATGAAGATATTGCGATCTATTAACTCTGTACTGCCTGCTGTAGCCTTGACCTGTAAGTCAAGGGCTTAACTCATTCTACCCCAGACACACCACAGCAAGATAAAGATCGACCATGATAGTTCAAGGGTGATGCCAGAATAGCTTGGCGCCTATGGGCGCCAAGCTATTCTGGCATCACCCTTGAACTATCATGGTCGATCTGTGTCCTGCACTGCAACGCAGTCTTCAGAGGACGACTTCAAAGTTTGGGGATTTCGGTGTTGGGGTAGAATGAGTTAAGAATGAGAATCATTCAAATATGCCGACCTCGCGTCAGCGCTGGTGATATGAGGGCCGAGGCCCTGTCTCTCGTGGTGTTTTTGTTTTTTTGTGTTGTTTTTTTTTTTTTTGTTTATTTGCTTTTTGTTTTTGTTTTTGTAAAGTAAGCGCAATAGTGACAGTATAATCACTATAGGACCATAAACCGATTTGGTGTCAGTGTTGCACCAAGGTCAGCGCTCATGCAGTCAGTCATACCTCCTCGAGAAGCAAAAGAACCTAGGACAAGCTGTTGTAGACATCGGCCCGAGGATCTTGTGCTGACTGGACACTCAAGAAGGGCTCTTCGCTAGTGTCAGTTTCGGTGTGAGGACTACTAGAGAAAACGATATTTGTTTCTTGCATTTTATTTTCCTTCCTTCTTAAAGGGCAGAGATGAAAATGAGGCCCGACCGTAACAGCAAGAGGCATAGATTCTCATGAGCCTATCAACATGACCTACAAACATGAAAATCTATGCCTCTTGCCGATGGAAGATGAGAGTTATTATCGCTTCCTCTACTGTGGCGAAGCAAGTGCAATACAATGAGTGGAGTTGATCAGTCCAGTTCGCAGTCACTCGCATGCACACTCAAGATAGCCGGGTTTCAGGAGAGTAGGACCTGTGCTGCGCAGCATTGGCTATGTAAGCAGTAAGCAAAGCTCAGTTGTTGAACTGGAAACAATACATGTATTGGACATTTTTTTTAACAGTATGGATAATATACGCAGGGGAGTTTGATACGTAAAATTGTGTGACTTTCCATGAGGACGTGCGGCTATACAGATTCAGTAGCAGGCCACGTTGGGGATTCGACGACAGTGATGAGACTGGCAATGTTTTAAGGTGCTCGCTCTGTCTCTCTCTCTCTCTCTCTCTCTCTCTCTCTCTCTCTCTCTCTCTCTCTCTCTCTCTCTCTCTCTCTCTCTCTCCCCCTCCCTCTCTCTCTCTCTGTCTCTCCCTCCCGGCATCAACATACTCCAGATCAAGGCAGTCCATTACTGTGCCACGACCTAGAATCGATCTCTATAAGACAAGTTTTGCGTTCTCGGGTGCTAGCATGTGGAACACATTCCCCAAAAAATGTTACAACATCAACAACGCTTTCGTCTTTAAAAACCGGTCTCTTCAAGTACCTCACCTCATCATCGTAAGATTTTCACAGCAACCTGCACTTGCAGTGTACGATTTTCCCCTTTCTAACTCTTCAATTCAGTTATATATTCAGTTAATACAAGATGCTAATGCAAAACGTGTTGTGTGAGTGTGTGTGTGTGTGTGTGTGTGTGTGTGCACTGTGTGTGTGTGTGTGTGTGTGTGTGTGTGTGTGTGTGTGTGTGTGTGTGTGTGTGTGTGTTTGTGTTTGTGTTTGTGTTTGTGCTTGTGTCTATGAATGTATGTATGGATATGTACACCTTTACAACTGTGTGTATGTGTGAGATTTTCTATGTTTATTTCCACTTCTTCAATGATTTTTTTTAAACTTTATATTTCAATTTTTTGTTCGTTTTATATTTTGTTTTTCCCAATTTAAAGATAGTATTTTGTGATTTGTGCATTAAATGTAAAGTAGATTAGCAACGACAAGTTCGAAAAATTACTTACTTACTTACGCCTGTCACCCCTACCCGGGTATAGGCCGTCGACGAGAGACCTCCAGCAACTGCTGTCCTGTGCTTCTCCTTCGATTCTACTCCAGGTGGTTCCCAGTCTCTTGATGTCTGCCTGGAGGTCTCGGCGCCAGGAGTTTCTCGGCCTACCTCTTTTCCTCTTTCCCTGGGGGTTCCATGACAATGCCTGCCTAGTGATACTGGAAGCTGGCTTTCTCAGACTGTGACCGATCCATCCCCATCTTCTTCGCCCAATTTCATTCTCTGCTGTTATCTGCTCTGTTCTCTCCCAGAGTCTGACGTTGCTGATCTTCTCTGGCCAGTGGATTTTCAAAATTCTTCTAAGGCAACTGTTCATGAAGGTCTGTACTCTGTTGACTGTGGTTTTTGTCAACCTCCAAGTCTCTGCTCCATATAGGAGAACTGCTTTTACATTGGAGCTGAAAATCCGAACTTTGGTGTGTTGTGACAGCTCTCTGGAACTCCACACTTTTTTCAACTGGAGAAAGGCTGCTCTGGCTTTACCGATTCGTGCTCTGACATCTGCATCAGTGCCGCCTTTTTTGTCTATGATGCTCCCGAGATAGGTGAAGGACTCCACCTCCTCCAACGGGGTGCCAGCAAGCAAGACTGGTTCTTCCCTGGTTGCGTTCAGCCTCATTGTCTTTGTTTTCTGTTTGTGAATGGTGAGGCCCATTTGGGACGAGATGTCAGCAAGCCTCGTGGTCTTGTCCTGCATTTGTTGATGAGTGTGGGACAGTAATGCCAAGTCGTCTGCAAAATCGAGGTCGTCAAGCTGTGTCCACAGTGTCCACTGTATTCCACTTCGTCTGTGCTCTGTGGTCATCTTCATGACCCAGTCTATGGCCAGTAGGAAGAGGAACGGAGACAGCAGACACCCCTGCCTGACACCAGTTCTGACCTGGAGCTCCCTGGTGAACTGCCCTTCGTGGATCACGCGACATGTCATGCCATCGTAGCTGCTCTTGATCAGGTGGACGAGCTATGTGGGTACACCGTAGTGTCGTAGGAGTTTCCACAGAGTCTCTCGGTCCACACTTTCAAATGCTTTCTCATAATCCACAAAGTTGACGTACAGCGGGGAGCTCCACTCCAGAGACTGTCCCACGATGATGCGGAGAGTGGCGATCTGGTCTGTACATGATCGGTTCTTCCTGAATCCTGCTTGCTGGTCTCTCAGCTGGGGGTCAACGGAGCTCTTCATTCTCTCCAGGATGATCCTGTTGAAGACCTTTCCTGGTACTGACAGCAAGGTGATTCCTCTGTAGTTGGAACACTTGCTGAGGTCGCCTTTCTTGGGAAGCTTGATTAGGTACCCCTCCTTCCAGTCAGCCGGCATCACCTCCTCTTCCTAGATCTTTCCAAACAGTGGGTACAGCATCTCCACTGTTGTCTCTAAGTCTGCTTTCAGAGACTCCGCTGGGATGCCATCTGGGCCTGCTGCTTTGCCGTTCTTCAAAAATGCCACTGCTCTTCTGATCTCTTCCCGGCTGGGTCTGTCACAGCTGATGGGTAGGTCGGTCTCTGCCGGCTGGATGTCTGGGGGGTCGGGTGGGCTAGGTCTGTTCAGTAACTCTTCAAAATACTCGGCCCATCTGTCGAGTTGGTCTGCTCTGTCTGCAATTGGCTTGCCTTCTTTGTCTTTTACTGGTCTTTCTGTATGGCCATACTTGCCTGACAATCTTCTGGTAATGTCGTAGAGCTGTTTCACGTTGCCGCTGCCTGCTGCCTTTTCTGCCTCTGCTGCCAGGCTGTCTGTGTAGGCCCTCTTTTCTGCCCTGATACTCCTCTTCACCTCGCGGTTGGCTTCTGAGTATTCCCCCTGTGCCCTTACTTTGGCTGCTCTCGTGCGACTGTTGTTGACAATTGCTTTCTTCTGCTTCCTCACTTCTATCTTCTTCAAGGTCTGTGCCGACCAGCAAGTCCTTGTGATGGTGTTTCCTGAACCCTACAGTGTCTTTGCAGGTTGAGTTCAGCGCCTCTCTAACTGCCTTCCACTGCTGCTCTGTGGTGACCGCCTCCTCTTCACTTACTAGCTCCTGTAGCGCTTGAAACCGGTTGGACAGCACCAGTTTGAACTCTTCTCTAACTCTAGTTTCTCTCAGGAGGCCTACATTATAGCGCTGTCTTCTTGTTGTCTCTGTGCGGCTTTTCTTTAGCTTGAGCTTCATTCTTAAGGTAAGCAGATGGTGGTCGGAGGCGACATCTGCTCCCCTCCTCACTCGAACATCTTGAAGGGATCTTCTAAATTTCTTGCTAATGCAGATATGGTCTATTTTGGTTCTCTGTTGTATGGTCAGGTGAGACCCAAGTTGCTTTGTGTATCCTTCTGTGTGGGAAGATGCTGCCTCCAATGACAAGTCGGTTTAGAGCACAAAATTCTACAAACCTCTCCCCGTTCTCACTCATCTCCGAGCCTAGTCCCTGTCTCCCCATCACCTCTTCGTATCCGGTGTTGTCCTCCCCTATTTTGGCATTAAAATCGCCCATGACGATGGTGATGTCTCGCTCCACACATTTGTCCACGGCACTCTGGAGTCGGTCGTAGAACTCTTGTTTCTCTTCCTCGTCACTGTCATTAGTGGGCGCATAACACTGGATGACGTTCAGCTTGAGCTTTTTCTTGGTTCTAAAGGCTGCTGTGATGATTCTTGGCCCAAGAGGTTCCCAGCCCATCAGCGCTCTCTGTGCCACTGGTGACAGCATGAATGCTACACCTTCTGTATGGGGGGCATTCTCCTCTTCATGACCTGAATACAGAATCATCTCCCCACATAACAGCCTTTTCTGGCCAGACTGCGTCCATCTGGCTTCACTGATACCTAGCAGGGAAAGGTTGTACTTTTGCATTTCCGCTGCTATCTGGGCGGCCTTGCCGCTCTGGTACATGGTCTTGACGTTCCATGTGCCCATGGTTGTATCCCTGGATAGAGAGAGGCGGCTCGGTCCTGTGGCTTCCGAAGACTTCCGGCTTTCACCACAGGACGTCATAAGTCTTCTGGTAGAAGAACCTTCCTCCTCCAGGAAAGGAATTACTGTTAGTCTTTTCGTCGGCGTTTTTGTAGGTTTTTTTTCCTTTTTTGCAGGGTGGGAAAGCTACCCCCACGCCCAACCCCCTTACTAGGAGGACCAGGGGTTTTCTGTCGGGGTCACCTTCCCTTAGACCATGTTGGTTCACGGCACCTTATTTCATTCGGTGCACCCCTCTCACGAGGGACCCCCTATCCACCACCCAGGGGACGCGCCTCAACGCCATATGGTCCCAGCGCGAGGAAGTTCGAAAAATGGTTTCACCAAAACTTTCACCGTTGTAAAATAAAGAATCATTGTCATTCTCTCTCTCTCTCTCTCTTTCTCTCTCTCTCTCTCTCTCTCTCTCTCTCTCTCTCTCTCTCTCTCTCTCTCTCTCTCTCTCTCTCTCTCTCTCTCTCTCTCTCTCGCTCTCTCTCTCTCTCTCTCTCTCTCTCATGCCTAATAGTATGTAACGGATACCTCATCAAGTAAACACTGAGACGCAAATGAAATCACGCTAACCACCTCAACGTATGGTACATTTGTCTTGACACTACATAAAAGTGCTGACAGACTACACTGGGTTTGCATGCGTATATATACTGATCAACAAAAGAAACGCGAATTTTTCACCATAGCACTTTTCTTCGTAAATATGCTTTAAACGGGTTATATTGACGTCATTTATTAGAAAATATTATAAAGAGTGTGTTATGTCGTGTGCAAATAGAATGTTTAGTTTTAAAATTCGCACATCGATGACCTATGACGTCATCAGTGACACTACCATCACAGGATATTGAATGTGAAGTGGAGAGCATCTATCTGTGTCAGTCACTGGCATAAAAATGGTTTGAGAGTAATTCACATTAAATCAAATAAGATTTATTAAGAAATTGATGTGCACCGGAAATTCCGGTTCTGTAATGAATTTTTCGAGTCAAATTTCGTTTGAGGCAGTTAATAACATCATAAGCAATCCACACAACTTGTGTTTTAAAACGTATCACAGGAAACTTGCTTCACAGAGTGTGTCCAGTTTTGTTTATTTTCACCACTAATGAAATCCTGTGTCCTCCAAGGTAGCCATGGCCGATAACTCATTCAATTTTTGTGTGAAGGTAGCTCAGACAGTAGGCTGAACATCTGAAGTAAGCAAGAAATAAAATGTTCTTGTTTTGCTCTCATGGTGGCTCTTTGTTTGGGGGTACACTTAAACAGACACTTTTCGCGTTTTTAATGGAAGTCAGTATATTACTGAACACACAGTTCTGCTGACATTTTTATTACCTTATTTTTGTCAATGTTTTTAATATTTGCATGCACGTGTATTTTAATAAAAAAAATTACCTTCGTTTGGTAAATGTTAAATGTTTTCATGCGCAGGTATTTTAAAGTTCCAGTAACAGGACAGCATGTAAAATATTATGCCTAACTGCTTTATCCCGGATTAACTCATTCGACCCCGACACACCATAACAAGACACGGATCGAGCATGATACTTCAAGGGTGGGGCCAGAATAGCTTGGCGCCCATAGGCGCCAAGCTATTCTGGCTCCACTCTTGAACTATCATGCTCGATCTGTCTCCAGAATTTGGGCAACTTCAAAATTTGGGGATATCGGTCCTGGGGCAGAATGTGTTAACTAAAACATTTTCAGTATCATCTCTTAGGGATACAGTGTTAGGTTAATTCAAGATAAGATAAGGCAATCCCCGAGAAAAAAATCCCCCCACCCCAAGCTGACTGTCGTAATGTATTTCACTATTTGTGGTACGTGAGTCGTCTAAAGCGTGCGCATGCGTGCGCTAGTTGTGAGTGCGCGCTTAGAGTTATAATTATTATAAGATAAGTGCATTTGATACCGTAATTATTTTTTATTTATTATTAAAGTCGTACCATTTCTTTTATTGAGTTTATTTATAATAGTTTCCGAATCGCTGTTTCAGTGTAAAATAAACTCTTCAGATTGCACGATTCATGTGGGGAACTCGAAGGTATGCCGCTTTTTCAGTGCACTGACGTTTTAAGTCAGTCATAACCCTAAGAAACACTGATGCACACTGAGATAATAATAATAATAATACCGGTATTATATATCATGAACATGTCTGTCATATAGATCATGTCTGTGGCGCGTATACTGATGTGAATGCAGTGTATCCAGTGAACTTTCTCCGCTGGGAGTACGCCTATCCCATGGCCCAGTAAGCAAACGATCCTCGGGGCCGACATCGGCCCAAGGACCTTTGCTTATTGGGTGCCGTGTGTATTTGCAGATGGAGCGGTAACCTCTTTCTTCCCAGTGGACGCGGGTTGTGTTTTTGAAATCATCGTACATTTAACCCTGTTAGTGCCAACACCCTACAGCAGGAGATTGATTGACCATGATAATTCAAGGATAGTGCCAGATTAGCTTGGCTCCTGAAGGCGCCAAGCTAACTTGGCACTACCCTTGAGTATCATGGTCAGTCCACCTCCTGCAAGTGGTACATAGTCGTTAAGTAACACAGCTTCCAGAATTCGGGAAATGCGTGCGTGAGTGCGTGTTTGTGCGTGCGTGCGTGCCGGCACGTAGATCCCTCTAGAACTCTGTTTCGCCCTGTGGCTGATGCAACTGACTTTTGCCGGCATCGTACCTTGTTTCTTGTACCGTGGCATCCCGCTGCCGCAAGCAGTCAAGAACTCAAAACTTGTATTCTCAGGCAGGCCGCTACACGGTGTTCAGCAGGATGATGCAACAGGTGCACTCAGTATTATTTAGTTGCTAGTCTGCTGTCGCCGGTTTCCTAAGTAAGATATGCTTCACCCTTCAGGCACACACAGCGCGAGATGGTTACGAGCTGTGACGTATGCCGACAGAGGTCAGAACTTCCAGAGACGTGAGAATGCCAACGGTTCACAACATGACTTGCAGTTACACGCACACAGGCCTAGTTCGTCCGGGTTCACATCATCGCAGACTATACTCCAGGTAGTCGCAATGCACCCTGGTTGTCTCCTTTGCCGATTCGGCTGCCGTTGATAAGCGGTAGCGAATCGAGGGAGACAACCAGCGGTGTGCACCCAACCCGTACACCTCTCCTCCCCCCCCCCCCCTTTCTCCCCACCTTTCGTGGTTTTAGAGAGAGAAAGGCAGGGTGGGGCGGGGATGGTGGCTGCGTGTGTAGTCTAAAGACTGCGCGATGTACACCACCATTTTCGTCGTCCGTGTACTTCCGGTGACGGTCGTTTTCCGTTGCAGACAATCACCGCAAATGTCAGAACCCGAAAAAGGTGTTAGCCAGTACAGTTGCACGCTGTTACATCAGTTTGTATGTTCAAGTTCGTTCGTTCGTTCGCTCGCTCGCTCGCTTGTTTGTTTGTTTGTTTGTTTGTTTGTCCAAATTATTTGTTAGTTCAAGTTTGTTTTTTCTTTCATGTTTGCTTTTTGGCTCAAGTTTGTTTGTTTCTTTGTTTCTTTCTTTCTTCAAGTTTGTTATTCGTTCAGGTTTGTTTGTTTGTATGTATGTTTGTTTGTTCGTTCGTTCAAGTATTTTTTTTTCCTGTTTGCTTTTTGGGTTAAGTTGCTTGTTTGTTTGGTTGTTGTTGTTTTGTTGTTTCTTTGTTGTTGTTGTTTTTTTGTTTGTTTGTTTTTTTGTTTTGTTTATTCTTTTGTTCTTTCTTCTTTCTTCAAGTTTGTTATTTGTTCAAGTTGTTTCGTTTGTTTGTTTGTTAGACTGCCACTGCCAGGTTTAATTATCATCAGCTAGGACACCACAGCCATAGGGGTCCGATGATAGTAGCTTTAACTAATGCAAATCGACTGCGCCACCGCGTGCGCGCCAGCGCCTACACTAAGCTCAAGACAATATACTATCTGTCTTGAGCTTAGTATAGGTGCTGGCGCGCACGCGGTGGCGCAGTGGATTTGCATTAGTCAAATTCATCGGACCCCTATGACCACAGCAGGGGATGTATGGGGAATGTCAGGCTCGGGACTGACTTGAATGATTCATCTCCCACCTCCTGTACAGTTACGTTGCGTTCCGTTATGAAGTCCTAATGAATTCATTCACATTATGAAGCTTAGAAACGTAATCCGTTCTTAAACGGTTCTTCTTTCCTTTTATGTTGTAACTTTACTCAATATATGAACTCAAACGAATTGCACTCTAAACAGACTCAACTGAACCCGTTGGAGCAAGAGGCATAGATTCTCATGAGCCCATGCGAATGCAGGGGCTCATGACAATCTATACCCCTTGTTAACCGTTAATGGTTTCATTTATATCATCAGACGAAATAAATAACATTGGCGTTGTGTTACACTCATTCGCAGCTTACTTTTGTGTGTACAACTGCAAATTGGTTTACCCGCTTATCTCTATAACATATTGAGAACTCGGCACCGAATGAGATCTCCCAAGCTAGCAAAACTGCCCACTGGCCGATGCCGATGCCGACGCGGCCGAAATCGGCCCAGGTATCTTGTGCCTAACGGGAAGTGTTGTAAACAACCGTCTTTCGCCTCTTAGTCTTGATCTCGTTTAGCGCTATGGCTGAGGGACTGCCGTATGCCTTTCAGCGTCAGAAAATAATTCACATACAAATAATAATAATAATAATAATAATAACAGCAGCAACAGCAACAACAACAACAACAATAATAATAATAATAATGTTATACCTTTCCTTTCGAAGCATTTTTTTTTCTCTTTTATTGTGTATATAAGTGAATCACTGGGTTTTTTTTTTTTTTTCTTCTTTTTTTTTTTTCCAATGAACATTTGTGCTGGCGTAAGAATTTTGGGCGTCGTAATTCTCAAACGCAACGCAGTTCAGTTTCAGTAATGGCGTCATTTTACTCCAGTTAAAGCGCGCCAAATTTACCATGAATTTTACGTCGGAAACCTGACTTCAAAATGACCCCAGCCCACCCTTCGCTTTTCCAAGGGGACAAAACTCATCATAGCAATGTCCAAATCATGTAGCTTCCGAACCTGTTCCTGTTCATATGCCGCGGGAAAGGGCGGGCTGGTTTCTTGTAAAGTTCACTTTTCCTAGGTAAAATTTAGAGACTGAAGAACCCAACGAAGAAGAAAGAAAGAAAAAAAATGCTTAGAAAAGATAGTTGCAACACAATTGTGTTGTAACTGTCTTCCGAATCGTGTTTCTTTTTTTTCTTTTTTTTTTTCGTTGGATCCTCCTTGTATTTTACACGTTTGGCAGTCAGTTTTTCGGTAAAATTCGTAATATTCGGCGCGTTTTAACTCATTGTGTCCCAGGTACGAAATACCCACGTTTTGCAGTTGTCCTGTGAAAACTGCAGTATTGCAGGAGACCGACCATGGATAGTTCAAGGGTGGTGCCAGAATAGCTTGGCGCCTATAGGCGCCAAGCTATTCTGGCACCACCCTTGAACTATTATGGTCGATCTGTGTCTTCAATCTTGAATCCTTTTTTCATGCTCAACTTAAAACAGTCTTGGTCATGTGTTTCTTCAGTCTCATGGGAGAGTTCCGAACCGCGGGATAACATTTACGCCGTTGTAAATTGTTGGGAACAGCTCATAGCCTCAGTCAGATAAACGTAAGTTCCGTGTCGGGGACTTAATGAGTTAAAGTACACTTCCGGGACTAATTCGCAATTGTTCGACTCTTTTCTTGGTTGACGATAATAGTGATAATAAACGCTGAACGGAATCTATCAGGCCGTGGTCTGTTTCTGTCTTCATAACTGACTATACTTATTAGACAGCATGAGTGCCAAGGACAGCCCAAGTCGCGTTGCCTTGTTTCTCTGTTTCCTGGGTTGATTCTTTAGTTTATTTTTGCAGTTGTATTTATTTCCTCCCGTGAGGGGCGAAAGGAATAAATATCTTGAGTCTTGAATCTTTTTTTGAAACAATCTTGGTCATGTGTTTCTTCAGTCTCATGGGAGTTCCTAGCCGCGGGATAACATTTACACGGTTGTAAATTGTTGGGAACAGCCCATAGCCTCAGTCAAACGTAAGTTCCGTCAGCGCGTCTACCCTCTTTTATCGTTGGCACCCCAACAGCGGAGAACAACATGGAGGGGCCGAAAAGAAAAGAAAAGAAAAAAAAAAGTCAGGCCTCTCTATTCTGGTGGGCAGAAGTCCCTCGGGCCAACACACAGCGGGCCAACTGTGGCCGGAGTAGGCCCGAGGGACTTCTGCGCACTGCGCCTCCACTGGTGCGCTGCCAGTCAGAACGATGTAGGTGTGGGTTTATGGTGATGCGATCTTAGGTGAGAGGAGACGAACAGAGCAGAAAGGCCTGTGATAGGAACAAGGGGGGTGTAGGGGAAGCCAGCACTGACTGAACAGATGCTTGTAATGTGTCGTGTCCTGTAGACGGATGGTGCTGACACTTAACAACTTAGTGCAGAAGGAGAGATTGGTTGCCGAGGGTTTGTTGTGTGTACGTATGTGTGTGTGTGTGTATGTGTGTGTGTGCCGGAACAAGGGCTGTCTCAGTGAGCCGGATATGAGCTGTGCACTGCCACGATGCTAAGGTAGGGGCTACACTGATTTTGATAAGTTGTTTTTGATTGAAACTTTTTATTTGGTCATACAAAAATGAACTCAGTCTTAAACGGACGATTCAGTTCAACTGTAATCAATGTCACAGTAAATTTTCGCCATGATATGTAGTACCTGATCTCCGTGTTTTGATGGAGCTGTCAAGGTTCATTCATTTTACGCGGATCTACGCAGTTGGCATTAACCCGTTCACTGCTAACTGAAGCAGATCATTGTGTTTTTAATCCAGAGTGTTAATTTGATGCCAAACAGCCCCAGTAGTCCTACGCAAACGGATACGCAATGGTTTTAGCAAGAGGCATAGGTCCCCCTAAGCCCCCGCAAATGCGGGGGCTTATGAGGGTCTATAGTATCTCTTGCAGTTGAATCGTGTTCACTATTTCTCGAAGCGAAGGTGTTAAAAGTAAGACAGTATAGTTATCTGTATCGTCCACCCGCTGCGGTAATATGTTAAGCACACGACAACTCGAGTCAACACTTTATACGTGTGTCAAAGCGCCAGTTTCCCACCAAAGCAGACAACGCAACAAACTAGACACATCTACTTATCTTTGTTCAAGAAAGTAACGAGATCTTACAATTATTCAGTTGTTGGCTTCGCTTTAGTAAGGTCGGATATGACAAAAATCGGATATAAAATCTGTTTCCGAGGCCCCCATCACATTTTCTCTATATGATCTACAGTCTACTTCGCTTATAACAAGCCGGGTCGGTTATAACAAAAGTCGGATATTACAACACCTTTTTAGATGTCCCTACAGCACTCTTTCTACTGGGCTTAACCCATTCAGCCCTGACGCACTACAGCAGGAGATGGATCGAGCATGATAATTCAAGGGTAGTGACAGATTAGCTTGGCGCCTCTGTCGGCGCCAAGCTAATCTGGCACTACCCTTGAATTATCATTGTCGATCCATCTCCTGCAACAGGCGCATAGTCGTTAGATGACGCCTCCAAAATTTGGGAAGCAGGTGCGTCGGGCTGAATGAGTTAAATAACTTTGCATGTAACAAACTTCGGTTATAAGAGAAAAATAATGTTACTGAGGTTCCCTGGCAAATCTTGACTGTTGTGACCATGACTTGCTCGTCAGAAACGATTGCACAATGACCGACATTCGCGTTAATGAAGGAGACGTGAATGAGACCAAAAGTAAGCATACAGAACACAGGGCTGACAAGCGACATAAATCCTCATGAGCCCCCGCGACTGCGGGGGCTCATGAGGGTTTATGTCTCTTGCAGCTGGGTAGCGTTCACCGGCCTTGCCCCGACGTTGGTTGGTTGGTTAGTTCGGGGTTTAACGTCCACGGCACCCGAGTGATAATGGACGGCTCTGACGGGCGGGTTATGGGGGACAGGGAAATCTATTGCCTATGGAGTACGACCTGAACACTGATCATTTCAGGCGCACTGCAACTGTGCCACTTTGATTTACCAGCAGGACCTTTCAACGGACATGCTATGGAACAAGCCCGTCTTTTTCCCCTGGATTGCGAGTCCAGCTACCGGGGCCGGAACGGCGATTATCTTCACTTGCTTGCTCCCTCGCTTAACCGCCAGAGCTTTTTTTCCCCGGGCCCAACGTGGCTTTCTTTTCATTTTTATTGACACCTTCCATGTTAAATCGCACGCTGAATCGGGGTTCCACCTGCTATGTACAGTGACACCTGACAACAAAATTATTTATGACGCTGATTTTTATGCTTGTTTCCGAGGGTCCACCTGCACTTGTCTTGTCGTTTTATGGCAGATTTTTTATCTTTACGTGTCATTTAGCCAAGGTAACTGATCCCCTCCGGATCTCCTATCCCCCTCATGACAAAGCCGTGGGATTCGATGTGATGATTTTGCTGTGGCAGTTCCTCGCCATAATTATAATCCACCTGCAAGAGGCATAGATTCTCAAGAGCCGCTGCATTCGCAAAGGGCTCATGAGAATCTGTGACTCTTGCAGCCGCAGAGTGTCATGAGAATCTATGCCACTTTTTGACTTAGACTGAATTCAGTCGTTTTTTAAAGTGTTTTGGCCCGAACATTAATTTGTGCTGTTTGCAAGAGGCATAGATTCTCGTGAGACCCTGCAGTCACAGGGACTCATGAGAATCTATGCCTCGTGCTGATCAATATCGGTTGCAGCTGTTTCTGAAATATTGAGAACGTTATACGTTGTATCGGGTTGAGAACATTAGACTGGGGAAAACATGTAGTTACAAAGTGTGGGAGCTATGGTAGTCCGATTCTCCAACGCAGGTTATAGCATTATTGAAAAAGGGTCTTTGCTTGTGGTGATGACAATGGACCGGTGATGATGATGATGATGATGATCATCATCATCAATCATCATCAATATTGTTATTATATTTATGTTATTGTTAGTTTGTAGCACTGTGAATTGCTTGTCCATTCGTGGCATTCTTTCGGTGTTTTTTTTTTTTTTTTTAATTTAAATATATTTTAAATCATGTTATTTTCGACCCGCGCTGAATCATTTGTCAGTCACTACGCACAACTCACAACTCAGACTTTGGCTCTGTGGTGGAATACCTGTCATGTTATGACTCAGGAACTTGGCTCAGTTTTGGCGCTAGATGTATGTGGGTTTTGACAAGTATCCATGAAATTATGGCAGGGAAGAGGATGTGTCAGGAACCTTCTCCGGGGTGGGTTTTGCTTGCTAAAATTTGCAGATACGAGTTCTCAGTGTTGTCTTTCCTTAGCTAATTCTTTTCTACCCTTCTTTTTTACGATCCACGTGAATAGGCAAACGTAACAGATGTTTTCTACTGCCGCTTGTGCGCATAATTATATGGAGTTCTTGTAACCCTTATCATTCGAAATACAGCAGTGTGCGAAATAAGTTTGATTAAAATAGTTCAAGGGTAGTGCCAGAATAGCTTGGCGCCTCTAGGCGCCAAGCTATTCTGGCACCACCCTTGAACTAAAGCCATTGGTCTATATCTTATCTGTAAGTACTATAATGCAGCTTGCATCTGGCAGTGTACAAATTTGAAGCTTTTAGCCTCAGTATGATATGGGTTAAATACAAATCAGAGGAAGAGCAGAACAGTTTTGTTTTTCTGACTTTACGGAATTCGAATTTCATTTTTAACTCATTGCGCCCGAGGTACGAACTGCGCACATTTTGGAGTTATCCTATGAGGACTGAATTACAATTCAGGAGACAGATCGACCATGATAGTTCAAGGGTGGTGGCAGAATAGTTTGGCACCTATAGGCGCCAAGCTATTCTGCCACGCACCCTTGAACTATCATGATCGCGAGCCATATCTTGCTGCGGTGTGTCGCGGGCAGAATGAGTTAAGTTAACCCTTTCAGGTGTGCAGCATTATTGTAAGACATACTGCGAACAGGATATATTGCGAACTGTTAACCCTTTCTGGCTCGAGCAGGTCTGTGAAGCTGCACGATTTTTATTAACCCCCTTGTGCATGATCACAGTACCGGCGGTTGAATGCAGAAGGAGGTTATGTCAAGGTAAATTTTAACTCTTTGGCTGTCGGTAGCTGTTTTTGTCGCGATGATTCCTGTAGGAATCATTACGGCAAAAACCGCTACCGACAGCCAATGGGTTTAAAAAAATGTTTAATTGGTTTGGCAGTAGCGTGTTGGCGTGAAGTTGGACGACTTAATTAATATTATGGTTAGAGTACCATAGTTTGGCAAGATTCCTGAAAGGAAGGATAACAAGTTATGATGTTTGGCAAACCTTTGTGTTTACTCAGCCAAACTGTTGACGAACGTGCTTATCGTGTCACGTATTCCTTTCAAACACATTCACTCCAACCTTCCCCTCGAAATCTCTGAAATGCCGGATGAGATGCACTTGTAATTTTTGTGGTTTGTTGTTTTTTTTTTGTTTGTTTGTTTGTTTCGTTGGTTGGTTGGATGGTTGGTTGGTTGGTTGGTTGGTTGTTGGTTTCTTGGTTGGTTGGTTTCTTGATTGCTTGTTTTCTTTTTATTTGTTTTTTCCTCTCGTATTCAGGTTCAGGTACGGGGTTTGTGGGAGGGGAGAGGGTCCTTTGAAAGCGGTCGTACCTTGCTCTTCTGAAACTGACTCACTGTCACACAGGCATGTGATGATCGCTGCATAATCATTCACCTCTATAACACGGGCGGTGCGGCATTTACTCAGTATTCCCCACTGCCCGTGTTACAGAGGTGGTCTATTATGTAGCAATCATACCATGTCTGAGCTGTCGTTCCTTCAAAAGGGAAAGACAGAGAGATTTTCAGGGAAAGACGTATGACCGCTCTAAAGGGAATGACACATTGTTTCTCGGCAAAACGGTATTACTTACTTACTTACGCCTGTCACCCCTACCCGGGTATAGGCCGTCGACGAGAGACCTCCAGCAACTCCTGTCCTGTGCTTCTCCTTCGATTCTACTCCAGGTGGTTCCCAGTCTCTTGATGTCAGCTTGGAGGTCTCGACGCCAGGAGTTTCTCGGCCTACCTCTTTTCCTCTTTCCCTGGGGGTTCCATGACAATGCCTGCCTAGTGATACTGGAAGCTGGCTTTCTCAGACTGTGACCGATCCATCTCCATCTTCTTCGCCCAATTTCATTCTCTGCTGTTATCTGCTCTGTTCTCTCCCAGAGTCTGACGTTGCTGATCTTCTCTGGCCAGTGGATTTTCAAAATTCTTCTAAGGCAACTGTTCATGAAGGTCTGTACTCTGTTGACTGTGGTTTTTGTCAATCTCCAAGTCTCTGCTCCATATAGGAGAACTGCTTTTACATTGGAGTTGAAAATCCGGACTTTGGTGTGTTGTGACAGCTCTCTGGAACTCCACACTTTTTTCAACTGGAGAAAGGCTGCTCTGGCTTTACCGATTCGTGCTCTGACATCTGCATCAGTGCCGCCTTTTTTGTCTATGATGCTCCCGAGATAGGTGAAGGACTCCACCTCCTCGAACGGGGTGCCAGCAAGCAAGACTGGTTCTTCCCTGGTTGCGTTCAGCCTCATTGTCTTTGTTTTCTGTTTGTGAATGGTGAGGCCCACTTGGGACGAGATGTCAGCAAGCCTCGTGGTCTTGTCCTGCATTTGTTGATGAGTGTGGGACAGTAATGCCAAGTCGTCTGCAAAATCGAGGTCGTCAAGCTGTGTCCACAGTGTCCACTGTATTCCACTTCGTCTGTGCTCTGTGGTCATCTTCATGACCCAGTCTATGGCCAGTAGGAAGAGGAACGGAGACAGCAGACACCCCTGCCTGACACCAGTTCTGACCTGGAGCTCTCTGGTGAACTGCCTTTCGTGGATCACGCGACATGTCATGCCATCATAGCTGCTCTTGATCAGGCGGACGAGCTTTGTGGGTACACAGTAGTGTCGTAGGAGTTTCCACAGAGTCTCTCGGTCCACGCTGTCAAATGCTTTCTCATAATCCACAAAGTTGACGTACAGCGGGGAGCTCCACTCCAGAGACTGTTCCACGATGATGCGGAGAGTGGCGATCTGGTCTGTACATGATCGGTTCTTCCTGAATCCTGCTTGCTGGTCTCTCAGCTGGGGGTCAACGGAGCTCTTCATTCTCTCTAGTATGATCCTGTTGAAGACCTTTCCTGGTACTGACAGCAAGGTGATTCCTCTGTAGTTGGAACACTTGCTGAGGTCGCCTTTCTTGGGAAGCTTGATTAGGTACCCCTCCTTCCAGTCAGCTGGCATCACCTCCTCTTCCCAGATCTTTCCAAACAGTGGGTACAGCATCTCCACTGTTGTCTCTAGGTCTGCTTGCAAAACGGTATGAAAAGTATCAAAGAGTTTAGAGTCAAATACTTGCGACATATAAGTTTCAAAGATATTAGCAGGATTTGTAACCCATGTTACAACCTAACGCCCTGAACCAATGATTAACGTTAACCACTTCGCAGCCAGTTGTCACAGACTGTGTCTCTGAAATCTTTGTAAATTCAACGCCAAAGAGCCCAATGCAGCCGCCCATGGAACGTAATACAAAGCGGTGCCAGCAAGAGGCAAAGATCCTCATGAGCCCCTGCAACTGCGGGGGCTCATGAAGATCTATGCCTCTTGCAGTTGAATCTTTTCTTCATTTTTTCTCGGCATTGAAATGGTTAAATCAAAATAAGCGATTGATCCGATCAAAACGCGTTACGTCCCCAACACGATAAATTATGTATGTCTGACCAATGTACTGGAGTTATGTAATCAGTTTCCTGGACTCCAGAAATAGGTTAGAATACTTACTTACTTACTTACTTACTTACTTACTTACTTACTTACTTACTTACTTACTTACTTACTTACTTACTTACTTACTTACTTACTTACTTACGCCTGTCACCCCTCCCCGGGTATAGGCCGTCGACGAGAGACCTCCAGCAACTCCTGTCCTGTGCTTCTCCTTCGATTTTACTCCAGGTGGTTCCCAGTCTCTTGATGTCTGCTTGGAGGTCTCGACGCCAGGTGTTTCTCGGCCTGCCTCTTTTCCTCTTTCCCTGGGGGTTCCATGACAATGCCTGCCTAGTGATACTGGAAGCTGGCTTTCTCAGACTGTGACCAATCCATCTCCATCTTCTTCGCCCAATTTCATTCTCTGCTGTTATCTGCTCTGTTCTCTCCCAGAGTCTGACGTTGCTGATCTTCTCTGGCCAGTGGATTTTCAAAATTCTTCTAAGGCAACTGTTTATGAAGATCTGTTCTCTGTTGAGTGTGGTTTTTGTCAATCTCTAAGTCTCTGCTCCATATAGGAGAACTGCTTTTACGTTGGAGTTGAAAATCCGGACTTTGGTGTGTTGTGACAGCTCTCTGGAACTCCATACTTTTTTCAACTGGAGAAAGGCTGCTCTGGCTTTACCGATTCGTGCTCTGACATCTGCATCAGTGCCGCCTAGGTTAGAATGGAGACTGAATAATACTTGTATGCTGTAAGTAACACGATTTTGAATAATGCAAAGTAGGCTTGCGTGTACCTAGCGAAGATACAATTAGCGTGCTACCCAATGATTAGTTGTTTCCTGCTTAACCCTTTTCACCCTGAGGGGAGCTGGGTAGCTCAGTTGGTAGAGCGTTCGACTCTCGTCCGAAAGGTCGTGGGTTCGAACCCAGCTGGGGTCAAAATTTTGTTCAGACCTCTTACCGTCTTTGAAATCATCTTCGTGGTGGACTAAAGACGTTAAGCCAAAAGCGTTTAGCGTTTTCTTTTCACCCTGTAACGCTGCTGCTTTTAATTAATTTGTCTATGATAGTTCAAGGGTGGTGCCAGAATCGCTTGGCGCCAGAGGCGCCAAGCTATTCAGTCTGGCACAAACCCTTGAACCAAAATGATTGATCTATCTCTTAACCTGTAATGTAGCCTTCATAGGACAATAAGCACTTCTTTGTTTAAATCAGCTTCAGGAATGATGTAATGGTTATAGGAGTGTGCTCCACGACGGGATTTGATTACTAAAATGGGCCGATACAACGGGTTATCAATGTTGCCCTGCCTTAACTAAGACTTTTCTACCCTCTGTTTCACAGTCCATCAGCGTGAGTAGGCACACTTGAGATAGAGAAAAATTCAACACAGAAATCTTTTATTTTACGACGAACAAACTTTATAATTTAACCCTTATCATTCGAAATACACTAGTGTGTGAATTAAGTTTGACTAAATAGTTCAGGTAGTGCCAGATAGCTTGGGCCTCTAGGCCAAGCTATTGGACCACCCTTGAACTAAAGCCATTGGTCTATATCCTTAACTTAAGAACTATAATTTAGCTTGCGTATGGCAGTGTACAAATTTGAAGCGTTTAGCCTCAGTATGATATGGGTTAAGTCAGCCCTTTTTGTCCAGCATTATTGTAAGACATACTGGGAACATTTATAAAGAAGATATTGCAAACTGTTAACTCTATTAAACCTTCACTGCAAGACCTTCTCAGGGCGTACTACCCAGTGAATTGACTGATGGCCTTTGGCTAGTCTGCCGGCATGAGAATACATCTTTTATGAAGCTATGTGTACTACTCTCTTTACCAGGCGAATGTGGGTCTCAGAGGCTAATTCCATTCTAGTTCAGTCAAGGGTAACACCAGCGCATTCCTAGATGCCAGTTAACCCGGTCAGTGCCAGTGATCGGGAATTGCACACTGGCCGAAATTGGCGCGAAGGACACAGATTAAATGGAACCCAGAAGAAGCACAAAGAACACAGGACTAACAAGTGACATAAATCCTCATGAGCCCCCGCGGCTGCGGGGGCTCATGAGGGTTTATGTCTCGTGCAGATGGGAAGCGTTCACCTTGCCTTGGCAGTTTAGGGTTTAAACCGCATCGAGGTGCCACTCTTGAGCTGCCACGGGCGAGGTGATACCGGCAAGATCTCCTAAATGCAGGAAACATGCAGAAGGTTGAAAAATGCCGGCATATTTACTGACAGATGCAGTTCTGATTGATTACAGCAAAAATGAAAGAAATAAATGGAATAAGATAAGAAAGCACCAAGATTTAAACCCTTTCCCTAAAGGAGCACAATGAACACCACCCAACTGCAAGAAGGATAGATCCTCATGAGCCTCCGCATATACTTAGGACGGCTGGCGTTCTTGGATGTCGACTTCGAATTAACGCAGATTTCGAGAAACAAAATCTGTTATCATTGGCAGTGAAGAGGTTAAAAGTGAACACTTCGCTGATCTCTTTTTCTTTCTCTATGTCTGTCTGTCTGTATCTGTCTCACTCAATCCCCCCTCCCCACCCCACCCCCTACCCACCTCTCTCTCTCTCTCTCTCTCTCTCTCTCTCTCTCTCTCTCTCTCTCTCTCTCTCTCTCTCTCTCTCTCTCTCTCTCTCTCTCCTTGATTTATTTTTATTTTTCTTTGTATGCTGTGTTTGTTTTCCTGTTGTGTTCTGTTTTGTTTACAGGACAGCTTGTCAGTCAGGCACTGAGTTGCCTAATTTCTTTATCCTGCAATAAAAATTCATCATCATCATCCTCATCATCATCTCATTTGAGGTGTGAGAAAGAAACATATGGCGTGAGGCTCTCTGCGTTAAAACCTCTACTGTTAGTTACTGAGGTTTCATTGATTGATTGATTGCTTCATTTTCTCTCTGTCTGTCTGTCTGTCTGTCTGTCTCTGTCTGTCTGTCTGTCTGTCTGTCTCTGTCTGTCTCTGTCTGTCTGTCTGTCTGTCTGTCTCTCTCTCTCTCTCTCTCTCTCTCTCTCTCTCTCTCTCTCTCTCTCTCTCTCTCTCTCTCTCAAACTGTATTTTTAACCTTGCCATTGTAAAGAATCTGTTTTATTTGCTTGAAAAAAACCCATGAGGTAAACGTGACTTGCTCGGCATGTTTGCGTCAATGACTCATTCAGTTCCGTCCGACTATTTAAGAATCCATGCACCATTATAGCTCAAGGGTAGTGCCTGATGGGTTTGGACCTGGTACGGCGCCAAGCCCATCAGGCACTACCCTTTAACTGTCAAGGTCGATCCGTTTCCTGCAAATAACACCTAGTCCGTAAGGAACGCTTTCCAATTTTTTTAGAAACGTCTGTCAAGTTATCCTACGTGCTTTGTTTGCGTCAGCCTGTCAAGCACTACCCTTGAGTTATCAAAGTCGATTTTTTTTTCTTAGCAGCTGGCAAGCAGTCTGTCAGAAAATCTTTTTTCCAAAGTTTGAGGAACGTATTTATACAAGTTATGTTTGGTGTGTTTGCGTCACACAACAAACTCAAGTCTGGCATCTGGCAAAAGTTCAGAGTCGGGTATAGATGTAACTGTTTGGCTGTCGGCAGTGCTTTTAGTCGAGGTGATTCCTGCATGAATCACCTCGACTAAAAGCACTACCGACAGCCAAACTTTTATACCAGAATAGCATCTTCAGTCTGAAGTATGAAAATTGACCGGTCTAGATCTATTCCAGCAAGAAGCGCAACGTCGCACAAGTCTCAACACACTACAGGGACTAATGAGACACTAATGAGAATCTATGCCCCACGAGAGTGTACGCTTCTTGCATATGACAGTTGTAGAAATTCGGAAAAGTTTAACATTGATTTACCCCCCCCCCCTCACCCCCACCCCCACCCCCAACCCTATCCCCCTTGACTGTTTGACGTTGCCTCCCATGAACAGGAACACGTTTTGTCATAATGTAAATCATAAAACATACGTCCCATTCCCTAAGTTGTAGTTCATTTTACATAATTTGCACCGCTACACAACCTCTGGTTGGATAGTTAGTTGGTTGGTTAGTTGGTTGGTTGTGTGGTTGGTTTGTTGAGTGGTTGGTTGGTTGCTTGGCTGATTGAGCATCGATTGATTGTTAATGTAGTTGTTGTTTGTTGTCGCTTCCATTTCTGGGCACCTGAATAAAAGAATAAGAACTAATTCTGAAAATAAATCAATGTTCCACGCTTTAAGGCAATCGTACATGTGGACAGTTTTGACTTGATGATAGAAAACTATCGGCGAACTATTCTATCCACTCGATAGTTTTTCACCGTACACAGCGATAGCTCTCCACAAGCTGCGTATGCGCTATTTCCTTGTGTGAAAAATCTCGCGAAACTTGTGAGGCCTCGAGACAAACTGGGTGCGTACATGAAAGACGAAGACTTGAGAAAAATTCGCAGAAACCACAATTATCCTTGCGATAGAGAAGCAGAAACGAGTCTGGATGAGAGAGTGGCTACTTCGATGTCCGGTTGTGAGAGCGATGCTTGTGCAAGAGATGTGTGCGAAAGATCCATGCAACTAAAACACATTGAAGTTCTCATCACTGATGCGTGATGCGTAGGGCTATGCTGATTGGTTGTTTGCAGATAGGCGAGCTGGCTAGGATAGGAAAAATAGAAGCAGGTTTTATTTGGACAATCGGGTGGATATAAAAGTATCGCCGAACTATAGCGAGACCTGTCGACAAACTATCGAGTGGGCGGATAGGCGCGGATAGGACAGGATAGTCACATTTCTAGCCTCGTGTACGGGCTCCTTTACTGAGCGGAGTTTGGGAATATTATGTTAACCCCTTCACTGCTACAGACGATACCGCTCGGCGGAAAAGACGCGTAACAACGCGTCGGAGTTTTCCGCCGAGCGGTATCGTCAGTAGCAATTAACGGGTTAATAAATCTCCTCTGTCTTTTCCAGGAAAGACCGCAGGCGGGGCCTCCTCTCACCATGACAGCAAGCATCACCAACGCCAACATAACAACAACAGTGACAACTCCAGCACCTCCACCACACCCTCTGACAACGGCCACCTGCTATCAGACGACCTTGCAACGGCTGGGAAGCATCACGTTACCGTGCACCACAACCAAGAGGCTGAGTCTTCAGAACCCTTGCTCGGTTCCCTGCAGCAAGACTGCGAGGATGCCAGTGCCAGTCTGAGGCATTCATTGTCTGTGCAGCTGCAAGAAGGAAAACTTAACGGTGCCTCAGCCAACAGCACGAGTGGTGACAACCACGCCGAGCTTTTACGCAACATCAGCTTAGAATCAGAAGACGAAATAGAATTGGAAGTAGAAGACGAGGAGAATTCTGCAGTTACTGTCACTGTACGCTTTAAGACAGCCATTATGGCTGAAGCATCGTTCGACCACATGGCCAGCACTGCAAGCCAGGGAAGTGTGGAGGCCCTGGACAGCCCCACCATTCACCGCATTCAGTCGGAGTCTGACTTTGCCTTCAACAAGGACGCGACGGAGACTCGCAGGAACGACCCGTACAAGACGCTGGAAAGGTCGCAGTCCGACGCCTACCTTCTGCACAACAACATGGAGCCCGAGGAGGAGACCCCCGTGCTGCTGGCGGCCCAGGAGACGAACAACGCCCGCAACGTGTCCGAGTGCAACCGGGTGTATCTGGACCTGTCCCGCGCCGAGCCTTTCGAGAGGGTGGAGTTCGCCGACAGCACCGTCAGCATGTTCAGGTCTGTCGAATGACGAGCTGTGTGACTGTAACAAATGAGGCCCAAAACTTTCCATGGCGAGCTTTCCCGTGCCGTTTGTGGGAGTACTCCCCAGACAGACCCACTCGGGGAGTGCGCCACAAGTATGCTTCTATTCAAATGAGATGAGTAGCAGCTCATTTGAATAGAAGTGTACTTGTGGGGTATCCCGCCTATGCTGCACATCTCGTTTGAATAGAAGTGTACTTGTGGCTTACTCCCCGATGCTACACATCTCAGTCTTTTTCGTAAAGGGGTACTTGGGGGACTTCCAGAAACTTCATTGAGGAGCTTTCCTGTGCTGTTTGCGAAAGTACTTCGCAAATAGAACCATTCGGGGAGTACGACACAAGTGCACTACGCGTCTCATTTTCATAGACGTGTACTTGTGGCGTACTCCCCTATGCTGCACATCTGATTTGAATAGAAGTGTACTTGTGGTGAACTCCCCGATGCTACAAATCTCATTAAATAGAAGAGAACTTGTGGCGTACTCCCCGATACTGCACGTCTCTTTTTAATAGAAGTGTACTTGTGGCCTACTCTTCTTTGCTACGCATTTCATGTGAATAGAAGTGTACTTGTGGCATACTCCACTATGCTACGCATTTTATGTGAATAGAAGTGTACTTGTGGCGTACTCCCCTATACGCATTTCATGTGAATAGACGTGTACTTGTGGCGTACTTCCCGACGCGTCTCTTTTTAATAGCAGTGCACTTGTGGCATACTCACCGATGCTATTCATTTAATTTTGAATAGATGTGTCCTCGTGGCGTACTTCCCGATGCTACGCATCTCATTTGATTAGAAGTGTACTTGTGGCGTACTCCCGGAGCGGGTCTATTTGGGGAGTTCTCTCACAAACGGTTCAGGTTATGACAATTTGTTACAAAGCTCGTGGAGTCTCCACAACAATTTAAAAATAATTGTCACAAGCTCCTGGAACCTACACGACCTTGTGACAATGAAAACAAATTGTGACTGAAGCATGTGGAGACTCCAAGTAGTGTGCCCGAGCTTTGTGACAATTGCCACGTTGTCACAAAGCTCGTTACAACGCAGGTCGTCCTCGGGCAGGCAGCTGGAGACCATCCCCCAGGACGAGGAACTCAAGACGGGCGACCTCAGCCACCTGTACGCCTGCCGGCGCTCCTACTCCAACGACAGCAGTTCTTCAAGCATCGAGGAAATGACCAGCCACAAGATGAAGAGCAAGGAGGTCATATCCGCCTCGTCTTCCTCATCTTCCGTGAAATTTTCCAAATCACCCAAGTCCTCCACCCAAGACCAGATAAAAACCAAAACGAACTTGAAATCCAGCATCCAGATCTACTCTCACACTCTGAAGCAGAAAGTTCGAGCGCTTCAGATGGGCTCAGTCCCTGAGCAGATCAACGCACTAGACGAACTGAACGTTCTGATGGAGCAGGCCTGGTCCATGCCGGTTTACGGCAAAGATCTGGCCTACAGCCTGTGCGACATTCTCAGGACGGAGAAGGCGCTGGACATTATGATCAGCAACCTGACGACGACCAACAGAGACCTGCTGAAAGCGTCGGCCAGGCTGCTGGAACAATCGCTGACAACCCACAACAGGAAGACCATCGCGGACAACGGGCTGGAGACGGTGGTCAAAATGACCTGCGATTACAGGGTAGGAAACCAATTTGATAACAGCAACAACAACAACATCATATAGCATAATATTATTATTATTATTATTATTATTATTATTATTATTATTATTATTATTATTATTATTATTATTGTTATTAATATGTTGTTATTATCATTATGATTATTGTTATTATTATTATGTGTGATGGTCTGTGATTTTCACTTAGCGGCTCATATGTGTAGTGGTCTGAGACTTTGGACCTTATTGCTTTCAGTCGTAATGTTAACCCATTTAACCCCAAGGCTAGATTTCTCAAATTGTAATGTCACTTAACAATTATGTACCAGTTCCAGTTGATCGATCGACCATGATAATTCAAAGGTAGTGCCAGATTACCTTGGCGCCATCAGGCGCCAAGGTAATCTGGCAATACCCTTGAATTATCATGGTCTATTCATCTCCTGCTGTAGTGCTTCAGGGCTAAATGGGATAACAGTTACAGATGAGCATTCCAGCCTGAAGGTTCAAAGGCATACACCACCATACATATGTAGGGCTGATTCACAGGAACAGCGGGTCATGCTGCCCTGAGTCGAGCAACACTTTGTGCCCCCCCCCCCTCCCCTTTCCCCCCACTTCCATTTAACCGTCGTGTGTGTGTGTGTGTGTGTGTGTGTGTGTGTGTGTGTGTGTGTGTGTGTGTGTGTGTGTGTGTGTGTGTGTGTGTGCTTGGGGGGTATTGAGATAATATATTTTATCCAGCACCTGCGCGAACGGGAGTCCCCGTATGTACACGATACCATTATGGTCTGCGTTGGGGATTAGATATCGCTGAGCAGATGTCTGGAGGCAATGTGTGTGTGTCTGTGTGTTGGAATGAGGCGTATTTGTGTGTAGTGGGAATGGAATGGGAAAGGACCGGGGTGGAAAGGGGGTGGGGGGTGGGGGGTTGGTGGGTTGGTGGAGATGGGAATGAAGGCGCCGGAAGAAAATAGCTCTTTTTGTCATGTGATTCCTCATGTGACTGTCGGCGTTAGCGCTTAGTTGTAATAATAATAATCTCAGTGCAGGAATCACCTGGACAAATAGCGCTCCCGACAGCCAGACGGATATTTGTGTGTCAGTCAACTTGAAAAAGAGCGCACGTGTGTGAGCGTGCGTGCATGCGTGCGTGCGTGCGTGCGTGTGTAGATTCGTCTCTTTGTGTTCTGTTTACAGGGAACATGAGTGTCTGAGTTGATAGGCCGCTGGACGCTTAAAGTACAAAAGATCGCGGGTTCGGCCAGGATGGGGTCAAGATTATCAGTTTTAGACTCCTTCGGTGTCCCGTCTTTAAAAGCACCTAAGTGGCATGAAAAGCCAACCTAGATGTTTAACGTTTTATTGTTTTGTGCTCTGTTTTTGTACAAGATAGAATCGCTTTTGGCCGTGAGGGCAATTTAACACCTTCTCTGTCAGTGATCAGACTAGAAGGACCGGTCATCCATGTCTGACTTTGGCACAAAGAACGTAGGAATGACAAGAGGCATACATCCTCATGAGCCCCCGCGAATGCGGGGGCTCATGAGGATTTATGTCTCTTGCTGCTGGGTTAGCGTTTGCTAATCCCACGGCAGAGAGGGCAATTTAAGGCCGCGAAAAAAAAGTTTTACACTGTTTGAATAATTTCCGTCCTTCTTTGAACACAGGGTGATACAGAGCTGGCCAGCACCTACCACGGGGATTCTGGAATCGCTTTTCAAGACGTCAGAAGAGACGTGCTCGCGCGTCATCAAACTTGGAGGACTTGACGTCATCATCTACTGGTGTCGCTGCAGCGATCGCGTCACCCTCAAACACTGCGCCATCGCGTTGTCTAACTTGGCGCTGTACGGAGGGCCTGAGAATCAGTTGGAGATGACCATACATAAGGTGAATAATAGTAAATTAATATTAATAATCAAACGCATTAAAATTAGTATGCATATTAATAGTGCTCATTCCAACGGCTATGAGTTGTTTACATACATCCAAGAACCAGAAAGGCAAAGCCCTTATGGCTCACGTGTATGACCGATCCACAAAAGTAAAGGGATCTGACAATAAGTAAAGGGATGACAACTGCACTAACAAAATCCATGTTTTCTCAAAATTTAATTCGTTTTCATACATCTGTGAAATCCCCTTGATCCTTGACCTTTGCGATGAGTCGACTAAATTAGGATACAAAGGAAGGTTTTATCATCAGCTGCATTTGTGCCAAATTTGATCGAAAAGTTTGCAAAAATGTTGATAATAACTACTATTTTTGGCATTTTATACACATTTGTCGACCTCTTGTTACCCTTGATCTTTTCCAAGGAGTGATCCAAATTAGTATGCATAGATAGGTCTTACCATCAGGTATCTCTGTAGCAAGTTTGGGTTTGAAGTTGTGAATAGTAATTGAGAAAAAACATTTCTTGTCAAAATATCGCTAATTTTTACCTGTTTCCTGAGCTGGTGTGACCCTTGGCCTTTCTAAGGGGTCATCCAAATTCATTTGCATAGATAGGTCTTACCATCAGGTATCCCTGTAGTAAGTTTGCGTTTGAAGTTGTGAATAGTATTTGAGAAAGAAAAAAAACATCTTTTGTAAAAATATAGCTATTTTGGACCTATTTCCTGAGCTCTTGTGACCCCTGACCTTTCGATGGATCAACCAAATTTTATGTGCATATAAAGGTCTTACCATCAGGTATCTTTGTACCAAGTTTTGGTTTGAAGTTGTGAATAGTATTTGAGAAAAAATAAATTATGTCCAAAAACAGCTATTTTTGATATATTTCCTGATCCCCTGTAACCTTGACCTATGTGAGAGGTCACTGATATTTGTATGTTTAGAAAGGTCTTGTAAGATTGAAGATTGTAGCGTGAATAGTCTCCGAGAAAATGCTAACGTTAAAGTTTACCACGGAAGCGGACGGCGGACGGACGATAGACGACGGAGGACGGACGACGGACGGACGACCACTGGCCCAGAACATAGACTCACTTTTGCTTCGCAAGTGAGCCAAAAACAGTAATCACATTCATACATAACGGGACATAAAACCACACATTTAGTTCTAAAGTCATACATTTGTCCAAATTTGGGAGTCGCCTCTGCAGAAACATAACATTAACGTTCAGGAGCAGATCGACCATTAGAGTTCAAGGGTAGAGCCAGAATAGCTTGGGGCCTCTAGGCGCCAAGCTACTCTGGCACTACCTTGAACTATCATGGCCAGTTTAGTTCTCGCTCTGCATCCTAAGAATTAATGTCTTTAACATAGCTTGTCACTAAAACCGTGTCACGGCTTACCGGAAGTTAAGATCTTCCGCAATACTTCCGGTGGCTCTCACAACACCCCAATTATTCGTTACTCAGAGAAACATAGACGGGTATATTTGGACATACTTTCGGCTGTACTGGCTCATTAGAATCTGTGACTTGTGCATATCAAATAAGTTTGCGCTGCGACTGGTTATGCAAACACCGACAGCATTGATTGTATAATTATTACACATTACTCTGTGACCTGAGACTGTCTTCCTTGTGTTCACGTGACTTCGGTCACTTGCTAAAATCTGAAGGTACGAGTATCTGTATCTGTTCTCTCAATTCGAGACGACCCGCATATGGATACGCGGGCTTTTGTCGCGTATCCGTATGCGGCACTTCAAGAAAGAATTAAGTATACATGCATATGTGTCGGTCTGTTGGCCTTACGGTCACAAATCACGGCCCTGACCAGCTTGCATTTGAAAATTATGTTACCCTGCTGAGTTCATAAAACTAATGTTTGGTGCCGTTTGTGAAGTTTTGGAAGTACACACTGGCTGACCGACAGATTTGTCAGTCTTGTGCACTTCCGTTATATGTTAACTGACGCTATGTCATGTTGAAAAAAGCGAGATTTCATTGCTACACATTGAAAATCTCGCTTTCTCAAAAATGTATGTCAAAAATGGGCACAGTGGCCTTTGCCATGTAACGACAGTATACACAATGCAAAAATGTCGGCCATAACTACTAAGATTGCATCATGACTGTCTCAGCATTTGTACACGCACATACGATCTGGAATTGCATGTTGCACTTTGGACAGTTTACAGTACATGCCGCTGATGGTGGTGATAATGACAGTGATGACGCAATATGCAAAAGATTCTCAGGCCGACGCCGGCCGCAGCTGGCCCGCGCACAGCTATGCGCGGACCAGATGCGGCCCAAGAATCTGTTGCTCAGTGAGGATACCTTGTTTTTCGTTCAGGTCCCAGAGTGGCTGTTCCCCTTGGCCTTCGTGGACGATGACAGCATTCGCTACTACGCCTGCCTGGCCATTGCTGTTCTCGTCTCCAACAAGGAGATCGAGGCATGCGTCCTCAAGTCGGGCACCCTCAGCCTCGTCAGGCCCTTCGTCGACTCTCATGATCCTCAGGAGTTCGGCCAGATGGACCAGTCCCACCAGCACGGGCGAAGTTCCGGTTGGCTCAGGCGGTTGGTTCCCGTTCTGACCAGCAAGAGGGAGGAGGCCCAGGCGCTGGCGGCCTTTCACATGGCCATGGAAGCCAGCATTAAAGCTGAGCAGGACAGGAAAGAGGTGAAATTGTATTATTTACTGCAAAGGATTTGTAGAATGGAGGCGGGTTTGGGATTAGCAATTGTTCGATAAACGACTGAATGGTGATACCGCATCGAATAACCAAGCGAAGAAACACTCTTAGAAATGACAGTTACAACAAAATTTATTGATATTTTAAAATAGACGAACAATTTAATATATACCCACGCCATAAATTTTCCCCTTCTTTGAAACATGTACTGATATATTGTATAACAAGCAAATTAATATTTTATGAACTTGCTCGATATGCTTTGCTTCCCATAATCCCTTGCAGACCAAAAAGATTAAATCTTGATCCTTGCCTCTGTCCGCAATGCAAAAACGCTAAATATGCTCATACTGTCACATTAGCAAGCTCCTTGTGCTCACTAGTAATGAAATACTTCTTAGTGTGTACGTACGTTCGAAATTTCCTTCCCATGCACACACATAAACGGAGAATAAACAGCAGCAAACACACGAATCGAATAGCCACATTATTGAGATAGACGACACTGATGTCCGCTAGTGATAGTGACAACCTTTGAAAAGGACTAAATAAACAAACCTGTTTGCATTTTCCGTCATTATCCGTGTTCTAACTACAAGTAGACTTTGACTCAACAACGCACGCTTATAGAAAGCACTGATGTCTACGACACAGTCAAACAAAATCTCCGCGCTGAGTCAGTCGAAAGTTGGGGCACACAACAGGTCAGCATTTGGACAAACTAGAAAAAACTACCAAGTTGAGTAGGAAAAGCACTGTCATGGGAGAGAAGTGTGCATGATAGACCAATACTCACAAACCAGATAGGTGAGGCTAGCGCTGGCAGAATTGTCAGTACTCAAACCAAGGGGAATCACAGCGCTGGACAGACAACAGTTAGATCCCCTGCCCCCGCCTATCAGGCACCCAATCGCCAGCCCACAGAGAAATACGCAGGTATAGAATAAGACAATCATTTCCATTCCTAAAAGAATGGATCAGGTCTCTTATATAACCCATGTCTTTCTCCGGAACTTAGGAAGTAGGCAGGAGAAACATACATACACAAACATGAAGGTGCGCTACTATATGTGGTCGGGTAAATACCCTGATTTCCCACAGTAGATGCACAGAACATTACACAACAATGTAACGATACAAATTTTGCCTCGAGTTATACATGATACTCACAAACCAGATAGGTGAGGCTAGCGCTGGCAGAATTGTCAGTACTCAAACCAAGGGGAATCACAGCGCTGGACAGACAACAGTTAGATCCCCTGCCCCCGCCTATCAAGCACCCAATCGCCAGCCCACAGAGAAATACGCAGGTATAGAATAAGACAATCATTTCCATTCCTAAAAGAATGGATCAGGTCTCTTATATAACCCATGTCTTTCTCCGGAACTTAGGAAGTAGGCAGGAGAAACATACATACACAAACATGAAGGTGCGCTACTATATGTGGTCGGGTAAATACCCTGATTTCCCACAGTAGATGCACAGAACATTACACAACAATGTAACGATACAAATTTTGCCTCGAGTTATACATGATACTCACAAACCAGATAGGTGAGGCTAGCGCTGGCAGAATTGTCAGTACTCAAACCAAGGGGAATCACAGCGCTGGACAGACAACAGTTAGATCCCCTGCCCCCGCCTATCAGGCACCCAATCGCCAGCCCACAGAGAAATACGCAGGTATAGAATAAGACAATCATTTCCATTCCTAAAAGAATGGATCAGGTCTCTTATATAACCCATGTCTTTCTCCGGAACTTAGGAAGTAGGCAGGAGAAACATACATACACAAACATGAAGGTGCGCTACTATATGTGGTCGGGTAAATACCCTGATTTCCCACAGTAGATGCACAGAACATTACACAACAATGTAACGATACAAATTTTGCCTAGAGTTATACATGATACTCACAAACCAGATAGGTGAGGCTAGCGCTGGCAGAATTGTCAGTACTCAAACCAAGGGGAATCACAGCGCTGGACAGACAACAGTTAGATCCCCTGCCCCCGCCTATCAGGCACCCAATCGCCAGCCCACAGAGAAATACGCAGGTATAGAATAAGACAATCATTTCCATTCCTAAAAGAATGGATCAGGTCTCTTATATAACCCATGTCTTTCTCCGGAACTTAGGAAGTAGGCAGGAGAAACATACATACACAAACATGAAGGTGCGCTACTATATGTGGTCGGGTAAATACCCTGATTTCCCACAGTAGATGCACAGAACATTACACAACAATGTAACGATACAAATTTTGCCTCGAGTTATACATGATACTCACAAACCAGATAGGTGAGGCTAGCGCTGGCAGAATTGTCAGTACTCAAACCAAGGGGAATCACAGCGCTGGACAGACAACAGTTAGATCCCCTGCCCCCGCCTATCAGGCACCCAATCGCCAGCCCACAGAGAAATACGCAGGTATAGAATAAGACAATCATTTCCATTCCTAAAAGAATGGATCAGGTCTCTTATATAACCCATGTCTTTCTCCGGAACTTAGGAAGTAGGCAGGAGAAACATACATACACAAACATGAAGGTGCGCTACTATATGTGGTCGGGTAAATACCCTGATTTCCCACAGTAGATGCACAGAACATTACACAACAATGTAACGATACAAATTTTGCCTCGAGTTATACATGATACTCACAAACCAGATAGGTGAGGCTAGCGCTGGCAGAATTGTCAGTACTCAAACCAAGGGGAATCACAGCGCTGGACAGACAACAGTTAGATCCCCTGCCCCCGCCTATCAGGCACCCAATCGCCAGCCCACAGAGAAATACGCAGGTATAGAATAAGACAATCATTTCCATTCCTAAAAGAATGGATCAGGTCTCTTATATAACCCATGTCTTTCTCCGGAACTTAGGAAGTAGGATGGAGAAACATACATACACAAACATGAAGGTGCGCTACTATATGTGGTCGGGTAAATACCCTGATTTCCCACAGTAGATGCACAGAACATTACACAACAATGTAACGATACAAATTTTGCCTCGAGTTATACATGATACTCACAAACCAGATAGGTGAGGCTAGCGCTGGCAGAGTATCATGTATAACTCGAGGCAAAATTTGTATCGTTACATTGTTGTGTAATGTTCTGTGCATCTACTGTGGGAAATCAGGGTATTTACCCGACCACATATAGTAGCGCACCTTCATGTTTGTGTATGTATGTTTCTCCTGCCTACTTCCTAAGTTCCGGAGAAAGACATGGGTTATATAAGAGACCTGATCCATTCTTTTAGGAATGGAAATGATTGTCTTATTCTATACCTGCGTATTTCTCTGTGGGCTGGCGATTGGGTGCCTGATAGGCGGGGGCAGGGGATCTAACTGTTGTCTGTCCAGCGCTGTGATTCCCCTTGGTTTGAGTACTGACAATTCTGCCAGCGCTAGCCTCACCTATCTGGTTTGTGAGTATCATGTATAACTCGAGGCAAAATTTGTATCGTTACATTGTTGTGTAATGTTCTGTGCATCTACTGTGGGAAATCAGGGTATTTACCCGACCACATATAGTAGCGCACCTTCATGTTTGTGTATGTATGTTTCTCCTGCCTACTTCCTAAGTTCCGGAGAAAGACATGGGTTATATAAGAGACCTGATCCATTCTTTTAGGAATGGAAATGATTGTCTTATTCTATACCTGCGTATTTCTCTGTGGGCTGGCGATTGGGTGCCTGATAGGCGGGGGCAGGGGATCTAACTGTTGTCTGTCCAGCGCTGTGATTCCCCTTGGTTTGAGTACTGACAATTCTGCCAGCGCTAGCCTCACCTATCTGGTTTGTGAGTATCATGTATAACTCGAGGCAAAATTTGTATCGTTACATTGTTGTGTAATGTTCTGTGCATCTACTGTGGGAAATCAGGGTATTTACCCGACCACATATAGTAGCGCACCTTCATGTTTGTGTATGTATGTTTCTCCTGCCTACTTCCTAAGTTCCGGAGAAAGACATGGGTTATATAAGAGACCTGATCCATTCTTTTAGGAATGGAAATGATTGTCTTATTCTATACCTGCGTATTTCTCTGTGGGCTGGCGATTGGGTGCCTGATAGGCGGGGGCAGGGGATCTAACTGTTGTCTGTCCAGCGCTATGATAGACCAATGATCATAGATCTACTTTGGACCCAGCACACACACAAAAAAAAAAATAGAGAGACTGAAGCAATGCATATGGAAGCCCCCCCCCCCCCCCCCGAAGGGGGCGTATCACATATTCCACTGTTCCAGCCCCTAGGTGCATGGAAATTTAAATCTAGGTCCCCCCAAGTGGGGTCCAGATATTGAGCCGGTGTGGACAGCTGTTTCGGTCTTGGCGACCTCTTTAGCACACCATCGGCGTTACTGGAGGAAGAGAAGGAACTTCTGCTTACCTGAAAAGAAGACCACATTTTACTGTGGTTTCTGCAGGGACATACATTTCATGCCTCCACCTAGAGCTAAATTTCCATGCACCCTAAGAGAGAACCTACTAAAAAAGGGGAAGGAGTTGCAGTCGAAATTGTAGTAAAAAACTAGACCGAAAGGGTTGACTGCCAGTGCTTGTAATTTAGAAAAAACTACCAAGTGAGTAGGAAAAGCACTGTCAAGGGAGAGGTGTGCATGATAGACCAATGATCATAGATCAATCCATTTATTATTTTACGTCACCTCCTTCAGTTGCCACATTCCTTCTGCCATTGAAGATAAGTAGCGGCTAATCCTATGTTTGTTGTTTGTCTATTTGACAAGGTATTACCCGAAATATTAATAATTGTGTTGTACCCGTCTTTTCTAAGCGTGTTTCTTTCTCCGTTGGGTACTTCAATGATCATAGATCTACTTTGGTCCAAGCACACACACAAAAAAAAAAGATAGGAAAGAGGGCGCTAAGTAAGAGACTGAAAGCAATGCATATGGAAGCCCCCCCCCCCCCCCCCGAAGGGGGGCGTATCACATATCCCACTGTTCCAGCCCCTAGGTGCATGGAAATTTAAATCTAGGTCCCCCAAGTGGGGGTCCAGATATTGAGCCGGTGTGGACAGCATTTGGACAGACAAACACACATCGGAAGTGTCACACCCAGGTTCATAAATAGTCATAGTTATTAATGTCTGTGGTCGCACCTAAGGCAGTTTATCCGCCTGTTTTCTCCAATATCGGAGGCGTGCGAGAGGGAATTTGCGCCGATGAAACATGTTCAGCAGTGTCAGATTTGCTGGGTTTGTATGTTTGAAGCATACATTTGGTGTTGGACGGTAAAGTTTCCTTCAGCCTATGTGTATGTAAACTTTACGTCACAGCACCTCCTTTGAAACATTTCAGAAATGTATGACGTGAACTCCAGACTATGCGGGCCGTAGATTGTGACGTTAAATAGTTTTGTGGTGACGTGAATTAGATTAGTGCGTGTAGTACACACAGTGCCACTCTCAGTGGCGCTGAAGGGGTAAAGTTCGCTACGTTTCAGCGCAAATCTAAAAAAAAAAAAAAAAAAACGTGAAAATATCCAACAAAAATCTACACAGCTTGAGTGAACCTGGTCGTAAATCTACCCAGTGTAAATGTGTGCTGTCGCTATTCCATTTAGATAGTTTTATTCGAGTAAATTCAAGCCTTTGTCGATTTATGCTGGGTAGAATCATGCTGTGAAGATTCACGTTGAGTTTATTTAGTTCTAAAAATAAATGGAAAACCAGACAAACACATTTTCACTGGGTAGATGTACGCCTAGGTAGATTTGAGCTGAGTGCACTTCGGTTAGTAGCGTCAAGCTGGGAAGTGTTATGTTCAAATATCGCGAAATTGACCACTTCAGCACCAATGACGGTAAACAGAAGGACTCTAGCAAAGTTTTGTTTTGGACTGGGTACATACATTATATTGAACAACATTTTGCTTGATATAGTGCCTATAAACAGACAGAATTATGTGATTACTTGACCCGAATCAAATGTCCTCGTCTTACGACTCGGATATTTTGATTCGGGTCTCGTAATCACATCTGCCTGTCATCGGCACAATATCAAGCAAAATGCTGGTCAATATAATGGCTGTGGCTTGGCTTGACTTCGCGAACGAAGATTTTATAGGAGTTGCCCACGACGTCTGCAGGCTTGTTCGTGGCTGCGGAGGCCAATCCGGGACAGGCAGGTTCGACCGCAGTGGCTGCAGGGGAAGGTATGGCCAGGGTTCTGAGCTGCGGCATCTCTGTTTTTTCTCCTGAGCCGCTTGTCCTTAAGGCTAGCTCTGTGAGAGTCCTCAAAGGAGACAGCTGCCTTGTAAATGGTGGAGCGCCAGGTGTCACGGTCCGCAGCAAGCGAAGACCACTGGTCAATATAATATAATATAATATAATATAATATAATATAATATAATATAATATAATATAATATAATATAATATAATATAATATAATATAATATAATATAATACAATACAATATCTTGGTTTATCAAATCAGCGAGAAAACCATGACTCACTTTTTTTGGTTCAATCGTTCTTGCATACACAGTTAAATTTGCCGTACTTTTTCTCTGGCAAGGTTTTGTACGAAATTGACGCGGTCGAGCCGCTAAAATGGTTGGCCAGCACACCCAACTCTACTGCCTCGCGATTGGCTGGCCAGGCGCTGAGGATTCTGGGAGAGGAAGTGCCGCATAAATTATCGCAGCAAGTCCCGCTATGGACGACCGAGGACGTGGTTCACTGGGTCGCGCAGGTTTGCATGCATGCAAGTTGTGTTCTTGATTCTTTTACGGATTAAGAAAATAACTGTATATGATGTAATATCGTTTAACCCCGTGACTGCTACTGACAATGCCGTTCGGTGGAAAAGGCGCGCGTTTACGCGCCTTTTCCGCCGAACGGTATCGTCAGTAGCAATCAAGGGGTTAACGCTGTCACACTAAAAGTGTGCTAATGTAGAATACATGATTTTTGTACTATTACGGACAGGTTATGTATATTGTTTCAGTAATATATGTTTGATCTAGAGACTGATCCGTGGGACAGTCATGCACTTTTTAGGACATCAACATGACATGAACAGAAGATCTGCATATTTAGGTTAATAATGTGGGGGGAAAAGTAGAGAGGCATGTTTGTTTTTAACACGAGAAAGGTTAATGCTGTGATACATCAAATATGATTATATACATGTAGGTGCAGTTAAATAACTTTTGGGAATTATGTTTGCTTGTTTGTTTCTTTGTTTATTAGTTGTTTTTTTCGCTCGTTTGTTTGTTTGTTTTATTTGTTTCCTTCATTTTTTGTTCTTTTCTTTATTCATCCGTTCGTTTGTTTATTTGCATATGAATTAGTGGTTTTTGTTTGTTTTGTTTGTTAGTTAATTTGTTCATCTGCTCGTTTATTAATTTGTTCATTATTCGTTAGTTCTTTCGTGCTCCGCAGTTCTGTCTTTCGTTCGTTTATTAATTTTATTTGTTCGTTTGTTCATTCGTTCCTTCTTTTGTTCCTTCGTTTGTTTGCTTATGAAGCATGTACTCAAGGAATCCTTGGCATATACATTTCCACACTGGCTCCCTCCCTCGATCCCCTACGCGGCACGCCGCGTAGCGGATCGAGGGAGGGAACCAGTGTGATGAATCTCTTACGATATACCTTCTACCTGTGCAGGTGGGGTTTGGTGATTACGGAGAGGGGTTCCGGTCCTGCCATGTGGATGGCGATCTGCTGCTAAGACTCACGGAGGACGAGCTGATTGACAGTCTAGAGATGAGCTGCGCCATTACGCGCAAACGGTCAGTCAGAAGCTTGAAAGTAGTCTGTCCGTCTATTTTTCTGTCTGTATGTCAGTCTCTCTGACCGTCCTAATGTGAGTCTGTCAGTCCCAGTTTGAATAACCGTTGCAACACACACCAACAAGGTTGATACTCAGCAGAATTCAGCAGCTTAGCTCATTCTACCCCCGACACACCACAGCAAGATAAGGAACGACCATGATAGTTCAAGGGTGATGCCATAATAACTTGGCGCCTATGGGCGCCAAGCTATTCTGGCATCACCCTTGAACTATCATGGTCGATCTGTGTCCCGCACTAGAGTGCAGTCTTCAGAGGACAAAGGTAAAATTTAGGGATTTCGGTGTTGGGGTAGAATGAGTTAACTCATTCTACCCTAACACCGAAATCCCCAAATGTTGCCGTTGCCCTCTAAAGACTGCATTGCAGTGCAGGACACAGATCGACCATGATAGTTCAAGGGTGATGCCAGAATAGCTTGGCGCCCATAGGCGCCAAGCTTTTCTGGCATCACCCTTGAACTATCATGGTCGATCCTTATCTTGCTGTGCTGTGTCGGGGGTAGAATGAGTTAAACAACAAACTCAAATACACTCTCTTATCCGCAGGTATACACTGTTACCGCTTACAATATTTGAGTTGAAAGTTGGCGTAAGCAGTCTTAGATTTACATTATTAATATATATATATCGGCATTTGTGAACTCATCGGAAACACTAAGGCGTTTCCGATGAGTTAAAAAATGTCGCATTTCTTTTGCTCGTCAGTAAACTTATTTAATTTCTTTATCTTTGTTGCAGGTTTCTGAGAGAGTTAAGGGATTTAAAAATCTCGGCAGACTACACGTCATGTGACCCCACCAAACTCTGCAATTGGCTGATCGCGGTCGGGCCGGAGTTCTCACAGTACACGTACCCCATGATACAGGCGGGAGTAGACAAGTCGACCCTGCGTTCACTGAGCCATGACCACCTGGCCAACGACTGCTGCATCGAGAACGGCATCCATCGCATGAAAATTTTGGAAAAGATTGAAGGTGGGTGGACACGCTTGACTGGTTAGTGCTTAATTAGATCAACAAGTAGATTTACCCGGCTTGTTTTAAGGTGAAAAGGTTGTTGTCATGTACTTTTATATATATATATATATATATATATATATATATATATATATATATATATATATATATATATATATATATATATATATATATATATATATATATATATATATATATATATATATAAACCCCAGCCGTCAAACAAACACGGATACAAAATAATGTAAGCTAGTGGCATAGAACCTCATGAGCCCCCTCGACTGCGGGGGATCACTCCTGAGGTTCTAAGCCTCTTGCAGTCGCGCGGTTCTGGTTGTGCAACGCTTTAGAAGTAATTAAACGGCGACAGATATAACTGATCAGAATTGTCGCTCCTTTAAAGTGCGTATGAATTTTCTCCCTTTCAACTTATATTGCTAATCTGTAGGGCATTATGCCATTAGAAGTTTAATAAGTTGTATCATAACACACTCTGCTCCACGACCGAAATCCGCAAATTTGGAAGTTGCTCTCTGAAGACTGTATTACACTTCTAGAAACAGATCGAGCGTGGTAGTTCAAGGGTTGTGCCAGAATAGCATGGCGCCTCTGCGCGCCAAGCTATTCTGGCACAACCCTTGAACTATCACGCTCGATCCATGTCTTGTCGTGGCGTGTCGGAGTTGAATGAGTTAACCTATAAGCCTTCAGGCAACCTGATTTATATGAGACGTGCTGCATTCGGAAACGGCATGTCTGAAGTGAGTTAATTTGCTCAAGCAGTCGATAATAGCTGCAAGAATGTATCTTGTAGTAATACGGTTCCTAGCATCTTTCACTTTTTTTTTCGCTTTGCATGGTCTCGTGTCCGCTTTTACATTTTCGCACTCTTTCAGATCACGTTGTAAGTGTACATGCAGCGTCTTCCTTCCAACTGCAAAAAGCTGACAACAGATGCGCCACGCTATTCTGGCTTCACTCCTGAACTATCCCCTGATCGTTCAGTTCGCACTTTGGTGTAGTCTGTCTGTGCTGAATGAGATAAAGATTGTGCCTGATCCCCTTACCGCATGGATAGGCTTAGTCAGCTCCTGCAAGTCTTTTAGACAGATCTAGACAACCCGACTTTTGGCTGTTGCAGAGTTGAGGAGTGCAGTGTGCAGCCCATCCACCGCCCCCTCTGATTCCATAGATGGCGACATTAGCCCCAAGAAGAAACCCATAGATGTCTTTATCAGCTACAGGCGGTCCAATGGATCTCAGCTGGCTAGGTACGTAATTTATGTAGAGTTTTACATCGGTTTTAAGGTGATACTGAGAATCTCACTCGAGTGATTTTAAAACCTTATCCTACGAGCGAAAGCGAGTAGGATAAGGTTTTAAGACCATGAGAGTGAGATTCTCGGTATCACCTAAACACCGATGTAAAGTAGGAATATATTTCTTATTACTCACCTTTCTCGTGGCATATATCAGATGTGAGTTGGTTTTCGGCACACGTCTAACCACAACGCAGCCGTCATTGTGTCTTTGGCAAAGAACATGATGTCATTCACTTTGTAATGTGATGTGGATATTTTGGATGTTAGATAAATGTTCCCACGTGATTACGTAATCGCGCGATGCATGACGCCAGAGTGCCAGTCGTCACTATGAAATGTCGTCATTGCGCGTGAGCTGAAAGTAGGTCAAGTTTCAATATCCTGTGTGCCCGTACATTTTTGTTGAACAGATTTTCTCACGTGTCCGTTCACGCACCAGGGCTGTATAATGCACGTGTGATACAGTCAAGCTCAGTATCAGTCACACGTGTGTGATAAAGCTTTTCCGCTCAAAGGCTGCAAAGATGGTGTGTAAGAAATACGTATTCTTGTCTGCAGGTCTGGAAGATGATTAAGGTTTGGTTTGGGTTTGGTATATTAAAGGTTTGTGTTGAATATATGGTTTGGGTTTGGTAGATGGTTTGTGTACTGTAGTTTTCGTTCATTGTGTGCGTGTGTGGAAAATACAATTGCAGGCTTTGTTGTGTTTAAATTATGTAACGGTTATATTTCTGCCGAGTGCTTTCGGGAAAAAGACATGTGATTGTTACATAATTTTATACTGACGAGCAAAAGAAATGCGACTTTTTTTATTCATCGGAAACACTTTCGTCTTTCCGATGATTAAAACACAGCCGCATTTCTTTTGCTTGTCAGTATGTGTCTTTCCTGGGAATGAGCATAACTAGAAAGGGGTGGGGGAGGGGGGTTGGGGGGGGACAAGCGGCATCGAAAAGATTTACTTGCAAGTTGATTCGAGCTATCGCAGCCTAATCAATGCATCCAAGTCTTCTTCATATCCATGGTATGTTTGTGCTCGTCCTTTCCCTGAATGGCTTGAGAAAAAGTTATATTTCTGGTCGCTTGATGCGTAAATTGGGCTCAGCTTTATAGCTTAATGTTGCATGCTTTGGTCATGTCAGCTTTTGGTAAGTCGCGTCCAGCTATGTATCCCCCATCCAGATCAGAGGTCTGATGAAACGTTTCCTTGTCGAAGAAAATTCTTTGTTCGCGTTTGAATTCAAGTGTGGATGGATTGTACTTTTAGTACAGCAGAGCATCAACAATTGTCATTTTCAGAATTAAACACATTTAACACAGTTCCCATGTTTTCAATGAGTTTTAAGGGACTTTGATGACCCACCTGAAAACTCAAGGGTTTTCAAGTTGCATACGAACCCTGCATATTCAAGTAAACGATAAATCATAATTTAAAATATATCCCCAACCAAGTTATAACATTCAGCAAAAACCAACCTCTGTTCAAATCTGTCACCGAAATCAATTACATGCCTGAGTGGGGAATTAACCCATTACATTCTGAAGACTGATGATTTGGTAAAATTTGCTTCTTGTCCTGCGAAAGCTACATTACAAATTAGGAGACAGATCAACCATTGTAGTTCAAGGGTGGTGCCAGAATAGCTTGGCGCCTGGGGCGCCAAGCTATTCTGGCACCACCCTTGAGCGGGCACTCTAATAAGAGATTACTGTCGTTAAAGACTATCACCATTTAGGTGTTCAATGACATGTGACAATTTTTGCATTTCAAGACTTAATTTCTTGAAAGAGCACCTGCCTTTCAAGACTTTTTTTTCTAGCCCCAAAAAAAAAAGCAAAAAAAAAGCAATTGCTCAAAATAAGATCTTTCTGCAGCAACAGGAGACCGTCGTCTCCGTAATCACCTGCTTTGTGCTCCTACTTCGAGATCTACTAGAGGTGGCCATCGTGGCCGCTCCACCTCCAGTAATACTCTATTGAAAAATGATGAAATTAAAAAAAAAAACGACCGTATTCAACAGTTTTATCTGCTATATTTCCAGTTTGCTAAAGGTCCATCTACAGCTGCGGGGGTTCACGGTTTTCATTGACATTGAGCGACTGCGGGCGGGCAAGTTTGATGAGAGTCTTCTAGAAAGCGTGAGGCACGCCAGCAACTTTATCATTGTCCTCACTCCCAACGCCCTAGACAGATGCATCGGTGATGACGACAAGAAAGACTGGGTGCACAGAGTAAGTATATGTGGCTCTATGCGCGGGTTAGGAAGCTCGCATGCCGACGAACAAAAGAAATGTTGCATCATCGTAATCATCGGAAACACTTCAGTGTTTCCGATTATTCCTATGATGCTGCATTTCTTTTGCTCAACAGTACATATGTCGAGGGGATGGGGGTGAGGATGAGTGGAAGGGTGCCATTTTTATATGGGGCACTCTGCCGAAAACATGCGCTCTCGGGTACAAAAACAACACACCCACCAAACGATGAATTTCGACATTTGGCATTGTATTTACATCATAAAGCTCTAAGTTAGTACACAAAAGACCCATACATAATACTGTCAGCAGTATCTGTTGCAGACAGTTTTCTATGTTGAGATGCTTGATCCTGGGGAAAATAACTTTAAAGTGTGACTGCTACTACTGACATAAGTCTATTAAATGTACTTTATTGATAACAGACATACGCTACGAATGATAGTGATAATGATACATAATATTAATATTTAATATTAATATTAAGCATAATAATATTAATATGATCATGTCAGCATAATTATTATTTACATTTTTAGGAAATAGCAGCAGCAATGGAGGCTGGTTTGAATATCGTCCCACTTTTTGACAATTTCCATTGGCCACCTGCCGATCAACTTCCGGCGGACATGCGCAACCTGGCTTTCTTCAATGGCGTCAGGTGAGAATATAAACTCTAATGTGCATGCAATTGTAATTTTACATTTGTTCTAATTTAACTCTGTTTATGTAATAAGCTTATGTGTATATGTGTTTATATATGCTATGTCGGGACGTAGGGCTCAATCTGCATTGCATTTTTGACAAGCACAATAGGACCTAGCGTTACAGTGTTGAGTTGTTTTATTTGTGGTTTTTTTTCAACTGCAATTCCTATCAGCCCTTAAATAATCATGGTCAGTCCATCCCCAGCTGATCTTTCCTTCGCGTAGACATGCACTTTCTACTGTTTCAAAAGTCATTAGTATGTGTATACGTACCAAGGGAAAACAATCAGCGCTGCTGGACAAACAAGCAGTTAGATCCCTTGACCCCTTCCTGGATCTAACTGTTTGTTGGTCCAACCCTAAGTAATTTCCATTAGTATGTGCACTGTATTTGCCACCGCTTGCATGCCTTACCCTTGTTTCGTGATTATTACAAATGAGTAAGCACGAGTTAATGACAAACAGATCCGTGTAAAACTGGTCTCTTTAACAGGTGGATCCACGACTATCAGGATGCGTGCGTGGACAAACTGGAGAGATTCCTCCGCGGCGAGGCGGACTCTGCGTCATATCCCTACCCTCACCCCAGTGTTTCAAGCTGCAGTTCCGTTGAGGGGATCGCCTCACCAAAAACTGTCGTGGCGCAGAACTCCCCCTTCGCAAACTCCGACAGAAATGCTTCTGATGGGAACTGCACTCCTTCTGCAAAGGATTCTTGATTTAATTGTGTTGTGGTAGATTTGAGGGTCGTTTTCAGTAGAATCGTCGGGATTGTGCTGACTGAAGTTCCCTTTTTCCCTGGTGGACAAAACAGAGGTTATCCTATATCATTCGTAGGTCAGACATCGCACGGACTTTTAAGACGTTTTGTGGGTTCATCTATCGTGCTTCTTATTTAGAAACAACCTCTATTCATTGTCCCCGCTGGCGAACAAAAACTGAATCTGAAGGAAGTTGCATCTCTTTCATATGACATGCCCTGAATACCTTAAACTTGCAATTGTACTCTGAAGACTGCCAGGAAAGCGACGGTCATTGTACTATGCCTTGAATCTTCAAGCTGTTTGTGCCAGACTATCTTGGCGCCTGGGAGATAAGATTATCGACCATGACAGTTCAAGGGTGGTGCCAGAATAGCTCGGCGCCCCGAGGAGTCGAGCTATTCTGGCACTGCCCTTGAACTATCTTGGTCGATCCATGTCTTCGTGTGATGTGCCAGAGTTTAATTTTCTAGGTTCGTGTGTGTGCGACTGACTCTACTGTTTTGCATGTGGATGACATGGTTTTTAAAAAAAAAATATCAGATTAAGGATCCTGTCACAAAAACAGCAGTCAAATACACTTCTCTTGTTGCAGAAAACATTCACGATGATGCATCAGGAGAAAATCCGTCTTTTTGACCTTCCAAACTTTTGATTTTTTTTTTTTTGTCCTTCGTTTGTGTGTCGTGTGTGTGTCCGTATAAATCGGATCTACTGACTGCAGTGTCAGAGAGTAACAATTCTTTGTGCCAACCACAAACAATTGATGCAACACTAAATGTACTGGACTTAGAAACCAAAGGTGAGGCAAAATCACTATTAGGCCTACTCCCAGATACGGCACACACACCAAGGGGAATCATCCAGCGCTGGCCAAATGAACAGTTACACCCCCCTGACCACTTTCTGATGTCACTTTCCTTATGTTGTGCACTTTTCGTAGGGTGCTGTTTGTGTGCCAACAAGGGGATCTAACTGATGTTCGGGGATCTTACTGATTGTCTGTTAAGCGACGAGTGATTTCCCTTGGTATGTAAATAATAAAAATAATAACATAGAGCATGTATAGCCGCACTAAAGCCTCACTGAAAAGCGGTGAGCTCTGAGCGCGTACGTGCACTGTAGAAGTACTGGTGAATTGCGTCTGAAGGATTGTGCTGTACAGAATATATTCTTTCAAATGGCCGGACATGCATTCATTCCCTTAACTGAGATTTATTTGTGCATTTTTTCTTGTCAGTCGGATTCAAAGTGTCTCCTATGTAAGGAGTCCCGTCATCCCTTTGGTTGTTGACAGTAGCTTTTTGTCGCGACGATTCCTATAGGAATCATCGCGACAAAAAGCGCTGCCGCCAGCGAAAGAGTTAACTGTTTATGAATCGACCTGATGTCCCGTTTAACCCATTCAGCCCTGACTCACTGCATCAGGAGATAGGTCGACCATGATAATTCAAGGGTAGTGCCAGATTAGTTTAATCTGGCACTACCCTTGAATTATCATGGTCGATCCATCTCCTGCAACAGGTGCATAGTCGTTAGATGACGCCTCCAAAATATGGAAATACGTGCGCCGGGCTGAATGAGTTAATCGTGCAATATTGTATATGCCGCAGTGAGGAACACACACAACAGCATCGGAAAGGTCTAATGAGAGATTATATTCATTCATTGCCGATTCAGCATACTTTGGCCCGGGCTGTGACTGGACTAGGCTGTGATTTTGAAACTTTCGGCTTTAGACTAGCACACCAATAATTATGTCCCCGAGTTTTCTCGGTGTGTTGTCTAGTTTGGGGTTTATCCATAAAAACTGTAGCTGGGTTTGTGACGTTCACGGCACCATAATGATAATGAACAGCCCTTTGGGGCGGATTGTTGGGACAAGGGACAGCTGCTGCCTGTTGAGTATGTCCTGAACACTGATCAACTCCAACTGGGTTACGTCAGTGTTATTTACCGTGACCTTTTGACTGAAAGGACATGCTATTAACTCATTCTACCCCAGACGCACCACAGCAAGATAAGGATCGACCATGATAGTTCAAGGGTGATGCCAGATTAGCTTGGCGCCTATGGGCGCCAAGCTATTCTGGCATCACCCTTGAACTATCATGGTCGATCTGTGTCCTGCACTGCAATGCAGTCTTCAGAGGACAACGGCAAGATTTAAGGATTTCGGTGATGGGGTAGAATGAGTTAAATAAAAACGGCCTTTTCCCTGGATTGAGAGCCGGGCCAGGGACCCCAAGTTCTTCTTTACTTTGAATGGGTCACTTTGAGACTGTTATGCTGGGTGAGCACTTAATTGTTCAGCGGTGTGTGGACTTCCGGGATACATACATGTCTTTCCTGTCGTGGATGCACGGATGCCGTCACAAACCCATCTATCGCAGTTGGCTTGAAGATTGCTGCCGTTGTTTAGCAAAAGCCAATTTGTCCGCTTTTTTTTTTTTTTTTTTTTAGAAAAGCGAGATTTTCATTGTATTTTCTCCTAAAATGGACATACTTGCTTTTGCAAAATAGCGGCAGAGTTATAACATTGTTCGGTTCTTGTGATCGCTACTATTCACTGTATGTTTGCATTTATTAACTAAAGAGAGGCAATTTTATGTGTGCTTTGTAGTCGAAATTACCTTATACTGGGGCAGTTTTACAGAACCCCCATCCCCACCCCTTTGACTCCAAAACTAGTGACTCGCCGATATGATGTATGAGATTAAGATGTGTCCACGTAGAAGCTGAAGACGCGTGTTTAACCATTTTCATCCTGATACACTACTGCTTGAAATGAGTTTGACTATGATAGTTCAATGGTGGTGCCAGAACAGCTTGGCGCCTCAGGCGCCAAGCAATTCTGGCACCACCTTTGAACTGAAATGGTTGATCTATTTCCTGATCTGTAATGTATTGTCTTCATAGGACAATAAGCACATTTTCCAAATTCAGCCTCAGGATGTAATGGAGGAAATGCTTGGTATGCTTTGTAGTATAAATGAGCTTGTAAAATAGAATTATGGAGCAGGTTTAGGTTCCTCCCCATCCGCCCATTTCCTTTAGAAAAAAAATAGTGACACGCCGATATGATGTATGAGAGATTAAGATTTGTCCACGTGTCCACGTGGAACCTATAGACGTGTACTGAAAAAAAAAAAAAAACTTGTGCTTAGAACCTTAGTATGTGTTAACCGGTAACGCTACACCAGTCAGAAATGTCAAGACTGAAAAATAGTGTGTATGTGCGTGTGTGCGTGCATGTGTGCGTGCGCGCATGCGTGCTTGAATCAGGTAGGTTTAGAAAAAGTGATATTTGACGTGTCCTTTCAATATCACATTTTACTAGTAAACCAATATATTATCGCGTTCCTTATATTGCAACGTTGATGATTTTAGAAAGACAGAAATCCTTTGATATGGTCAGATAAAGAGATAGGCCAAAGTATTGAAGGGCGCTCGACGTTTTCTCCTTTTATTAGTAAACCTTTACACTGCCAAGATTTTTTGAACTATGAATTCTAAAAAGAGCGCAGTCTGGTCGCCCGATTACTTCAAGTTCCCTGTTTGAGGAACATAGGCATACATGCGGAGATTAAGAGCATAGATCCTCATGAGCCCCCGCGTCTGCGGGGGCTCATGAGGATTCATGCCCCTTGTAGCTGTCAAATATTTGTGGGTTCTTACAGTGGATGTGTTAACCAAAAATGACGCTGACACATGCACAGTTTTAGATACTTCCTCACTTGAGGAATGATCGTCCCTGGCATGCATGATTTGATGTTTAGTATGGTAGATCTAGTTGCTAAATATTTTCGTTTGAATTGTAAGCTTTTAAACAGGGTAAAAAATTTACTTGTCTGTGACTATGGACCTTACGGCTTAAGGTAAGGTAAGGTACAAAATAACAGACCACTACACACAATTGCACAATATCATTCGATATGGATGTACTATCTTTCCAAACGGGAGCGTCTGTTTGTTATGTTTATGGCGGGTTTCCCCCATGTCGATTTGTTTTATTTTGTGCAAAGAGGCACATGCTTCCGTTCTCGCAATTTTATGTCATTTTTATGTCATTTTTATGCAGCTTTTCATAATTTTGTAGAAGCACAATATCTCTTCTTTTTTTGGCACGAATCAAACAACTTATTTTTTATTCAAATGTCAGATTGTATATTTTGATGACATTAAGTCGATGATTCATGAACAGCAAGCTTCATTGTGCCTGTTTTGAGCAATAGAACTGAATAAATTATGAAACGTTTACAATGTTGCTCTGATGGTGTGTCTGCGTGATTGTGTGTGCGTGCGTGCGTGCGTGCGTGCGTACGCGTGCGTGCGTGCGTGTGTGTTGTGAGTATGTGCGTGCTTGCATGTGAAAGAACCAAAACTTCTACAATACATTGTAAAGAAGTACCCAACGGAGAAAGAAACACGCTTAGAAAAGCGGGTACAACACAATTTATTAATATTTCGGGTAAATACCTTTGTCAAAATAGACAAACAAACAGAGATTAGCCGCTACTTATCTTCATTCGCAGAAGGAATGTGGCAACTCATTGTAAGAATACTCGTGAATTAATAATTTTTCTTTTAAAGTATATATACTGACGAGCAAAAGAACGGCATTTACGGATCCGTCGGAAACACTACAGTGTTTTCGATAGTTCCGAAAATGTCCCATTTTTTTTGCTCGTCAGTATAAGTGTCGTACCTGGGTGGGTATGTCTCTTCACGCAGTTCACTTTTGTTCGCAAGCGGCAAAAATTCTCTATTATTATTATTATTATTATTATTATTATTATTATTATTATTATTATTATTATTATTATTATTATTATTGTTGCTCAATTCAAAAGGCGTTAACCCTATCACTGCCGAGTAAAAAAATGAATATTATCCAACTGCAAGGGCCATAGATCCTCATTAACCCCGCGACTGCGGAGGCTCATAAGGATCTATGCCTCTTACTGGGGCCAATTTGTATCCACGTTTCTCGGAGGGTGTTTGCTTTGGGTCGTTGAATGAACCAAGATATCAGAAACAAAAATGTACGTACAGTGGCAGGGAAGGGGATAATGCTATAGGTAACATGTAGGGTTAGGCGACAAAACTAGCCAAGCAGAACAAGCAATAACTGAGGCCGATTTTGCATTGAAATTCTGCTGAATAGCATGCCATCCTTCTTTAATGAGGACGCTCAATGACAGTCCGCAGCCATAGAAAGCTGCCAAGGAAAGAAAAAGTACAGACCAACAAGGTGACTGTCACTACTCACTTTTCGGCGTCGGATCGCTTGAAAGGACAGCCAGTTCTTTGAATGGCGACTCGCATATTTAACAGTTATTCATGTCAGTATCTAAAATTAGAGCCTTGCGAAGCCTTGGCTCTAGGTAATACAAGTACATTCAAGGATATACTCAGCTGAGAGTCGCTTGATCGATAGAGCTAATCATTCAGTCAGTCAGTCAGTCAGCCACGGAGACAATCAATCAGTCAGTAATGTAAGTCGGTCAGACGATCTGTCAGCTGGTCAGACTAGCATTGTATCAATGAACCAGTCTTACAATCGGTCGGTAAAATCAGTTAGCAACTGCAAGTTAGTGAGTCAGTCAGGCAGACAGTTGGGTCAGTCTACCAGTAAGTCGGTCAGCCAACAATCAGCCAGCCAGTCAGTCAGTAAATTAACCCACTGCATCCTGAGGGTGACTTTTTTTTAAAAGTTGCATATTGTCCTATGAAGACAACGTTGCAGATTAGAAGACAGACCAACCAGTTTAGTTCAAGAGTGGTGCCAGAATAGCTTGGCGCCTGAGGCGCCAAGCTATTCTGGCACCACCCTTGAACTGTCATGGTCAATTTTATTTTGAGCAATAGTGTATCAATCGTTCTCACCCCAGCGACAGCAGTTCTTCAAGCATTGAGGAAAATGGCCTGCTTCAAGAGGAAAGGCAAGAAGGACCAGACGACAACCAAGATGAACCTAAAGTCCAGCATCCAGACTTACTCTCGGACCATGAAGCATAAAGTTCGAGCGTTTGTGCAGCTCGGCTCAGTCTGTGAGCAGGTCAAGGCGCTACAGGAGCTGTACGTCCTGCTGGAGCAGGCGTGGTCCATGCCAGTGCACGGCAAAGACTATGCCCACTGTCTGTGCGACATTCTCAGGACGGAGAAGGCGCTGGACATCCTGATCAGCAATCTGACGACGACCGACAGACAGCTCCTGAAAGCGTCGGCCAGGCTGCTGGAGCAATCACTGATACCCCGCAACAAAAAGGCCATTGACAGGAACGGGCTGGAAGCGCTGGTGAAATTTACCTGCAATTACAAGGTAGGAACCATCATGATGATGATGCAGATAATAGCATTAACATCATTGTTGTAATTATCATTATTGTTATGATATTTTTATGTAATAATAATATTTATTATTGTATTATTAGTATTATTAGTATTATTATGGGTAATAATAATAATTATCATTATTATCATTATTAGTCTTCTTCTTCTTCTTCTTCTTATTATTATTATTATTATTATTATTATTATTATTATTATACTGGTCAGTGATTTTTACCCTGATCTTGCGATTTACATGGTACAAGACTTGCACAGTGAAGTAGTTGTGGGTAAATGAAGCAAAACACAAAAAGAATTATGGTGTTCCGATAAACCGTTATCAATATATATAGCGTAAAACGTGCCCGTTAAAATGTCCACGTTTTGACGCAAAATCGTCAAATTGGGGGGAAATGGCAACTTTAGGCTCCTGTATAACTCAGACTATAAACCGCACAGAGTCCAAAGTAGGTACACACACTTCGACCCCTGCGTAGAGTGTGTTTATTCTGGATTTGTACTACAAACGCATATCCTGTGGTAGACCGTTAAAAATGAATTTTGAAAAACTACCAAAGTCCTTTCAGCTTAAGCGTTGGGTTTCAATCTTCAAAAGATAATATCTCCTAGACTAATTAACCCTCTAACTTTAAATTTGGCCCTATTAAAGTATATAAAATGAGCTTTATGCACACCAAAGGTCAAGGTCACACGAGGTCCAAATATATAATAAAATATACGTTTTCCTCAAGGTTGTAACGCTGATTTGGAAACCTAACAGGAATGCTGTATAATGAAACACAACATTATGCTTCCAAGGCAACCTTTGGTAATATTTCACAATTATCAAGATCCCTGGATGGCATCCTATGCTTGAAAAGTGGCCAATGTCTGTCAAAGTTTGAGATTACATATTTGCATCTCCTGACATGCATATTAATTCAGCTTGGAGCTTGAAAGGCATGTCTGCATGTTCCAGTCTGGTTGACATCTGGCAGCTCAAGCTCACAACGGTCAAGTAATGTGCAAAAAGCAGTTATAGTTTTTTTTGTGACTGCATTTCTGAAAGGCTCTGTGGTCAACATGATAAACTCTTTTTTCTGAAAGGGGCTTTCTTTGCATACTGATAGATTTGACCTCTAGTGCAGGCCAAGATCTCACAGATTAGCAAATTTGTCAAAAGGAACATGAGGTTTGAGTGTTCCAGTGTACGTTGTTAGTTTCCTGTGTTGGTGATTATAGAAGATCTACGTGTCTTTTCATGTTACTGAGTCAGACGACGTACAACACTGAGAGCTTTCTTCTGCGGAAGGAATTTCCGCTATTCACTCTACAACCAAGCAACTAACACAGATCTACTGGAAATTGAATGATGTTTATTTTGAGTTCAGAACATATGTGTTATTTTCAGCGAATTTTATGATATTTGGAAAAAGGTCACGAAAATTTGCTTAAAAAGCACGTTCTGCAGCGTAACTTTTGAATCCTTGAAATGTTAAAAAAAAAAATTAAGCGAATTGCTTTTAGCCAAGAATACAAACTTTTCAACTTTGTAAATACCAAATCTGTAGGCTGAATGGCGGAGACGCCCTCGGCAGTAGAATCGAGTATGTGTTTTCAACATAAATTGCGCGAACGCGATCTGACGCACAAAAAGTGCACCACGCGATGAAAAATACGTCGACACTCAATGTCTTCCACACAGTCGTGGTAATGACTTAGTGCACTAAGAACAAAACTGATGACATCTTTAAAGACAAACTTTATCACCATGCAAAAAGTTGTCTCTCAACATCAAATTATTTGCATTCAGAGCGAGCTGAAAAACGGGTAAAAGAAACACACTCTCAGCGCGTTGGACCCGCGCAGAACGTCAGGGTTATCAATACTTACCTTGCGGCTCACATGTGACAGTCTGCGACTTTGTGCCTTATGACTTTCAGCCCTAACGTTAAAGGTAGCAGATCTAAACAGCACTGTAGCCGTAAAGTGCAAAGACATACACACAATTGCAGGGTTGATTAACCCATTAAGACCTGACATGCTACGACAGGATCTGGATCGACCCTAATAGTTCAAGGGTGGTGTCGGAATAGCTTGGCGCCTGTTGGCGCCAAGCTATTCCGACACCACCCTTGGACTATCAGGGTCGATCGGTCTCCAGAACTGTGACGTAAACCTCAAAAGTAATGTGAAAACAATGATAATTTCATCCTCAGTATGCAATGTGTTAACTGGAACGGCGGATCACGTTGACCTGAGCTGAATCCAATCTATTTAGAGAGTAGCTCATGTCATTCAACATGAGTGGTTGAAAATAATACCAATGCTGTTTTTTGTGTGTGTGTGTGTGTGTGTGTGTGTGTGGTGTGTGTGTGTGTGTGTGTGTGTGTGTGTGTGTGTGTGTGTGTGTGCTGGGGGAATTAGGTGTGCGTGCGTGTTTTCGTGGATTTTGTAGAGGCAACTGATCTCTATCTCTCTCTCTCTCTCTCTCTCTCTCTCTCTCTCTCTCTCTCTCTCTCTCTCTCTCTCTCTCTCTCTCTCTCTCTCACTCTTTGTAGTTTGTGTTTCTGTAAGAGAGAAACCAGTTTCTGAATTGTGTTCGTGTGTTCTTATCCAGGACGATACAGAGCTGGCCAGCACTACCACAGGGCTTTTGGAGTCGCTTTTCACGAATTCAGGAGAGACGCTCTCGCTCGTCATCAAACTTGGAGGACTTGACGTCATCATCTTTTGGTGTCGCAGCAGCGATCGCGTCACCCTCAAACACTGTGCAATCGCATTATCTAACCTGGCCTTGTACGGAAGCCCTGAAGATCATTTTGACATGACCAAACACAAGGTAATTAACAATAATAATAATATATTATTAACAATAATAGTAATAGTATTAATATCAACAATAATAGTATTAATAGTAATAAACGCTTATTTCAAAAGCTCTGACTGCTTTGCAAAGTTTGTCTCAGGTCTCAGACCTCCATTAACTCCTAAACTACAAGATATTTCCAACCGTAACTTTGAATTCTTCTAGTCTTACAAATCGCTAAACATATCTGATTAAATTGTACACGAAGAAGACTAGAGAATACTTTTATCAGAGATCAAAATAAATATTTTTTTATCGAAGTAAAATCTTTCTTCGTTCAGGTCCCGGAGTGGCTGTTTCCTTTGGCCTTCGTGGATGATGATAGCATTCGCTACTACGCCTGCCTGGCTATTGTTATTCTCGCCTCCAACAAGGAGATCGAGGCATGCGTCCTCAAGTCGGGCACCCTCAGCCTCGTCATGCCCTTCGTCGGCTCTCATGATACTCAAGAGTTTGGTCAGATGGACCGGTCCCACCTTCAAGGGCGAAGTCCATCTTGGCTCATTCGGTTGGTTCCGATTTTGACCAGCAAAAGAGAGGAGGCCCAGGCGCTGGCGGCCTTTCACATGACCATGGAAGCTAGCATCAAAGTTGCACAGGGCAGAAAAGAGGTGATATTCTATTATGCACTTCGGAGGAATGGGTGTGAGCGGTGCTAAGATGGGAGTTTCGGGCTAGAAATCGTTTGACAAACAACTGAATGTACATTGTTGTGCTTGCATTCAGTAAAATATGGGTAGTTGATTTAAATTCGCCAGTTCTTCTTGATTTCGTTCTGCAGTTCTTGTCATTTGTGGGGTTTGGTTTTTGTTTGTTTGTTTGTTTGTATTGTTTGTTTGTTTGTTTGTTTGTTGTTTTTGTTTTGTTTGTTTGTTTGTTTGTTTTTCTTTTTAAAAAACATTACAGGTTGTCCTATGCTCACTCTATTGTAAACGTTCAGTTAACCCCTTAGTCCCTGGCCACTGTAGGTATACTTACGTACATTTTTGTTTCTGAAATCTTGGTTCATTCATCGACCAAAATCCAACATCGCCCAAAAGGCATGGATACAAATTGGTCTTAGCAAGGGGCATAGATCCTCATGAGCCCCGCGACTGCGGGGGCTCATGTCTCATGGATCTAAGTCTCGTCCAGTTGGATCATGTCACTTTTTTCTCGGCAGCGAATGTCTTGTTTTATCAAATCAGTTTTTGTTCTGTCGGTCTGGCATGGAAATCAAATGTGCCATTATTTATCTCCGGTAAGGTTCTGTACGAAGTGGACGCCGTCAAGCCTCTAAGACGATTGGTCAGCGCACGCAACTCTACTGTCTCGCGATTGGCTGGCCAGGCTTTGAGGATTCTGGGAGAGGAAGTGCATAAGTTATCGCAGCAAGTCATGTCGTGGACAACGGAAGACGTTGTTCACTGGGTCGCCCAGGTTTGCACGCATGAATGTCGTGTTTTTGATCCTTTTACGCGATAAAACAAATGCAAAGTAACAATATTTACCTCTCTCATTTAACACACTCCAAACGCTCCACATCTGCACACGCAGCTGTGTGCTGTAGTGACTGTTCCATGAAATATACATACTTTTTGAGGAATAGCATGACTACCATGAACTAGGATAATAATATGAAGACAGATAAAGACATTATTATTTTTTTATTACGAGTTAGGCTTTGCCAGTGGTTCTTGTCGCCTCAAGGTTCCGGTCAGGGGGTCAATGTCGGAGGTAAGAGTCGAGGGATTTAGCGTTGTAACATGTGACAAGGGGACTCCCGTTGCCTTGAGAACGGACGACCAGGGAAAAAATCGAATAGAGTCAGGCCAATGAGAACAAGATTAGATGTACCATAACCCACAAAGTCCCTTCCATATGAGAGCTGTCCTCGCTGTCAATGGTCTTTACCTTTTGTCTTTGACCTGATTCTAATGTTGAATTATCTCCTATTCAAAAAGTCTCGCAGATCGGCCAATGCGTCAGTGAGTTCTATTAGGGGCGCAGAACATACGCGTTGTTGATTTATCATGACGCAAGTTTGAGTTTTTACGTAATTTTATATTTTACGTGATATGAGTTTCACTATCGCTTCATAGGCTTGCGAAAATGGTGACAAAACTAGAACTTCACGGTACAATTTCAGTCTTGCTATAATTTGTGTGAAAGCAGGTTGACTTTACCTAGCTACATGATATACTAAGTACACGGGTCACCAGCATGCTCTACTGAAAGCGCGTCGATGTGTGTGTGCGTGTTAGTGCGTGCGCGCGCGCGCGCTCCAAACATCTCCAAGAGGCATATATCCTCATGCGCTTGGAGGGTGCTTGAGGATCTATTCCTCCTGGAGATGCGCGTATGTTTGTGTGTGTGTGTGTGTGTGTGTGTGTGTGAGAGAGAGAGAGAGAGAGAGAGAGAGAGAGAGAGAGAGAGAGAGAGAGAGAGAGAGAGAGAGAGCCGCGCGCGAGAGAGAGAATGACGCCTTATTTAGAGTATTATGTCAGTGTCTGCGTGGTGAATGAGTTGCCTCATTTACGTCACCGCCACTGTCTGACTTTCTCTAGAAGTAATGTTTCTTTTCTGAATTGAATAATTAATTTTTACTAAGGAAGTTGAGAGGATTAAAAGCTGGCTAACAAACTCATTCAATGTCTTTCTCCAAACTAGCTACATGCAAAAGTTCCCATATGACAAAAACAACGGACTCTAATCTGGGTCAACCGACTTCCTATGAACGTTTTTTCAGTTTGTGTCTTCAATGAGACATTCAATTACAATATGCTTGGAGGCTCTCTTAGCCACACACTTAAGAAAGTATTTCGCCAAGTTTCAAGCTTGTGTGTACAGAAATATCGGAGATTCCCTTGTTTACATACATACGCACACACATACGCACATACGGCGCTTCGCGCCAAATGTACGTTCAGCCGCGAGGTTAGCGTAACTAGACATGACGTAATTTTTATCTTGTTACTTCAATTGTTAGAGGTTTAGCCTGCCCGCCCCTGACATCAAGGACATGCTATTAAATTCGCCCCACCGCGACCCGTCCTAAAAAGTCCCTTCTATAAATAGAAGAGACTTAAAAAGTGTAAAGAGACTGAAAGAACACAACTGAATTTATTATCACCTAAAACCTTGATGCGGTGATACATCACAGTTGTTGATGTATTAAATAACTATTAGCATGTTGGGTTTTTTTCTTTTTTTCTTTCTTATTTGTTCCTTTATTCTGTTGTTTGTTTGTTTGTTTGTTTGTTTATTTGTTTGTTTGTTTGTTTGTTTGTTTGTTTGTTTGTTTGCATACGAAGCGTGTAATCAGGCAATCCTTGGCATATGAATGTTAACACTGGTTTCCTCCTTTGAACCGCTATGCGGCACTCCACGTAGTGGATCGAGGGAGGGAACCAGTGTGATGAATCTCTTCGATCTACTTTCTACCTGTACAGGTGGGCTTTGATGATTACGGAGAGGGGTTCCGGTCCTGCCATGTGGATGGCGATCTGCTGCTGAGACTCACTGAAGACGAACTAATTGACAGTCTAAAGATGAGCTGTGCCATTACACGCAAACGGTCAGCACCGTAAAGGTTAATTGTACGTCTGTCTGTCCCTCTCACTCTCTGTCTGTGCGTCTGTCCCTCTGACCGTCCATATGTGTATCTGTCAATAATTATTAGCGTATTAACCTTTGAGACAACACAGTTCAGTTTAGACAATCAGCACAGAAATTAACCCGTCTAAGCCCACAGCCACTTTTTCAAACTTCTGGAGGTGTCACCTAAACCATTATGTATCAGTTGCAGAAGATTTATCGACAATGATAATTCAAGGGCAGTGCCAGATTAGACTTTGGCGCCATCAGGCGCCAAGCCAATCTGGTACTACCCTTGAATTATCATGGTCGATCCCTCTCCTGATGTGGAGCAAAACTGGTTAATATACTCCCTTACCTCTGTAGATTATTCTTGTCACCGCTTACAACCATGGGCGTTCAAAGCTGGCAGAAGATCCTTCACATTTACATTAAATGTAAATCGTATGTAAAATGTTTGTAAAGATGTGTTTGACATCACAGATTATATGAAGCAATGCATTGCAACATATAGTCTGCGATGTAAAACACATCTTTACACATTTAATGTTGTTGCAGGTTTCTCAGAGAGCTTAGAGAGTTGAAAATCTCGGCAGACTACACGTCATGTGACCCGACTAAGCTGTGGGATTGGCTGATCGAGATCGGGCCAGAGTTCTCACAGTACACGTACCCGATGATAAAGGCAGGGGTGGACAAGCATACCCTGCGTTCACTGAACCATGACCACCTGGCCAACAACTGCTGCATCGAAAACGACATTCATCGCATGAAAATTCTGGAAAAAATTGAAGGCGGGATGACATTTAGAATTATACCTTTAGTACTCATCATTGCACGGCGCGGAATCAACTCATACCGTCCTGACATAGCTTGCGATAGAAGATGAAGTGGCCGTGATAGTTCGAGCACAGTGCCTAAGCACCTTATGCGCCATGACACTATTTTCGAAATATCACGGCCGATCCATCTTTCGGTGTAGAAACAAGGAAATATGGAAAAGTTTTAAATATGAAAAACACTACTGAAGAAACTAACAAGTAAGTAGGAAAAAGCACTGTCAAGGAAGAGAATTGTGCATTATCGACCAGTGTTGCCGATGTTGTGCTGAAGAGGTCGCCCAGACCGAAACAGCTGTCCACACTGGCTAAATATCTTTTTGGGGGACCTAAATCTAAATTTCCATGCACCAAGGGGCTGGAAATCCAGTGGATATGTGATACGCCCCCCCCCCCCTTCGGGGTGGGGGTGAGGGCTTCCATATGCATTGCTTCCAGTCACTTACTCAGTGCACCCCATTTTCCTATCTTTTTTTAAAATGTTTTTAGTTGCTTTGACCAAAGTAAACCTATGATCATTGGTTTATGATGCACAATTTTCTCCCATGACAGTGCATTTTCCTACTTACTTGCTAGTTGTTCTTCATTACAAGCACTGGCATTCAACCCTTTTGGTCTCGTTTATAAAACAATTACTGCATTTATGTTATTTTAACCCATTGTTGCCAAAGGTCGAAATCGCCAAATTTTGAAGCTGCCCTAGAACAAGAACAAGAACAAGAACAAGAACAAGAACAACATTTATTGTCGAGGGGCCCATTGGGGCCAAAGGACACATAGGGATCGGACTTAACTATCATGTACATTACTTTTTATCATTCTTTAAGCTCGTTCAGTCCACACGGAATTTTGCACTTTTCTGTCGGCAGTAAGTCAGTTCATCGTTCATCGCGCGGCGTCTGTGTTCGTGCAGTCCCGTCCGTATTATTCCCGTGAGCGCCGGTGAATTTCGTGTGGTCCGTGGCTCCGTCCGGTCTTGTAGTCTCCGACGGTCCGGGGCGTGAAAAAAGAAGAGAGAGGAATACGCAGTATCAATGCTGTTTGGTCGTTACGTTTCTCTCCCTTACGGAGGAGCAATCAAATACAAACTTTGCAAGAGTGCATTGTGCCCTATGAAGACTTTGTTATAACTCAGGAGACAGATCAATCATTACAGTTCAAGGATTGTGCCTAAATAGCACCATGCATCTGCTTTGGCGCAGGGTAATGTATACTAATATACTGACGAGCAAAAGAAATGTGATGGTGTTTTTGGTGATTTCAAAAATGTCGCATTTTTTTCTGCTCGTCAGTATAGATAGCATGGAGCTGCGCATTTTGCTTGCTCCCCATATTGCATGTATAGCCTTGTACCTGCAATTTTTTTTTTTTTAGACCAAGACAACTCACGTTTTGCTATTTCAGAGTTGAGGAATGCAGTATACAGCCCATCCTTCCCCCACATTGAGTTCACCGATGTCGATACTAGCCCCAAGAAGAAACCCATAGACGTTTTTCTCAGCTACAGGCGGTCCAATGGATCTCAGCTGGTTAGGTACGTGATTAACCCCTTAACCGTCGGTGCAAGGCGAACGCTACCCAGCTGCAAGAGACATAAACCCTGATGAGGATTTAAGTCTCGTGTTAGTCCTGTGTTCTTTATGTCGTGTTAGTCCTGTGTTCTTTATGCCAACGTTTCGGTCTCATTGGCATTGTGATCTTCAGGCGAATGTCGGTCAGTGCGCAGCTGTTTCAGACGCGCATATCGTAATCAGCGGCAATGAAGGGATGCAGATATATACTGATCAACAAACGAAATGCGAAATTCGAGTGTATGTTGTATTTGTATGATACATCCAAAAAATAACAAGTCACACTATTTTTGGTAGCAGTGTACGAGCAACAACATGTAAGCATGCAGTCGCCGTACTGTAGTAACTGTGTTACCCTCCCTGCGCACGAGGCACCCGTATTGGTTAGGACGCACGGCGTATGCATTCCACACACGTGCATACACTGCAGAGTAATGTTGGGTCATGAACTGTGTTCAGCAATGCAAGGCAATAAAAAAAATCAGCAGTGTTACGCCTTCTGTCACTTTTGCCGTTGGCACATCAACCATGCCAAGACTTAGTGCTCCCCAACGAGAACGAGCTCTTTGACGTTTGGAAGCCGGAGTAGATCCACAAACTGTGGCAGTGGCCTTTAGATGTCACATTTTGACCATTTTCAGGCTGCAGCAACGCTATCATGCCAACGGGTCTTCTGCTGACGCTCCCCGAAGCGGACGACCACATGTGACAACTCCACAGCAAGACCGCCACATTTTAAGTGCTCACGTGCAAAATCGCTTTCAGCCGGCTGGGGAAACAGCAAGAGAAGTTATCGGCAACCACAAGGCACCTATCAGTGGCCAGACAGTGCGACGACGGCTAGAGGAGCATAATCTGCACAACCGCCGCCCAGTCCGTGGACCTGTTCTTACTGACCGTCATCGCCGTGCACGCCTACAGTGGTCACAGGCTCATGTCGACTGGACCTGGCGACAGTGGCAGAAAGCCCTGTTCACGGATGAGAGCCGCTACTGCATCAGCCATGCAGATGGGCGCATAAGAGTGTGGCGGAGAAAGAGTGAACGTTATGCTGATGGCTGTGTGCTGGAGAACAATGCCTGGGGCGGGCCAAGCGTGATGATTTGAGGTGGGATTACCCTGAACCAAACAGTAGGACCTGAGTTCTTCCGTGGACTCGTACCAGGTCGCGGAAATGGCATCACAGCTCAGCGTTACATTGACCAAGTACTACACCCATATGTCCTGCCATTTTCTCAGGAATGCAGAAACTTCATCTTGCAGCAATATAATTTCGTGTGCACACACTGCACGTATCACCCAGCACTTCTTGCATGCCCTGGCCTGCCCTTAGCCCGGACCTTAATCCCATCGAACATTTCTGGGACCAACTGCAAAGGGAGGTCAACGCTGTACGCCCCAGACCAACGACAGCCGCAGAACTGGAGAATACCATTGTCCAGCCCTGGAACAACATCCCCAGGGCAGCTGTCAACCGCCTGATGCAACGCCAACATCAACGCCAATGGGGGTTGCACGCCATATTGAATTTGTGCTGTGCCATGCTTGCTCCAAATACAAAATAAACTTCCACACTGATTATGCTGGTGTCTATGATGTCATTCCTAAAATATTGATAACATCTGTTGTATGGTTTGTCCTAAATCGACTTTCAAATGTTGGATTAAATGTGATTTGAAGGGGCTACTTCGCGTTTCTTTTGTTGATCAGTATATATACGTATCCTTGTCCGCAGGGTGGTTTGGGTTTAATAGGTGGTGTAGGAGTAGATAGATGAATTGGACTGGTAAAAGGTTTTGGATTTCGTAGGTGGTATTTACAGTAGATTTTGATCGATGGGGCGTGTGAAGAAGACAATCAAGGTTATGTGTGTTGTATTAAATGGAAAGGGAAGTCTGATTACAAATAGGCATAGAAGCCTCCAGTACATGTTCAAAACTGTGATTTTTCCACTGTTTTCCCTTTAAACCTTTTTGGCAACAAGAAAATGAGGTTTGTTTCACCTTTTTTCTTCTTCTGCTGACTAGAGAGGCGACATGCTTCCTTTATGACGTCAATGTGACGATGCAGTCTGAAAACTTTGGTTGTTTTAAAGGTCCGGGTTCAGCAATTAGTCAGTAGAGGACATCGAAAAAAAAATTTCAAAGTCCCTACCTGACACAGAAAGTGCAACCCTGATAGGGCCCCGTGTGATAGGATCCCCGAGCACGCACGTTACTATAGCTGCTGTAGAGTGTCAGACGTCCTTGACGGCTGTCACAGTTCACGAAAACAGGTATACACCATCCAGCTGCCTAAGGTCACTTCCAGTTGCATCTGTCCGTGCGCGGTAACATCCAATTCCCGTGCAACTACGACTGAAAAATATCCAACTTTCATTTTGCCGCACTGGTGTGAAGCCTGCACCGAGCCGCGACGTCCAGAGCGTCCAAAAAAGGTCCAGCGAATGGTGGCGGTAAGTCCAACATGATATGGTGTGGTCTTTTCACTTTTTGTGGTACAAATATTACTTTTGTTGGTAAGTATATTTCCAACAACAACAAACACCTATGCGCGTGTAGCTGACGTCGTGTTTACAAAGGGAAGGTACTCGTAAATATGTATTATCAGGGGACACCACTCTAATGACCACTTCCTTGTCAACAACAAGAAGCCCTAGCGATCGTAATGTTATGTGTGTTCTGGTGTACAGGACACTAATTTCGGGGGAAATGATGACTGAGGAAATAACAGCAGACGACAGTGGTGAGAAGTAGGCAGAATACATCGATGAACAAGACGAAGAATAGATTGGAAATCTTAGCCTCACTGTTCGTCTCTTCTGTAGTTACTATATATACGTCACTATAGTAACAGCCTGAAACTTTGTTTTTAAAATTTTCTCTCCTTTATAAATAAGTGTAATAGTTTCTGGGCAATTTTCTATTACACATATTTGTGTTATATACATAATGAAATATGCGATATATTCTGAGCTCTGGTCTGATGTACATTTAGAAGTTTCCACTTTTAGTTGCGATTTGTTTTGGGGGTTCGTGGTGGTTGTCAAGTTTTTGTGTAAATATCTTCAGAACGCCACGCCATTTTCTAGTACAAGACCCGTGTGTGCATTACATAACTATACAAATACCAGTCATTTGATTCTTTTTCAGTGCCACACCAAATGAGCTCACAGAGCAGCAAGCAGCTAATGTGTTATTTCTGTGGATACATTTGTGAAGCTAGTACAAAGTGAAGGTGCATCAGTAATGGAACAACGCCCAATCTCATCACAATACATAACAGATAATCGCAGTGGCAAGGTAAGTTGTGAACCTAAAATGTGTGTGTGTGTGTGTGTGTGTGTGTGTGTGTGTGTGTGTGTGTGTGTGTGTGTGTGTGTGTGTGTGTGTGTGTGTGCTTGGGACAAAATGTACAGCTGGCTTATATTTAGAACAAAATATACAGCTGTCTGAATAGAATTAAATATACAGCTGTCTGAATAAAAAACAAAATATACCTGCAGTTGTCTGAACACAGACAAAATGTTCAGCTGTCTGAATGAAAACAAATGTACAGCTGCTCGCTGTATGAAAACAACATCAGCAATTGTCTGGATGAGAATATAATCAACAGGTCTAGGTAAGGATAAAATAATTATACCACTATAATCAACCTAAAATATATTTGTTCACAAAATAACAGCACATTTCAGTGTGATGAAATAGAGCAATACATGTATGTGCATAATTCATTATGAAACTCACAATCAGGTATATAAGTGGTCTATTGTAAGTTGGCTTGCCACTGATACAATGTATTTCTCATATTTTCCTGAAACCACAAGCTTATGAACAGGAGAAATATGAGTGACAAAAACTTATACTATCATTCTTGTATACCAAAATATTTTATTGCTAGTTTTTCTGTGAATCATGTAAATACATGTATGTATATATTGCTCCATATCATAACACTCAAATGTGCTGCTATTTTGTGACTAAGCCATTTTTAGAAAGCCACACGTACATGCGTATGTGCACACATGCCTATTTTCTGTATTTATTTCTTTTTCAACAGGTTTTGTCCATCCATGACTGTGTTTATGGTTTGTTTCTAGACAGCAGGGCTGTCACAAGGTCAGGTGACTTGAAACTGGTGAATGCACAGCATGGCATCGAGTTTCTGAAGACAGCAAGACCTGTCCGATAAGTTGTCACCGACAGAGTTCTACTGTAATCTCCTGCTACTTTCAGGTAATTATCAGTTTGGTGGCATTTGATTTTGAAGTATGGTACACCCGTGCGCTTGCACAAAATCATTTTTGTTTGTAAAAGTGTTATCACATCACACATAAAGTAGCTTATAGTGTCCTGGAAATATTGCTGTCACAACACTAAGTTATGATTTACATATGACTGCTACCTCCACACTGTAAGTATATTTACAAGTTGACAGTAAACATTATTATCATGGTGCCATGGTGGTTTTTCTCCCAAGTCTTCATAACAGCTAGTGCTAGCTACCGGTCAGTTTGCCACTCTGTAATGCATGTATCTTTTTTCCAGTATGAAATAGATTTGTATATTATTACTGACTTGATCGCAGCCACTGAAACATCTGGATCATTACTTTGATGTGTGGCACAAAGGCAAGCGAATTGCATAAAAGGTTTGAGTTGAGCTGTGTGTTTACATGGAGGATTATATCCTTGAGTGTATGCAGAACAAAAACACACGAAACTGTCCTGTCATCGAAATAACCTACTCAGTATAAACTGCTGCTGGTACATTTTCACTTTTGTGCTTTTTTTACTTTCAGGTTTTGCTTTATCTATTATATTGGCCATCTGTTTTCAGTTTCTTTGCTGCTGCCAAAGGCTAAACACCACTTGAAACAAGGGATAAAGCCTGTTATCAACCATCACCACACATTACGAGTGTCCTTGCCAGGCATGATCAAGGTATCATGTCTTATTTATGCACTTATTTTGACTTAGAGTTTAGATATGTTTCAGTCTCATCATTGAGTGTTTTGAGTGTTAGTCAAGGGGATGTATCTATGTGGCTGAAAATGAAATGGCCCCCCCAAAAACTTTCATTGGCTACAAAGGCTACACAATGCGCAACAGGCTTACCATCCTTGACTTCAACCACCAAGTATGCAAGCAGTATACCAAGATTAGCAACAGGCACTCTGTGGCATACCAGGTAGCACAGCAGAAATATGCATAGTACATGTATGTTACACACTTGTGCAATTTCTGGTACAAGTGCAGTATTGTACATGTCATTTTCAGTATCATTACAGTACATGTATTTGTAGAAATATACTATTTAGGATTGTGACACTGACCATGAAAACTAATTCTTTCTTATGGCAAGTCAGGTGCAGAATTCCTGTTCATGTGCACTGTTTACAGTATGTAGTTATAACAAGGATGAAAAATGAAAGCAGACATGTATGCAATTTATGAAGAAGAATGTCCAAATGTATTGAAAACAAAAAATGTCCAACATTTTGCTTTTACATTCAACTTTAATACTTTCTTGTATAGAGAGTACAAAGTGCACAATATGGAGTATATATTACATGCATGTGTCCATTTATTCATGTCCCAACTACTTGTACAAACAGATGTAAACAATCTCCATGACAGAAAGTAAATTTTAAAAGTTAATGAAAATGTTCTCTTCATTCTGTTTTTTCTCATCAAGGAATGTGCTCCGTGGCCTTGTATCCCCAATGCCTCACTGATGAGAAGCTCTCCAGTTTGTTACATTACCTACGCAGTACAGATGACAAGATTGAGCGACGAGTGGATGTGGTTTTTCAGCAGAAGTAAAGACTTGGAGGTTGGTTTCACACACATACACAACCAGATAGTGCCCTCAGGTAGTTTAGATTGGGGCTTAGAAACTGCCATCTGATTATGGCCACCTGACAAGAGCAACAGTGTTTGCTGTTGCCAAGCCCCATATGGCTCTCATGCCACAACTGAAAAAAATCTGTATGTAGAGTGTTGGTGATGTTTGATTGCTATTATAATGTGGGAATTTTATTTGCAAATGTGATGCTATAATTTTTGACGCTGCAAAATTTGACTTCGGTCTGCTTCTTACAAATATCTAGAAAAGTTGGTTCTTCTGTTAACTCGATCAGCTGGATCAAATTCAGTAGTTCTTGTTGTCCATTATTATTAGATGATTCCCACACAAACAGTAGGCCGGATTGTCTTCACTGGTCACGCGCTGATAAGGTGTCGCCTCTACTCCCACATTCGATATGGTCACCAGGGGCTGCTCATCGGTTGAGTGCATCTTTAGTCTCCCCCAGGGAAAAGTTGGTTATGTTGGCCTGAAAACATATTCATATAATATCATGTTACCAAGCAGCATTGCAAAGCTACAATGTCTTTTATTATTAGAACAAAACTGTATAAATCGTTTGACCATCACCGAGACAAAGAAATTGTTTGTAAAAGTTATTTTGCAAATCTGTCTTGTATGGAGTTTATTGATTACACTGGCTGTGATTGATTCATTACGGTTGGTTTCATGTTGAGTAGATTATACTGGCTGATACCCGGTAGCCAAGTAAACTCATCTAGAACAGTGTTTGCAGTACATCTTCACATGTACTAACTGACCTTTGTTCTTGTCTTGCAGCTGCCTGCTGAGAGCAAGTTGGGGCACACTGCACTGCATCAGGCTGTTTGCTGTTCCAAAGTTTCTGTGTGACATTGCTGCTAACGCCCCTGCAGTTTGGTGACATGTTTGACACTGGCCAGTCTGTTGTCTCTTCACTGGTTGGACCTGTCCATGAAGGCTGTCTGTCTGCTGTGGAATCATGGCAATATTAGCATTTTGGTGGATAGCAAAATTTAGCATATGATGATAGAACTATATTGCCATATGTAACATTACATTAGGAAATCGTTGCGGTATATATATATATATATATATATATATATATATATATATATATAATATATATATATATATATATATATATATATATATATATATATATATATATATATGCCTGCATGTGTACCCGCCCCCTCCAGCCCCCCCCCCCCCCTCTCCCTCACTTACCAAAACACAGTGACCAAGTTTGAATGACAGCATCATAAGCAAAATATACCATGCATATAATTCAATGACATCACTGAAATTGTTTCTTTATAATTAAAATGGTTGTCTCTGTTCTGTTTGTGTTTTTGCCTCATGTATTATTACAGTTATATATGGTGCAGGAAGTAAAAGTGCACATGTATGTTGTTCTGTAGAGAAGAACCCTATGAGGAAAGAACGTCGCTTAGAAATGACAGTTACAACACAATTTATTACTAGATAATATGAATAAAATTGTGTTGTAGCTGTCTTTTCTAAGCGTCTTTCTTTTTTTCGTTGAGTTCGTCTCTGCATTACACACGCTTCGCAGTCACCATTTTGATCTGGACTATGTGGTTCTGTAGGGTACATAGACTACTTGGTCTTGTTGAGGATAGACATACTCATTTCATAAAAAAAATCAGCTGTATTTTTAGGAATTATGACAATCATGGTAATTGTGTTTTATTTATGTATACACTTATTGATGTAAACCTGCCTGTCCCGGATTGGCCTCCGCAGCCACGAAAATGCCTGCAGACGACGTGGGCAAGCCCTATAGAATCTTCGTTCGTGAAGTCAAGCCAAGAGACACTTATTGATGTACTTGACGATTTTGGTAAACTCATAAGAGAAGCCTCACAATGAAAGGCATTTTTAACAGTTTCACTCAGTACAGATATAAACAAATAAACCATACGTTGAAGTGTATTTGAAAACAATGTTTTTGTCACAAAATGAAGATCAAGTGAGATATACCTCTTGCTGTTGTGAACTGATATATTTCCTTGATATTTATTTTTGCGGGTTGAGTCATTTCAGTTTTCTGATAGAGAACATTGCTATATGGAGTAATCAGAAATAAATCCCACATGGTTTGCTGTCAGTGCAAACATAGATAAACTATGAATGAAATATATTGTGGTTAGAATACCAATTACATAATATATATATATCTGTTTCCTAACATTTATTTCATATCTCATAACCATAGCACGAGGTGAAAGAAACCTAATGCTCCAGCCGAAGGGGTGCATGCCTGCATGATGCCAGCTTGCTTTCATCTGCTTCCTAAAGTCAATCGGGCAGGGGGGGGGGGGGGGGGGAAGAATTCGCACAACCCCCCAAAAATGGAAAAATTAGTAACATTTAAATTAATTTGGGTCGAGGGCATAAACAGACATAATTATATGGTCTTGTCAAAAAAATGTATACATTATTGGTATGGCGAAGGCCGGAACCATCTGCTGCGGCCCTGTATCTAATTATTTTGAAACTTGCCTCTCGTTTGCTCGTGCACCCTTTAGCTTGTAGTTGGTGTATCGGTGTTTGCTGTCAGGCACCTGCATGAGGTATGCATTGGGCAGGGTGCATTGCGTGTGCATAGACAGCAGTTGGTCTGGGGAGAAAATATTATCACTGAACTCATCAAGTTTGCAGACGGTAATTATCTTTTGTGATACATAAAAAAAAAAAAAACAAGATGAGAAGTAAACGACAAAGCAAAATATTACCTAGTGCTTAGATTCTTATAATGGAATCAAATTTTATGTCCGTGTAACACACACGAACAGGCACAATCACATCAATGGGTGACCGTCTTCACTCCTAGAAGCTGATTCAGCTTTTCAAAATCCCGAAAAGCTGAATTTCAGCTGTTTGGTTCAGACAGAACAGGCCTTCAGCCAGCCTGTTCCAAATGCAAAAGTCATACATTCTCATGAGCCCCTGCATCCGCAGGAGCTCATGGGAATGTATATCGCTTGCTGGCCATGGATTTATGGGGCATATTTATGTCCCGTTTACATTCATTTCATATTCTCGCACTGTCACCCATGCACATCACATTGTTGCATGATGACCTGTAAATTATCTCCCAGGCTTTTGTGAAAAATAAAATCGTTTTGAGGTGGGCGTTTGCGCGTTGCTTAGCACGGGAGTGCTGTCCCTTACACACACATTATCTAGTAGCTTCCCTTCGTAAAAATGGCGACTACCATAAAGACTTGTTGTTTGCAAACGCTTTCGAGGAAACCTTGTTTTGGATAAATGCGAGGACATAAGAAATGAGAAGACCACGATATAGCATGTTCGACGTACCGTCACCATTCCCTGGGCCATTTTTGGACGCTGTGGACGTCGCTCAGTGCTTCCCAGTACCGGCCCAGAAGTGAAAGTTGGATAGTCATCTTTCGTTGTTGTTGCACGAGAATTGTGGGTGTTACCGTGTACGGACAGATGCAACTGGAAGTGACCTTTGGCAGCTGAGTGGCGTATACCTGTTTGCATGAACTGTGACAGCCGTCAAGGACGTCTGACACTCTACAGCAGCTATAGTAACGTGAATGTTCGGGGATCCCATCTGATGAGGCCCTGTCAGGGTTGCACTTCAAGTCAGGTAGGGACTTCGAAATTTTTTTTCGCTGTCCTCAACTGACTAATTGCTGAACCAGGACCTTTAAAGGTCCTGGTTCAGCAATTAGTCAGTTGAGGACAGCGAAAAAAAATTTCGAAGTCCCTACCTGACTTGAAGTGCAACCCTGACAGGGCCTCATCAGATGGGATCCCCGAACATTCACGTTACTATAGCTGCTGTAGAGTGTCAGACGTCCTTGACGGCTGTCACAGTTCATGCAAACAGGTATACGCCACTCAGCTGCCAAAGGTCACTTCCAGTTGCATCTGTCCGTACACGGTAACACCCACAATTCTCGTGCAACAACAACGAAAGATGACTATCCAACTTTCACTTCTGGGCCGGTACTGGGAAGCACTGAGCGACGTCCACAGCGTCCAAAAATGGCCCAGGGAATGGTGACGGTACGTCGAACATGCTATATCGTGGTCTTCTCATTTCTTATGTCCTCGCATTTATCCAAAACAAGGTTTCCTCGAAAGCGTTTGCAAACAACAAGTCTTTATGGTAGTCGCCATTTTTACGAAGGGAAGCTACTAGATAATGTTTGTGTAAGGGACAGCACTCCCGTGCTAAGCAACGCGCAAACGCCCACCTCAAAACGATTTTATTTTTCACAAAAGCCTGGGAGATAATTTACAGGTCATCATGCAACAATGTGATGTGCATGGGTGACAGTGCGAGAATATGAAATGAATGTAAACGGGACATAAATATGCCCCATAAATCCATGGCCAGCAAGCGATATACATTCCCATGAGCTCCTGCGGATGCAGGGGCTCATGAGAATGTATGACTTTTGCATTTGGAACAGGCTGGCTGAAGGCCTGTTCTGTCTGAACCAAACAGCTGAAATTCAGCTTTTCGGGATTTTGAAAAGCTGAATCAGCTTCTAGGAGTGAAGACGGTCACCCATTGATGTGATTGTGCCTGTTCGTGTGTGTTACACGGACATAAAATTTGATTCCATTATAAGAATCTATAAGCACTAGGTAATATTTTGCTTTGTCGTTTACTTCTCATCTTGTTTTTTTGTTTTTTTTGTATCACAAAAGATAATTACCGTCTGCAAACTTGATGAGTTCAGTGATAATATTTTCTCCCCAGACCAACTGCTGTCTATGCACACGCAATGCACCCTGCCCAATGCATACCTCATGCAGGTGCCTGACAGCAAACACCGATACACCAACTACAAGCTAAAGGGTGCACGAGCAAACGAGAGGCAAGTTTCAAAATAATTAGATACAGGGCCGCAGCAGATGGTTCCGGCCTTCGCCATACCAATAATGTATACATTTTTTTGACAAGACCATATAATTATGTCTGTTTATGCCCTCGACCCAAATTAATTTAAATGTTACTAATTTTTCCATTTTTGGGGGGTTGTGCGAATTCTTCCCCCCCCCCCCCCCCCCCCTGCCCGATTGACTTTAGGAAGCAGATGAAAGCAAGCTGGCATCATGCAGGCATGCACCCCTTCGGCTGGAGCATTAGGTTTCTTTCACCTCGTGCTATGGTTATGAGATATGAAATAAATGTTAGGAAACAGATATATATATATATATATATATATATATATATATATATATATATATATATATATATATATTATGTAATTGGTATTCTAACCACAATATATTTCATTCATAGTTTATCTATGTTTGCACTGACAGCAAACCATGTGGGATTTATTTCTGATTACTCCATATAGCAATGTTCTCTATCAGAAAACTGAAATGACTCAACCCGCAAAAATAAATATCAAGGAAATATATCAGTTCACAACAGCAAGAGGTATATCTCACTTGATCTTCATTTTGTGACAAAAACATTGTTTTCAAATACACTTCAACGTATGGCTTATTTGTTTATATCTGTACTGAGTGAAACTGTTAAAAATGCCTTTCATTGTGAGGCTTCTCTTATGAGTTTACCAAAATCGTCAAGTACATCAATAAGTGTCTCTTGGCTTGACTTCACGAACGAAGATTTTATAGGGCTTGCCCACGTCGTCTGCAGGCATTTTCGTAGCTGCGGAGGCCAATCCGGGACAGGCAGGTTTACATCAATAAGTGTATACATAAATAAAACACAATTACCATGATTGTCATAATTCCTAAAAATACAGCTGATTTTTTTTATGAAATGAGTATGTCTATCCTCAACAAGACCAAGTAGTCTATGTACCCTACAGAACCACATAGTCCAGATCAAAATGGTGACTGCGAAGCGTGTGTAATGCAGAGACGAACTCAACGAAAAAAAGAAAGACGCTTAGAAAAGACAGCCACAACACAATTTTATTCATATTATCTAGTAATAAATTGTGTTGTAACTGTCATTTCTAAGCGACGTTCTTTCCTCATAGGGTTCTTCTCTACAGAACAACATACATGTGCACTTTTACTTCCTGCACCATATATAACTGTAATAATACATGAGGCAAAAACACAAACAGAACAGAGACAACCATTTTAATTATAAAGAATAAATTTCAGTGATGTCATTGAATTATATGCATGGTATATTTTGCTTATGATGCTGTCATTCAAACTTGGTCACTGTGTTTTGGTAAGTGAGGGAGAGGGGGGGGGGGGGGGCTGGAGGGGGCGGGTACACATGCAGGCATATATATATAAATATATATATATATATATATATATATATATATATATATATATATATATATATATATATATATATATATATATATATATATATATATATATATATATATATATATATATATATATATATATACCGCAACGATTTCCTAATGTAATGTTACATATGGCAATATAGTTCTATCATCATATGCTAAATTTTGCTATCCACCAAAATGCTAATATTGCCATGATTCCACAGCAGACAGACAGCCTTCATGGACAGGTCCAACCAGTGAAGAGACAACAGACTGGCCAGTGTCAAACATGTCACCAAACTGCAGGGGCGTTAGCAGCAATGTCACACAGAAACTTTGGAACAGCAAACAGCCTGATGCAGTGCAGTGTGCCCCAACTTGCTCTCAGCAGGCAGCTGCAAGACAAGAACAAAGGTCAGTTAGTACATGTGAAGATGTACTGCAAACACTGTTCTAGATGAGTTTACTTGGCTACCGGGTATCAGCCAGTATAATCTACTCAACATGAAACCAACCGTAATGAATCAATCACAGCCAGTGTAATCAATAAACTCCATACAAGACAGATTTGCAAAATAACTTTTACAAACAATTTCTTTGTCTCGGTGATGGTCAAACGATTTATACAGTTTTGTTCTAATAATAAAAGACATTGTAGCTTTGCAATGCTGCTTGGTAACATGATATTATATGAATATGTTTTCAGGCCAACATAACCAACTTTTCCCTGGGGGAGACTAAAGATGCACTCAACCGATGAGCAGCCCCTGGTGACCATATCGAATGTGGGAGTAGAGGCGACACCTTATCAGCGCGTGACCAGTGAAGACAATCCGGCCTACTGTTTGTGTGGGAATCATCTAATAATAATGGACAACAAGAACTACTGAATTTGATCCAGCTGATCGAGTTAACAGAAGAACCAACTTTTCTAGATATTTGTAAGAAGCAGACCGAAGTCAAATTTTGCAGCGTCAAAAATTATAGCATCACATTTGCAAATAAAATTCCCACATTATAATAGCAATCAAACATCACCAACACTCTACATACAGATTTTTTTTCAGTTGTGGCATGAGAGCCATATGGGGCTTGGCAACAGCAAACACTGTTGCTCTTGTCAGGTGGCCATAATCAGATGGCAGTTTCTAAGCCCCAATCTAAACTACCTGAGGGCACTATCTGGTTGTGTATGTGTGTGAAACCAACCTCCAAGTCTTTACTTCTGCTGAAAAACCACATCCACTCGTCGCTCAATCTTGTCATCTGTACTGCGTAGGTAATGTAACAAACTGGAGAGCTTCTCATCAGTGAGGCATTGGGGATACAAGGCCACGGAGCACATTCCTTGATGAGAAAAAACAGAATGAAGAGAACATTTTCATTAACTTTTAAAATTTACTTTCTGTCATGGAGATTGTTTACATCTGTTTGTACAAGTAGTTGGGACATGAATAAATGGACACATGCATGTAATATATACTCCATATTGTGCACTTTGTACTCTCTATACAAGAAAGTATTAAAGTTGAATGTAAAAGCAAAATGTTGGACATTTTTTGTTTTCAATACATTTGGACATTCTTCTTCATAAATTGCATACATGTCTGCTTTCATTTTTCATCCTTGTTATAACTACATACTGTAAACAGTGCACATGAACAGGAATTCTGCACCTGACTTGCCATAAGAAAGAATTAGTTTTCATGGTCAGTGTCACAATCCTAAATAGTATATTTCTACAAATACATGTACTGTAATGATACTGAAAATGACATGTACAATACTGCACTTGTACCAGAAATTGCACAAGTGTGTAACATACATGTACTATGCATATTTCTGCTGTGCTACCTGGTATGCCACAGAGTGCCTGTTGCTAATCTTGGTATACTGCTTGCATACTTGGTGGTTGAAGTCAAGGATGGTAAGCCTGTTGCGCATTGTGTAGCCTTTGTAGCCAATGAAAGTTTTTGGGGGGGCCATTTCATTTTCAGCCACATAGATATATCCCCTTGACTAACACTCAAAACACTCAATGATGAGACTGAAACATATCTAAACTCTAAGTCAAAATAAGTGCATAAATAAGACATGATACCTTGATCATGCCTGGCAAGGACACTCGTAATGTGTGGTGATGGTTGATAACAGGCTTTATCCCTTGTTTCAAGTGGTGTTTAGCCTTTGGCAGCAGCAAAGAAACTGAAAACAGATGGCCAATATAATAGATAAAGCAAAACCTGAAAGTAAAAAAAGCACAAAAGTGAAAATGTACCAGCAGCAGTTTATACTGAGTAGGTTATTTCGATGACAGGACAGTTTCGTGTGTTTTTGTTCTGCATACACTCAAGGATATAATCCTCCATGTAAACACACAGCTCAACTCAAACCTTTTATGCAATTCGCTTGCCTTTGTGCCACACATCAAAGTAATGATCCAGATTTTTCAGTGGCTGCGATCAAGTCAGTAATAATATACAAATCTATTTCATACTGGAAAAAAGATACATGCATTACAGAGTGGCAAACTGACCGGTAGCTAGCACTAGCTGTTATGAAGACTTGGGAGAAAAACCACCATGGCACCATGATAATAATGTTTACTGTCAACTTGTAAATATACTTACAGTGTGGAGGTAGCAGTCATATGTAAATCATAACTTAGTGTTGTGACAGCAATATTTCCAGGACACTATAAGCTACTTTATGTGTGATGCGATAACACTTTTACAAACAAAAATGATTTTGTGCAAGCGCACGGGTGTACCATACTTCAAAATCAAATGCCACCAAACTGATAATTACCTGAAAGTAGCAGGAGATTACAGTAGAACTCTGTCGGTGACAACTTATCGGACAGGTCTTGCTGTCTTCAGAAACTCGATGCCATGCTGTGCATTCACCAGTTTCAAGTCACCTGACCTTGTGACAGCCCTGCTGACTAGAAACAAACCATAAACACAGTAATGGATGGACAAAACCTGTTGAAAAAGAAATAAATACAGAAAATAGGCATGTGTGCACATACGCATGTGCGTGTGGCTTTCTAAAAATGGCTTAGTCACAAAATAGCAGCACATTTGAGTGTTATGATATGGAGCAATATATACATACATGTATTTACATGATTCACAGAAAAACTAGCAATAAAATATTTTGGTATACAAGAATGATATTATAAGTTTTTGTCACTCATATTTCTCCTGTTTATAAGCTTGTGGTTTCAGGAAAATATGAGAAATACATTGTATCAGTGGCAAGCCAACTTACAATAGACCACTTATATACCTGATTGTGAGTTTCATAATGAATTATGCACATACATACACTGCTTTCAGTGCTTCGTAGAAGCCCCTGTAGTCACCATTGTCAGCACAAAGCTGGGTCCTCTGTGCAAGTCTGGTCCACCACTCATTCTGGAGATCTCTGAGCTTGCGCTGGAGACTGCTGCAGACGAGGCGGAAGGCAGATTTCTTCACAGGGCAGGAAGGCTGGGCTAGGTGGGCCTGATGGGCGGCTCTTTTTTTTTGCTAGGTGTTCCTGGATCTCTACATCGTTTTCGTCAAACCAGTCTTTGTTCTTCTTTCTGGCGAAACCCAAGACTTCTGCAGAGGATTTTGCAATAGCAGTTTTCAGTTGTTCCCAAAGTGTTTCAGGGGAGGAGTCTACTGGGTCCGCTGTGTCTTTGAGCCTGCGCTGTAAATCTGTATGAAAGGCAGCTTTCACATCGTCACGCTGAAGGCTGGCAACGTCAAGCTTTTTCTTGGGGGGCCCCCATTTCTTGGGTTTTGGCTTGAAGTGGAGCCTGAGTTTGCAGCGGACAAGGCGGTGGTCAGTGTGGCACTCTGCGCTGGGCATCACTCTGGTGAGGAGGACGTCACTGCGGTCCCTCTGACGCACTAGGACATAGTCGATAAGGTGCCAGTGTTTGGAGCGAGGATGCATCCAGGTGGTCTTTCGACTGTCCTTTTGCTGAAAAGTAGTGTTGGTAATGACCAGTTGCTGCTCCGCACAGAACTCCAACAGTAGGCGGCCATTGTCATTGCAGTTCCCCACGCCATGCTTGCCGAGGACTCCTTTCCAGGCTTCAGAGTCCTGGCCCACTCTGGCGTTGAAGTCGCCAAGGATGATGACTTTGTCGTCTGCAGGGGTACTCTGTAGGAGGCTGCGCAGGTCAGTGTAAAACTTGTCCTTTTCAGCAGGCTCTGCCAGGAGGGTTGGGGAGTACACACTGAGAAGGGTGACGTGCTGCTGGTGTCTCAGTGGGAGGCGCATGGACAAAGTCCCCTGCGAAGCGCGAATGGCCAGGCACTCCTCACAGATAATACTTCCATCTTGAACCGCTGGTCGGAATACTTTCAGAGCCTCTTCAGCGCTGAGCGCACTGTTCAAGAAGCAGTCGTCCTACAAATCCCACACCTCCCAGTAAAGGTTGAATTGGACGAACCGCCCACCGCTGAAGAGACCCTCACAGCCATCCACCAGCTCAAGAGTGGCAAAGCAGCAGGCATTGATGGAATACCGCCAGAGATCTGGAAACATGGAGGCACAGCACTGCACAACAAGCTCCATGACCTCTTTCTCTGCTGCTGGGAGGAAGGAACACTACCAAAAGATCTCCGTGATGCAGTCGTTATCACCCTGTACAAGAACAAAGGCGAGAAGTCTGACTGTTCCAACTATCGGGGAATTACCCTGCTGTCCATTGCTGAGAAAATCCTTGCAAGGCTGCTCCTGAATCGGCTGGTACCTGCCATCGCTGAAGACCAACTCCCAGAGGGCCAGTGTGGCTTCAGAGCAAACAGGAGCACCACCGATATGGTCTTTGTGCTGAGACAGCTACAGGAGAAGTGCCGCGAGCAGAACAAAGGGCTGTACGTAACATTTGTCGACCTAACAAAAGCGTTCGACACTGTGAGCAGGCAAGGCATGTGGCAGATCCTGGAGCGACTTGGCTGTCCCCCAAAGTTCCTCAACATGATTGTCCAGCTACACGAGGACCAGCAAGGCCAGGTCAGACTCAACAATGATCTCTCAGAACCATTCCCTATTCTCAACGGCGTAAAGCAGGGCTGCGTGCTGGCACCGACCCTCTTCACCATCTTTTTTAGCATGATGTTGAAGCAGGCCACAGTGGACCTCGATGATGACGATGCAGTGTACATCAGGTATCGTCTTGATGGCAGCCTGTTCAACCTTAGACGACTGCAGGCCCACACGAAAACCCTAGACCAACTGATTCGTGAGCTGCTTTTTGCTGATGATGCTGCCCTCGTTGCACACACAGAGAGAGCCCTGCAGCGCATCACGTCTTGCTTCGCAGATGCTGCCCAGCTCTTTGGACTCGAGGTCAGTCTGAAAAAGACAGAGGTCCTCCATCAGCCGGCACCCAAGACAGTGTATCGCCCTCCTCACATCACCATTGGCGAGTCTGAACTAAAGTCAGTGCACCAGTTTACTTACCTTGGCTGCATTATCACGTCGGACGCCAAGCTGGACAAGGAGCTTGACAGCAGGCTGGCAAAAGCGAACAGCGCTTTCGGGCGACTTTTCAAGCGGGTGTGGCACAATCAACAGCTGAAAACAGGCACCAAGATCAGCGTGTACAGAGCTGTGGTCCTCACCACCCTGCTGTATGGTTCCGAGTCTTGGGCCCTCTACCGCAGCCAACTACAACTCCTCGAACGCTTCCACCAGCGCTGCCTGCGTACCATCCTGGGCATTCACTGGAGTGACTATGTCACCAACGTCGAGGTCCTTGAACAGGCTGAAACTGTGAGCATCGAGGCTTTGCTGCTGCGGACACAGCTCCGCTGGGCGGGGCATGTCTCCAGGATGGAGGATCATCGCCTACCAAAGATCACCCTGTTCGGCGAGCTTGCTACTGGACACCGTGACAGAGGGGCACCAAAGAAGAGATACAAAGACTGTCTCAAGAAGTCACTTAGTGCCTGCCAAATCGACCACCACCAGTGGTCTTCGCTTGCTGCGGAGCGTGACACCTGGCGCTCCACCATTTACAAGGCAGCTGTCTCCTTTGAGGACTCTCACAGAGCTAGCCTTAAGGACAAGCGGCTCAGGAGAAAAAACAGAGATGCCGCAGCTCAGAACCCTGGCCATACCTTCCCCTGCAGCCACTGCGGTCGAACCTGCCTGTCTCGGATTGGCCTCCGCAGCCACGAACAAGCCTGCAGACGTCGTGGGCAACTCCTATAAAATCTTCGTTCGCGAAGTCAAGCCAAGAGAATGCACATACATGTATTGCTCTATTTCATCACACTGAAATGTGCTGTTATTTTGTGAACAAATATATTTTAGGTTGATTATAGTGGTATATTTTATCCTTACCTAGACCTGTTGATTATATTCTCATCCAGACAATTGCTGATGTTGTTTTCATACAGCGAGCAGCTGTACATTTGTTTTCATTCAGACAGCTGAACATTTTGTCTGTGTTCAGACAACTGCAGGTATATTTTGTTTTTTATTCAGACAGCTGTATATTTAATTCTATTCAGACAGCTGTATATTTTGTTCTAAATATAAGCCAGCTGTACATTTTGTCCCAAGCATACACACACACACACACACACACACACACACACACACACACACACACACACACACACACACACACACACACATTAGGTTCACAACTTACCTTGCCACTGCGATTATCTGTTATGTATTGTGATGAGATTGGGCGTTGTTCCATTACTGATGCACCTTCACTTTGTACTAGCTTCACAAATGTATCCACAGAAATAACACATTATATATAGCTGCTTGCTGCTCTGTGAGCTCATTTGGTGTGGCACTGAAAAAGAATCAAATGACTGGTATTTGTATAGTTATGTAATGCACACACGGGTCTTGTACTAGAAAATGGCGTGGCGTTCTGAAGATATTTACACAAAAACAACCACCACGAACCCCCAAAACAAATCGCAACTAAAAGTGGAAACTTCTAAATGTACATCAGACCAGAGCTCAGAATATATCGCATATTTCATTATGTATATAACACAAATATGTGTAATAGAAAATTGCCCAGAAACTATTACACTTATTTATAAAGGAGAGAATATTTAAAAACAAAGTTTCAGGCTGTTACTATAGTGACGTATATATATAGTAACTACAGAAGAGACGAACAGTGAGGCTAAGATTTCCAATCTATTCTTCGTCTTGTTCATCGATGTATTCTGCCTACTTCTCACCACTGTCGTCTGCTGTTATTTCCTCAGTCATCATTTCCCCCGAAATTAGTGTCCTGTACACCAGAACACACATAACATTACGATCGCTAGGGCTTCTTGTTGTTGACAAGGAAGTGGTCATTAGAGTGGTGTCCCCTGATAATACATATTTACGAGTACCTTCCCTTTGTAAACACGACGTCAGCTACACGCGCATAGGTGTTTGTTGTTGTTGGAAATATACTTACCAACAAAAGTAATATTTGTACCACAAAAAGTGAAAAGACCACACCATATCATGTTGGACTTACCGCCACCATTCGCTGGACCTTTTTTGGACGCTCTGGACGTCGCGGCTCGGCGGCCGTTTCACCAGTGCGGCAAAATGAAAGTTGGATATTTTTCAGTCGTAGTTGCACGGGAATTGGATGTTACCGCGCACGGACAGATGCAACTGGAAGTGACCTTAGGCAGCTGGATGGTGTATACCTGTTTTCGTGAACTGTGACAGCCGTCAAGGACGTCTGACACTCTACAGCAGCTATAGTAACGTGCGTGCTCGGGGATCCTATCACACGGGGCCCTATCAGGGTTGCACTTTCTGTGTCAGGTAGGGACTTTGAAATTTTTTTTTCGATGTCCTCTACTGACTAATTGCTGAACCCGGACCTTTAACTTGAAATGTAAAGGCATGTATGCGCTGGTTACTTTCCTGGACTGGGAATGTAAACAGTTCTTTAACGCCGAGCTGAAACACTGACAATGCCGTCGGCTAGCAGGGTCGAGCTGTCTCTCGTTACTGGCCATGAAACTAAATTGTAATCATTCCTGCAGGAATCATCGCGACAGAAACCGCTACCGACAGCCAAAGGGTTAAAAGGTGGACGCTTGTTGTCATGACTGTTCCAGCTTGCTAAAGGTCCATCTACAACTTCGGGGGTTCAAGGTCTTCATTGACATTGAGGGACTGCAGACGGGCAAGTTTGACGAGAGTCTCCTGGACAGCGTGAGGAAGGCCAGCAACTTTGTCATCGTCCTCACCCCAAACGCCCTCGACAGGTGTATCGGTGACGTGGAGAAGAAAGACTGGGTGCACAGAGTATGTATAGCTGCACATTTCTAGATAGGCCAAGCGGCTGACACTTCTGCAACTGTTTAATCCATAGTCAGCGTGCGCGTTCCGTACTCGCTGACTATGGATCAAACACTGAGTTGAGGAAGTGTCAGCCGCAAGGTCTGTCTAGAAATGATAGTATACGAACACTCCACTTCTATGCTATAATAGAACCTTTCAAGAGCACTTTTACTTAGATAGCATCCCCACGCCATGTGACGATAGTCTTATCGCGCTAAGGTGTCTGGGATATCATGGTGAACCTGTAGGCAGTTGGGAAGCTAAGGTGTGACTGTTCGCATAAAAAACACCTATTCCACTTATAAATGGCTTAAGCTCATTTCTTACACGAAGAAGGGTCACTCTCTAAAGCTGTGTACCAAAAGTGTGACAACGACAACCAAAAAATCGAATACCTCTAAATGCTATTTTTGTCTGTCTTTCCTCGTAAATAAAGATTGAAATCATAATTAAATGTAAGAAAAAATGAAACTTTGCATTCATGCATTTGCATGATTTTTTGTAAGGCGGTAAAGATGCGAACGTGTAAATTTGTCCAACGTAACATTTGGAAGTATGACGGAAACCAAATTCATTTGAGCTTCGCGCTCTCTCGCTGTACCTCTTTCAAACTGACAGAGTGCACTACTAGCCTTCCGCTGACAACCGGAAGCTATTCATATGCAACATAGTTCGTTGGCTGTAGGTTTTCTATCGTAAAATGCGAAAATGATGTAGTCCAATTGTAACAGCAAAAACAAGAAGCGTTCGTCGATTACCATTTTAAAAACTCGAAAAAGTCTGTATTTGTTTCATTTACAATTTAATCACGACCTACACGTTTCTAACACATCACCCAAGATCTCAGGATAAAAAAAAAACGTCTGTCTTTATTCGTGTAGTGAAAAGAAGCGGTGCCTGTTGGTTGACATGTGTAGCGGCAACACGCGTTACGGTGGACGGCTATTTTTCTCACTGGCCAAAAACTCAAGGTATCGGAAATAGTTTGTTCGTTGAGAAAATAAATGACACACTCACTTCAGTTCACAAACAGCAGAAAACAGCGGGTTTAGACTTTTTATTGAAACTCAGTCAGAGTTGGTAATGAAAAGAGAAAGGGTCTCAATGCATGTCACATTTCCATCCGCCATTTTGCGCAACTCTTTGACATTTCAGGCGTAAGAACACAAAGACGTCGTATTTTGAAGTAAATTTATTTCAATTCATAGACTTTTCAGTTCCCTACGGATCGGTGTCAGCAGCACAGCCGATAGGAAAGGTTTACAAAAACACTCATCTGTAGTACACAGCTTTGGAGAGTGACCCAATAAGGCTACGCACAATCCGAAAATATATTCATGTTCCCATTATTTATTTCGAAATAAGAATCTTAAATCGCAAATCGTACGTAAAAAGTCTACATACCAAAAACTACAAGAATGCGATAATTACCACAAAAATGCAAAAATGTTAATAATACTAAGGGGAACAACTTCACATTTGCATTGCAATGTAGATTTCAGTATATAGATCCTGAGTTCAAAATAGTTTCGTATTACTCTTTGTTGTTTCATACGTTGCAAGCGAAATTTCTTCCGATTTTTTTGTTGTTGTGCAAAATGGACATTTGTTACTAATTTGATTTGTTGATTCAACTGTTGAGTTAGAGATATTGTGTATTATTTACGAAAATAAATGCGTCGCTCGAGTTCAAAAAGTGGATTCGACCTACATCACTATTCTGCGGTTGAGAAAGGTTCTATAAAACATGGAAGTGAAATATTCATATACTATCATTTGCAGACATACCTCGAGGCTGACACTTCTGCAACTGTTTGATCCATAGTCACCGAGCGCGGAACGCGCTCGTTGACTGTGGATCAAACAGTTGCAGAAGTGTCAGCCACGAGATCTGTCTAGAAATGATAGTATACGAACACTCCACTTCTGTGCTATAATGAACTATTGTCTCGAGTCAGTCGTGACGTCGTGTGAGCGCAAAGAGGGAAGGCAATTTTGTTGTTGTTGTTTTAAATCAGGGCTCCTGCTACTTCATTTAGAGTTCAGATTGTGCTGATTTGCTATTTTGAAACAAACCGTTCGAAGCTGTGAGGCACAATAGCAGACACGCAGTTTCTTCGTACATCGTTCTTCATATCGTTGTAATTTATGACTGCTGCTGCAGTTCGTTAAACGATCATGTCATATTATTATTATTATTATTATTATTATTATTATTATTATTATTATTATTATTATTGCAGCTACAGATCGTTAAATGCTCTTGTCATCATCATTATATTATTATTATTATTATTATTATTATTATTATTATTATTATTATTATCAGGAGATCGTAGCTGCGCTGGAGGCCGGTGTGAAAATCGTCCCACTGTTTGACAATTTCCAATTTCCATCTGTCGATCAACTTCCGGAGGATATGCGCGAACTGACTCTCTTCAATGGCATCTTGTGAGTATAAGCAATCTAATTTTACGAGTGCATATCGGAGACTCTCTTCATTACCACCCACCCACCTGCCCCAAGCCACCCCCCTTAACCCCTACCCCTTCTGCGTGTGTGTGGGTATGTGCAACTGTCGATGCAGTTGAGCACCCTTCGGGACCTCCATCTAGCCTACATTGCGAACCTTAGTTTTAACCCCTCAGGCCATGCCAGTGGACACAGATTGTGTTTCATTCAACGTCAAAGATCACCAGCGATCAAAGAAACATGGACACAAAGTGGTGTCAGCAAGAGGCAAAGATCCTCATGAGCCCCCGCAACTGCGGGGGTTTATGAGAATCTACACCTCTTGCAGTTGGCTGGTGTTTCATTTTTTCTCGGCAATGAAGGGATAAAAACACATGCACAACTTTCATACCTCTTTTTTTTTTCTTTTCCAAAAGGTGGATCCACGAATTTCAAGATGCGTGCGTGGACAAACTGGAGAGATTTCTCCGCTGCGAAGGAGACTCATCTCATCTTCACCCTCAGCGCAGTGTTTCAGGCTGCAGCCTAGTTGTAGGGACCGCATCACCAAAAACTCTGGTCATGCCAAAGTCCCCGGCTTGCCATGTCCGACAGAAAAGCTTCTGATGGCAACTGCACTTGCTTGCTTTGTTCCAGTTTACTGTCCCACTGGCACTAAAAGTGAATCAATGAATCAATGAATCTTTATTTTACAACGGTGAAGATATTCACACAGTCAGTGACTATGTCATTTTTCGTACCTGCCGTTGCTACAACTACGACTAACTAAGTACAAGATATACATAAAACAGAGACATCAAAGCACAGTGATACAAAATATACAGTCCACTAAACACAAACACGCGCATACGCGCACAAACGCACTCACGCGTCCACACACACACACACACACACACACACACACACACACACACACACACACACACACATACACATGATTGTTAGAATATACACGTACATTCGTGTGTCTACGAATAACTAGATATTATTATTTGAGTACTGTCAAATACCTATAAAGACTTGCCTTGAAACGAGATAATGTCGGAGTGGCTTTAACGTAAAGTGGGAGTGAGTTCCACAGTGTGGAACCCGCAAATAACAAAGTAGATTTAAATATATCTATTCGGGGTTTTGGAACAATATAAAGCCCCCGCATACTCCCATAGCAGGAATCTGATTTTTTAAACAACTCTGTTAGATATTCTGGAGCGCTATGGTTCCACACTTTAAACATCAGTACCCCTTTGTTATATTTGAAATGATTTTGAAGGGGCAAGAATCCAGCTTTACTGAGTTTTTCCTCGGTCGTCAAGTGCGGGTCGGGAAGAATTAATTTTGCCATTCTCCTATGTAAAGAATTTAGTCTTTTTAAGTGGACATCACTGCAACAATCCCACACCGTCGATGCGTAGTTTATATATGACATGATGTGTGCATTACTGAACAATTTTCTGGTTTCACTATCTGTGTTATACTTTAATTTCGATAACATAAAGACATTTCTAGAGACCGTTTTACAGACATTGTCAATGTGCATCTGCCACCTCAGCTGATTATCAATTGTGACCCCCCAATAGACGATGTTCGGCTACCTGTTCTATGATGTCGTCGCCGAGTGATAGATTAAGCTTAAAGGTTTCAACTGGTGCTTTTGGCGTGTTGCAATAATCATAGATTTTGTTTTAGTAGGATGCAGAATCATTGAGTTGACTTTACACCATGCTGATATATCGTAGAGACCTTTTTGAAGGCCGTTTTCAACTTCACGTGTCTTTGTTAGCTGTGTGGATTGAGGTATCATCGGCGAACATATCACACTGTGTTGCTTCGTAGGTGAGACTTAGAGGCAGGTCATTGATGTAAATACAAAATAAAAGAGGACCTAAGATTGACCCCTGCGGAACCCCGAGTTTAACATCTTTAGTAGAAGAGTAGGCTCCATTAACAATTACTTTCTGTTTTCTGTTTTCGAGGTATGACATAAAAAAGGAAACAGCCATGTCGTTTCGAAGATAATGCTTAAGTTTGGAAATCAATATTGTATGGTTCACTAAGTCGAAAGCCTTTTTAAAGTCAAGATAAATTACACCTGTCAGCTGCGAATTATTCATATTTGAAAACCATGTGTCCGTTAATCTGCTCAGAGCCGTATGACATGAGTGCCGAGGGCGAAATCCTGACTGAGACAAATGTAGTAACTTTCGCGATTCTAAGTAGTCAGACAGGTGTTTATGTATATGCCTTTCGAGGGGCTTAGATAATACTGACAGCAGAGAAATGGGTCTATAGTTGTTAGGGTCAGTACGATCTTTTGATTTTGGCAGTGGAACGACTTTTGCAACTTTGAGGTCTGTAGATAATACATTCTTTTGAATACATAAGTTGTAAATATAAGTAAGGGTCTCTATGATGTATGGTACAGACAACTTTAATACTTGTGGGTTGATATCGTCATGGCCGGAGGACTTCTTATTAGCTAGGTCACTAATTAGTTTGCCCACTTCGTGCACAGCAAGTATGGGGATATTAAATGGTGGTGTGCCAGTTATTTTTCTGTTGCAGAAATTAACTAAGTAATCGGGGCATATGTCAGCCTCTGTATCACGACTAGGATTAGTCGTGATAGGGGACTAGCAGTTTTGGCGTAGTTTTCTTTGTAGTTTGGCGTAGGTTTTCCCTCCTCCTTTCTCATCCGGGCTTGGGACCGGCAACGGCGGAGTTTGGCAACTGCACCCCATAGTACTATTGTTATAGATTAACGCTGTCAGCCCCAAGGGCCCATTTCTCAATGTTTGGAGGTGTCGCCTAACGACTACGTACCAGTTGGTGGAGATGAATTGATCATGATAATTCAAGGGTAGTGCCAGATGAGCTTGGCGCCTTCAGGCGTCAAACTCATCTGACACTACCCAAGAATTATCATGATCGATCCATCTCCTGCTGTAGGGTCCCGGGGCTAAAAGGGTTAAACAGACTAAAGCAATGTGTGTGTTGGTTGAGACGTGTATATATCTTTCTGTATATATATAGTGGGTTCGACCTTTTGATAATTAATCAATCAATCAAGCATATAATTGACGTTGTATGCATACATTTTAGTCTGTGATAAGGTTGCATGCAATCTCCACACTCCTCACCCCACCCCACCCCCACCCCACCCCCACGGGATCAAGTATTTTTACTTGACTTGAAACGGTCTTGATTTGTTTGTGCTGTGTTACATTTTTGATCGTTTTCACTCCACTGTTGGACGTAATTGATGTGATTCTTTAAATTAGAAATAGGTTAAACATTGCAAGGACGAAGGTATTCCGTGGATTCATGCATCTCGTTCCATTTGCAAGAGGCGTGTATTCTCATGTGCCTCTTCAGCCACAGGAGCTCATGAGAATCTATGCCTTCCTACCAGCAAGGAGGCACCTCATTGATATACCCAGTTTGAGTTTCTTATACACAGTACGACATAGTAAACCCATTTCACCCCTACCGCAAGAGATGGATCGACAATGATAATTCAAGGGCGGTGCCAGATTAGCTTGGCGCCTGAAGGCGCCAAGCTTGTCTGGCACTACCCTTGAATTATCATGTTCGAGCCATCTCCTGCAACTGGTACATAGTCGTAGGTGACACTTCCAAAATTTGAGAAAATGCGTCCTTGGGGTTAAATGAGTAACTATTGGATTAACAACATGACTTCTAAGAATGATGCATGCCGCAGTGGTCAGGGCCCTCCAGTGAAACGGCCCAAAGCTGACGACGTACAAAGAGGAAGCTAAGTTGTGCCGGTTTTGAGCAATAGAACTGAATAAATTATGAAACGTTAACTTTGAGTGTGTGTTCTATGTGAGAGGGAATGCGCGTTTGTGTGTGTGAGAGAGAGAGAGAGAGAGAGAGAGAGAGAGAGAGAGAGAGAGAGAGAGAGAGAGAGAGAGAGAGAGAGAGAGAGAGAGAGAGAGAGAGAGAGAGAGAGAGAGAGAGAGAGAGAAATGAAATGAAATGAAACTTTATTTCTCAACGGATGAAGTAATTAGCACGTGTGCCATTTTTTATACTTGCCGTTGCTACTCTACAAACACAGGATAATAATTGTAATACTAATAGTACCAAATTACACAAAGAAAAATTAGGAGACATTAAACATGAAAAGACATTAAACAAAACTCATTCATTCATTCGGTCATACAAATACAAACGAAAACATAAAGTACATGAAACGCGCGCACACACATACACGCGCTAATGATAACTTGACCTATATACGAAGCAAATCATTGGGATCATAGTGAAAATTCACTTCAGGCAGCAAAAATTATTTGAATTATAATAGAAACTTGAATTATGTAATTAGGCGATTATTATTAGTATGGACAAACCATGCACTGATTATACGATAAGCACATGTTTGACACGGATACTTGTGGAGAGAGAGAGAGAGAGAGAGAGAGAGAGAGAGAGAGAGAGAGAGAGAGAGAGAGAGAGAGAGAGAGAGAGATGTTGATGATGATGATGATGATGATGATGATGATGATCATGGTGATGAAATGTTTTATAGTACAGGATAAAGTTTTAGAGGAAACGCCTCTCTTACAAACTGTCCTCTTACAAAATGAACATTAACAGCAAAGAGCACGTCAAACACAATAAATCGAAAATAAACTTTAAAAAAAAAAAACTATTCAAAAGCAATGCAAATAATGCGCACACATCATATCAATAACAGTGAATAATAATACTTTAAAAAATAAAAAATAAAAATAAAACACATGTTTTTGTAGTCCAGAGAGAGAGAGAGGAGGAGCGCAGTGTGTACAACCAACATAGCTCACCGACGTGACAATGCAAGTGTTGCTAGCAAAGAAAAACAGAAGATAGTGGTAGAAAACCCTTTAAAATAGAAACAAATAACGACGTTTCGGTTCAAAGATCCTTCCTCAGGTGACATGGAAACAAACGTAGAACAGAAAAGGTGCTAGCAAAGTTGGCGGTTTTCAGTAGGCACTGACAAGAATGGGCGTGATTAAGCGACGCAACTTTTCCTTCCTTATTTATCGCGATATGATGTCCCTTTCCTTGAGTGTAATGCATAGGGGCATGACGAGTGGTGCCGTTTGACTAAATACAAATTCGCTGCGCCACCGCGTGCGCGCCACCACCGCGTAAATTAGCTCAAGTCAGTATTCTGACTTCAGCTAGTTTACGCGTTAGCCGTATTCTGACTTGTGCTAGTTTACGCGGTGGCGCGCACGCGGTGGAGCAGCGGATTTGTATCAGTTTAGTCAAAGCACCACTCGAGCAGGCCCCTATGGTGTAATGCTATTCACCCATTAGGCGCTTAATCCCAAGCCATTACTTACTCTTTGTCAGGGCCGAATCCAGGGGGGGGGGGGGGGTGCTTTGATATTACAGGGGCAAGATGGCGGCCAGGCATCATCTCCTAGTGGCAAAATTCGTCAGCTGTGCTTTGAAGCGAGGCTTATAATTATTATTTTCCAGGCAGTGTTGTGCCTTCCAGTCCGCCCTCAAAACTCACCTCTTTCAACAGTGCTAGCACTATATCACCACACTCCCCACCCCAAGCTGACCGTCGAATGTATTTTCACTATTTGTGGTACGTGAGTCATTGTCTAAAAGCGCGTGCGCATGCGTGTGCGAGTTGTGAGTGCACGCTTAGAGTTATAATTATTATAAGATAAACGCATTATAAATACCGTAATTATTAATTTTTTTTTTTTTTTATCAAGTTCCTAGGAAACAGTGATATTTTTTTTCAACAACTTATTTGATAGAATATCGTCTATATTTTGTAATACTGAGTCGGATCGCCTTAATCTTCATGTAACAGTCGGACTGAATTTCAACCTACTTCTATCTATCTATCTATCTATCTATCTATATCCCGTAGTCTTGCCGACCGTTGGGGCACCACTGATGACTTAGCAACCAGCTCCCTCCATTCCTCTCGAGTCTGTTATCTGCCATTCAGCCTTAGCGTATCGCCCAGCCTCAGTCCTGTCCACTCTGAGATATTGTCCTCCCATCTTTTCCAACCTACTTCGCACCAGCCTATATATTCAAAGAAAAGCGTGCAGATGAACTGTGGAATTACTAATCATGTGCTATTCCGGGCTCATCCTACAGTGTTTGCAGACTGGTGCCAGATTTTTTTTCTTTATTCTGTCTGACACCACAAAAAAGCGTGAAAGCATACAAAGAAGTATCTACCAGCGAGCTTTTCTACTTTCTTAGTTACTGCGTTTTCTCCTCGGCGGTCGTGTTTATGTAGCATCTGCCTGGCTCGCCGACCTTCGCTGTTGACAGACATTTCCCAACAAGCAGTGTGCCAGTGAAATGAACAGGACTGTGTGTGGGGTGTGTGGGTATTTTATTATAACGACTCATGGCGGATACCAGAATGATATTTATTATGTGTAAAACATAATAATAATAACAATAATACATAGTATTTATACGGCGCATTTCTCATATTTATAATATAACTCATAGTGTTGACGAACTTTGTCGGAGCGGTGCCCTCTACTGAAACACCGGCGCTGTACTATGGCGACGGGCCCCCAGGTGCAGCTTTGACTGCTGTTTTTTATGTAGCCTATATCTGAGATCATTTCACTGTCGACGGTATTTTGTTTCTGTTGTTAACTTGTATTTCATGTACTAGCTTTAGTCAAGTAGGAACTTTCCGAAAAAACATATAATAGTGTGTTCAGGAGACATAGGGTTGTCTTAGTATTCTGTTTTTGTCAGGGAGGTTCGGGTCGGGATGAGGCCACTGGCGCCGGCTTTTAGATGCCTTGGCGGCGGGCTTCACCCGTCCCGAGTCATTGTCCATTTTGTAGCTCTGTTATTGTCCTTTTGTTTGTAAACTGTTGTGTGAGTGTGTGTGATTGCGAGTTGCACCTGAGGTGGCGAGACGAATTTCTCTTTTCGAGATAATAAAGTACTCTTATTCTTATTCTTATTATTCATCCCCGCTCGGCTACCATCAAACTATAAATAAGAGTGTTTAAAATTGAGTTGTAACGCTTGTGTTTCAGTGCCGTACGTAACACCAGTTAGAAACTTTCAAAAACGTCTATGCAGAAGAATAGTTTTGGTTGTTCGTGGTTTGATATATACTAGATCCTGGCCATAGAAAAAAATAAAAAGTCGAGCACCCCCCCCCACACACACACACACACACACACACACACCCCTTGAAAACTGATTGATCCGGCGCTGTTTGTCCTCCGCGAACGAAATCCCCAAATTGTGAAGTTGCCTTAAGAACATAAAGCATAGGAATGTGTGTTGGTGTCGTTACAATTACAAACATCACAGTCAACAATAAAAATAGTTAATACTGACTATCACACAAATCCAATACTCTACACACACACTATCAAAACTTTAAAACTAAACAACTAATCTTACAAACCAATTCACACACCCACGCTCATCTCCCACACACACACACAACACACACGCCTATTAATCTAAGATGTCTAAATTAATTGAAGGTATATAGTTTAAAATGAAAACAGATGAGATGGGTTAGCCATGATAGTACAAGGGTAGTGCCAGATCAGCTTGGCGCCTTCACAGGCGCCAAGCTCATCTGACACTACCCTTGAACTATCATGGCCGATAATAGAAACCTTCCGATCGGCATTTTGTCAATCTGTATTTCGCCAGTCCCGGACAGCGTGAGCCAGTTAGTGTGAGGCCTGCATGCACACTGGTTATCTCCCTCAATTCGTTACCGCTGATAATAATAATAATAATAATAATAATAATAATAATAATAATAATAATAATAATAATAATAATAATAATAATTTGTTAAGCGCCTATTTTAAAAGTAGCTCTAAGCTATAAGCGGTAGCGAATCGAGTGAGACAACCAGTGAGACTGAACGTAGGCCTATTTCGTCATTGATTCTTTCTTTCTTGACATTTATCGATTTCTTTCTTTCTTTTCATTCGGGCGCATATATCGATGACATTTTCTTGAGTGTTTCTCTTCACATTCACATTCAAAAATTAGTTTGAAGACGTTTTCTGTAGTTTCGGTCACAGAATCAAACTGACAGGCTATAAGTTTCCACATTTAGCGACATGTTGTCAATGCTGTTTTCAAGCTACATTCGATCAACGCTGCTGTACTATTAATGTGTTTCAATGGGCCTTTATGCACGCTCCAAATACTGCCAGCGTAGTTGAAAAGCAATCACCGCGTGACCCCTTTACGGCCATGTAAGCCTAAAATCACTCTTGCTGAGACCGCCTCCCGTCTGCTAAGAGACATAAATCCTCATGGACACGCGCAGCTTGCGGTCGTTCATGAGGATCTATGCTTAGCGTTTTTCTGGTCCTGTTCGCCGTACTTTGATATTAACCCCTTTACTTGCCGAGAAAAAGTGAACTGATCCAACTGCAAGAGACATAGATCCTCATGTGCCCCCGCGACTGCGGGGGCTCATGAGGAACTATGCCAATTGCTGAGACCAATTTGTATCCATATTAACCCCTTCACTTGCCGAGAAAAAGTGAACTGATCCAACTGCAAGAGACATGAGGATCCATGCCTCTTATAGCTGTCAAATATTTTTGGGTCCCTACAGCGGATGTGTTAACCAAAAATGACGCTGACACATGCACAGTTGTAGATAGTTCAATTCTTTAAGGGCGACAACTGTAACGTCACTTGAAGAGTGATCGGCTCTGGAATGCATGATTTGATGTTTAGTATGGTAGACCTAGTTGCTTAATATTTTCGTTTTAAATATAAGCATTCAAACAGGGTTAGAAATTCACTTGTCTGTGATTTTGGTCTTTACGGCTTATCGCCGTAAGATCGAAAAATAACAGACCAGTACACACAATTGCACAGTATCATGAACTTTTATTCGATTGGAATGCTATTGCGTAGTTATCTTTCCAAACGGTAGCGTCTGTTTGATATGTTTATGGCGGGTTTCCCCCAAGTCGATTTTTTGTTTTCCATTTTTTGCAAAGAGGCACATGCTTCCATTCTCGCAATTTTATGTAATTTTTATGTCATTTTTATGTCATTTTTATGCAGCTTTTCATAATTTTGTAGAAGCACAATATCTCTTCTTTTTTGGCACAAAACAAACAACTTATGTTTTATTCAAATGTCAGTGAATATTTTGATGACATCAAGTCGATGGTTCATGAACAGCAAGCTTAATTGTGCCTTTTTGAGCAATAGAACTGAATAAATTATGAAACGTTCACAATGTTGCTCTGATGGTGTGTCTGCGTGATTGTGGAGGCGCGGATGCGTGTGTGTGTGTGTGTGTGTGTGTGTGTGTGTGTGTGTGTGTGTGTGTGTGTGTGTGTGTGTGTGTGTGTGTGTGTGTGTGTGTGTGTGTGTGTGTGTGAGTGTGCGTGCGTGCGTGCGTGCTTGCGTGCGTGCGTGCGTGCGTGCTTGCGTGTGTACTTGCATGTGAAAGAATCAAAACTTCTACAAAACATTGGCAAGAATACTCGTGAATTAATAATTATTTTTTGGAAAATACATATACTGACGAGCAAAAGAAGCGCGGCATTTTCGGATCCATCAGAAACACCTTTGTGTTTCCGAATGTTCCGATAGAGTCCCATTTATTTTGCTCGTTAGTATACATACTAATGAAGGAATCCATTCTCGACCAATCTGTGAGAAAGAAATAGCACGTGCACTTCACGAGAAGCAAATGATGTCATTATCGAATTATCGTCTTGACGCTTTCTGCACACACAACCTACATCACATTGATGCGGCGTCAACCCTGTACCTCACTGACGCAGCTGTTGATGCTTGGAACCTTGAATGAGTTAAAAATGCCCACTGACGGTCCCACCGACGCAACGTTCTTCGCTCTACATATACCGGCGAGCAAAACAAATGAGACATTTTTGGAATCATCGGAAACAATGTAGTGTTTCCGATGATTAAAAAATTTCGCATTTCTCTTGCTTGTCAGTATAGGTGTCGTACCTGGGTGAGTATGTCTATTCACGCAGTTCATTATTGTTCGCAAGGGGCAGAAATTCTCAATTATTATTATTATTATTATTATTAGTATTAGTATTATTAGTATTATTATTATTATTATTATTATTAAACTCAAAAGGCGTTAACCCTATCACTGCCGAGAAAAAAAGTGAACATGATCCTGCAAGGGCCATAGATTCTTACGAGTCTCTGCGACTTGAATCCACATTTCTTGGACGGTGTTGGCTTTTTGGGTCGTTGATGAACCAAGATTTCAGAAACAAAAATGTACGTACAGTGGCAAGGAAGGGGTTAATACTCTAGGTAACATGTAGGGTTATGCGACAAAACCAGCCAAGCGGAATAAACAATATCTGAGGCCGATTTTGCGCTGAAATTCTGCTGAATAGCATGCCAGTCTTCTGTTATGAAGACGCTCAATGACATTCCACAACCAGAGAAAGCTGTCAAGGAAAAAAAAAAGTACAGACCAACAAGGTGACTGTCAAGCGTGTGAAATGCAGGAGAACATACCGAGGAAGAAAGGTACACGCTTAGAAAAGACAATTACAACACGATTTATTAATATTCGTATTTATGGATATTCGGTTGTCTATTTTCAAACTAGACAGTGCACAATTTGCTACTTACCTTTTCGTGATTGTAAGTGTCGACTGAAGGTATTTTTTAAGAGTTAATGCTGTGTAACCCTTTCGACCATGACGCGTTACAACACGCTACTGATCGACCATCATAGTGCAAGAAAGGCCTGTCGCTTGACGTCGCGCATGCAAGATACTTCTACTGAAGCTGATGCCGGAATAGCTTGACGCATTTATCAAGGGTGGTGCCAAAATAGCTTTGCGCCTATAGGCGCAAAGCTATTCTGGCACCACTCTTGAAACATCACGGTCGATCCATCTATAGGTTCTAGAATGAAAAGAGGTCAAGCAACAATAAAAAAAACTTACTTCCTTTTCGGCGTCGGATCGCTTGAAAGGACAGCCAGTTCTTTCAGTGGGGACTCTCATATTTAGCAGCTTATTCATGTCAGTATCTAAAATTAGAGCAGTACGAAGCGTTTGCCCTGGGTAAAACAAGTACATTCAAGGATATACTCAGCTTAGAGTCGCTTGACGGATAGAGCTAATCTTTCAGTCAGTTAGTCAGCCACGGAGACAATCCGCCAGCCAGTGAGAGAATCAATCAGTCAGTAATGTCAGTCAGTCAGACGATCTGTCACCTCGGTCAGCTGGTCAGACTAGCATTGCATCGTCGAACCAGTCTTACAATCGGCCGGTAAAATCAGTTAGATCTCGGTAAAATCAGTCAGGCGGACGGATCAGTCTGCCAGTAAGTCGGTCAGCCAACAAACAGCCAGCCAGTCGGTAAATTACATCCTGAGGTTGACTTTTTAGGTAAAGTTGCTTATTGACCTATGAAGGCTACGTTGCAGACTACGAGATAGACCAACGTTTTAGTTCAAGGGTGGTGCCAGAAGAGCTTGGCGCCTCAGGCGCCAAGCTATTCTGGCACCACCCTTAAACTATCATGGTCAATTTTATATCGAGCAAGAGTGTATCAATCGTTCTCACCCACAGCGACAGCAGTTCTTGAAGCATCGAGGGAAATGGCATGCTTCAAGGGGAAAGGCAAGAAGGACATGACGACAACGAAGACGAAATTAAAGTCCAGCATCCAGACATACTCTCGCACCATGAAGCAACATGTTCGAGCGTTTGTGCAGCTCGGCTCAGTCTGTGAGCAGGTCAAGGCGCTACAGGAGCTGTACGTCCTGCTGGAGCAGGCGTGGTCCATGCCAGTGTATGGCAAAGACTATGCCCACTGTCTGTGCGACATTCTCAGGACGGAGAAGGCGCTGGACATCCTGATCAGCAATCTGACGACGACCGACAGACAGCTCCTGAAAGCGTCGGCCACGCTGCTGGAGCAATCACTGACAACCCGCAACAGGAAGGCCATTGACAGGAACTGGCTGGAAGCGATGGTGAAATTTACCTGCGATTACAAGGTAGGGAACCATCATGATGCTGACGCAGATAATAGCATTAATATCATTGTTGTTGTTATTACTATTGTTATGTTATTTTCATGTAGTAATATTTATTATTATTATTATTATTATTATTATTATTATTATTATTATTATTATTATTATTATAGGTAATAATAATAATTATCTTTATTATCATTTTTAGTATATTATTATTATTATTATTATTATATTATTATTATTATTATTATTACACCCCTCAGTGATTTTGCCCCTGACCTTGCGATTTACATGGTACAAGACTTGCACAGTGATGCAGTTAACGGTGAATGAAGCAAAACACACACAAAAATTATGGGGATCCGATAAACCGTTCTCGAGATATAGCGAAAAACGTGCCGGTTAAAATGTCCACGTTATGACGCAAAATCGTCAAATTGGGGGAGAAATGGCAACTTTTTAGGCTCCTGTATAACTTAGACTATACGCCGCACAGAGTCAAAACCAGGTACACACACTCCAACCACTGCGTAGATTGTGTTTATTCTGGTCTTGTGCTACAAACAGACCCTATCTGACGTGCGTGTCGTCTTTTCAGTTTGAACATTCATCTTTTGAACTTGTCGAAGTGCAGCTCGGCCTCCCATGCAAACCCATCAATATATTTTGTATCTATCGCCCTCCACCAAATAGAAAGAATAAACTGACTGACAGTATGTTTATTGAACAGTTTCCAGACTTGTTGGACATGTGCAACTCATGCAAGGGCGATGTGCTCATACTGGGCGATCTCAACTTTCATTACGATCGTCCCGACCACACTTACACAGCCAAGCTTTCGGATGTTTTGCACATGTTCAACATGTCTCAAGCTGTAAATGTGCCGACCCATAGGCATAGTCGCATACTAGATTGGGTCATTTCCAGGTGCGACAAAGACATTTTGCGTTCAGCCCTGGTGACTGACGCTATTGCCTCTGACCATCTATGTGTCATTTTATAACTGAATGTGTTAGCACCTCTCCCTCCTTCTGCTACAAGAACTGTGCGTAACATCCGTGTCATTGATCGTTTATCCTTCACTGCAGACATTCAGCACTGTTTGTCAGCCGCTCGTGATCTCGAGGCGGAGCAGCTACATGCCTGTCTTCGCTCTGTCTTTGACCAGCACTCCCCGATTACTCAGCGTACCGTATCTAGGAGAACACCTTCCCCATGGTACAGTGCCATCACAAATGAACTGCGCTCTGCAAAACAGTGTCGTCGCCAGGCCGAGAGGCAGTGGCGTAAAACTCGTCTTACTGTACATAAGTAACTGTTTTGCTCTGCCAAGAATTTTGTTACAAAAACTGACTTGTTTGCAGTGCAAAAACCTCATTTGTCTCCCTTAAAATTGCTGCTTGCAACACCGGCAAAGAGTTGTATGCCATGACTAACCGCCTGTTGGGTAAGAGTAAGTCCACGCCACTCCCAAGTGTTCACCCAGTCTCAGAGCTGCCCGGTCTTTTCTCAGACTTTTTCTTAAGTAAAGTGCAGTTAATTCGTAATGGTATTGATGCGCAACCATGCCAGGTTGACCCTTCGTATGCTGACAGGTGTTTCGAGGGTCAGATTTGAACCTGTGACTGATGAAGAGGTGCGCTTGATTCTAAATAAAATTGCTCCCAAGTCTTGTGAACTAGATAACATGCCCACTTTCCTCCTGTATGACTGTGTAGGTGTCATTCTTCCCCACATTACCCATGTCACTAATCATTCTCTTCAAACTGGTTCTTTTCCCACCTTGTACAAAAACGCAGTTGTCAAGCCGCTTTTGAAGAAAGCATCTTTAGATCAGAACAAACCAATTCTGCTATCATGCACGAACGATAGAGAATCTTACTGAAAAGGTACGTGATACGTAACCATGATAGCTCAAATAAATATCGGATCGTTTCCTACGATTAACACATGCATGCTCTCACAGAACAACACAATCACAATCGTAACAATTATGTACATTAGTTATAGCAAGGACAGGTTTGTAACGATGGACCTGCGCGCCTAAAACCTCTTACCTTGGGAAATAAAGACAATCAATCAATCAATCTCTCTCTCTCTCTCTCTCTCTCTCTCTCTCTCTCTCTCTCTCTCTCTCTCTCTCTCTCTCTCTCTCTCTCTCTCTCTCTCTCTCTCTCTCTCTCTCTCTCTCTCTCTCTCTCTCTTGAAACTTGAAAGAAACGTAGATAATATGTCCAAAAGAGCCATGTCAATGATTTCCTGTGGTCCTCCGTTTTGCACTTGTTAATTTTTACATAATATCTCTCTTTATCTTAGTGTTTTGCCTGCTCACTAAATTCCTACACATGAGTAGCTGTATCATAAGCGTGCAGTCGCTTTCAATAAACACACTTTACATCGCACCCCCCCCCCCCCCCACCCCAAAGACCCTGTCATTTTGTTGTGTGTGTGTGTAATCTTCAGCGACTTTGGAACTTGTATCGAAATGTAACACTAGTGACCTGTGGGTGTAGTCGCTTGTTTTGTGCTGTTAACATATTGTTTTAATGTTGCTTTTAATGTTGTAGTTTAGCAAGGACAAACAGGAAAAGAGGCCTGTGCGCCTATTGTTTCCATCCTTGAGAAATAAAGTATCATTCATTCATTTTCATTCATTCATTCATTCATTCATTCTCTCTCTCTCTCTCTCTCTCTCTCTCTCTCTCTCTCTCTCTCTCTCTCTCTCTCTCTCTCTCTCTCTCTCTCTCTCTCTCTCTCTCTCTCTCTCTCTCTCTCTCTCTCTCTCTCTCTCTCCGAAATTATGAATAATAGAATAATGGAAAACATGGTGTTCAGCTTCTCTTAGACTTAGCTGAAGTTTTTATTTTATTGTTTGCAGATGACGTTGTGCTTGTGTCAGACACACCACGTAGTCTGCAAAATCAGCTTGATATTTTGATTAAAAATGTTGATGCTGTGGACTTGTCTGTTAACCAGGCCAAGTCAAACATTGTTGTCTTTCGTAAAGGAGGGTACTTAGCACGCAGAGAGAAGTGGCTTATCAAAGGTACACAAGTGTCAGTAGTTAATGCTTATAAATATCTAGGATTGTATTTATCTACCCGACTGTCATTTTCCAGAGCTTTTAGTGGGGGCGGTCCGTGGCGCAGTGGTTAAGGCGCCTGCCACCAATGCCAAAGGTGCGAGGTTCGAAAACGGGTTCCGGCATCGGACTTTTCTCCTTTGGTAAGTGTCACCGTTAATTCGGGCGGACCGTCGGGGATTCTTTCTCCGGGTACTCCGGTTCTTCCACCCCCTCCCACCCCCCACACTTTGGTACCAGTTTCAGGCCACTTTAAAAATTTCAAGTACAAGCGATCAAAAATTTCCGTAAGTTCAGTAGCTGAGCTGACCCTTCGTCTGTCTTGTACTGTGTTTGTCTTCAGTAGCTGTGCTGACCCTTCGTCTGTCTTGTACTGTGTTTGTCTTCATTAGCTGAGCTGACCCTTCGTCTGTCTTGTACTGTGTTTGTCTTTGGAGTAAATCCGTGTCTGTCACGTGAGTGTGCGTGTTGGGTTTCAGTTCGCGGCCCTTTGAGTCGATTCGCCAAAAATAGAGAAAAAGCGCCTATATAATACCGGTATTGTTGTTATTGTTGTTATTGTAGTGATATTTGTACTAGAGCACGGAGGGGCACAATAGAAATATTTAAGATCTTGTCGAAGACTGGGGACTTTTCCCCAACCATATTTTTCAAGCTGTTTGATTGCCAGATTAAGCCCATATTGTTGTACGCTTCTGACGGCACGAAGAGATTGAGAAATTACATCTGCTGCTTAATGTAAGTCCACGTACACCAAATGACTTTGTTTATAGCGAAACCGGTCGATATCCACTGTACATCTATGCCAGGGTTAGCTGTCTAAGTTATTGGTTTCGTCTGTTACAAATGGAGCCTCACAGATTTCCTTCTAAAGCATACAAAATGTTGCTAGCTTTACAAAATAGTGGAAAAGACTGTTGGGTCACTCGTGTTCATGATGAACTGTACCGGTATGGTTTTGGTTTTGTATGATAGAACCAAGATGTTGGCAATGTTGACAGGTTTCTGCTAGAATACAAACAAAGATTGATTGATTCGTTTGAGCAGGTCTGGCATAGTCACTTGGCAGACAGTCCACGGTTCAATGTGTATAAGCATTTTAAAGCATCTTTATATTTAGAAACCTACTTCTTTGATATTCACAATAAACATTTACGGGACCTTCTTATACGGTTTAGAATTAAGGCTTCAGAAATTAATACGGACAAATTCAGATATACTAATGATACCAAGTTGGCCTTTACTTAAGTGTCCATTATGCAACTGCCGATTTGAGGACGAAATGCATTTTTTGTTTCATTGCAGATCACTTGAAGACCTTAAACAAAAGTTTATTCCTACTAACTACACCCGTTATGGAAATTATGGTTTCCTTAGTCGTCTGCTTAATGACAGAGAGTCGGTGCAGAATGTTGCCCAAATTATTTATTACAGTTTAAAACGCCGCCGTGAGGTCCGCTGATATTTGTGTGGCTCACGGGCTTGTCAACACTGGCCTATTTTGAAAAACGCAGCTGGTCCATTCTTGGCAAGAATGAACTTGCTTCGTTTTTCATGACACTTTTCATAAGTGTGCACAACTTATTAGCATTTTGTAATTTGTTGTTGTTGTTGTTTTTGTTGTACGTTTTGCCAGAGTTTTCATATGATGGACCGATGGCCTAAACAATAAAATGATTGAGTCTCTTGAGTCTCTCTCTCTCTCTCTCTCTCTCTCTCTCTCTCTCTCTCTCTCCGCGCCTTCAGGGAGCGTCAGCACGCATTCATATCGTGCTCCGGCTCGCGGTGGATTCATGTGTCTTAAGTGAATTTGCCAAGTGTGATATTTGGCACACGGGTTTGTGATTGTGTCTCCTACATTCTGACGATTTTTCGCGCGGGAGGATCATACTGGAGTTTTTCGTGAGTAGTGACTTATGACAGTTTTCTCATATGTGATTTCCACTGAACTCTCTCATTGTCTGCCATTTTCAAATTTTGTACACGTGTGCGGTGACTCATATGTCCTCGAGTGTTTTGTAGACAGGGGGCGTCAGACCTGGCTACGCCTGTCATCATAGTCCCAACACCAGCGCAGATGCCTGGCCCAGGGGTCAGGGGTCTGACCTCATCATCCGACCGCCTCTATATCTGTCAAACATAAAAGCAGAGATAGGAGAAATAAGAGTTTCAACTCTCGTGGAGCCCTGGGTTTGTCAAAATTGGCCGCCGAAGATTACCCAGTGCAAATCATTGTAAACCAGATGTTGAAGTGTCCTGTACTGTGTAACGGCGACTAACTCCGAGCTGATCAGCAAACATGTCGACACCCCCAGTATAAACTGATTATGGCGGCACCGCCATACTTTCACTATGCCAGTCACACGCTCCACTGCAGCCAGCTCAAGACTGTCCTTAGAAAAGATAATACGGACTAACGATCCATTTCAAGTGACTTTCGAAACTGAGGGCTGGAAGATACCCCTGTGGAGGAGAGCCCTACACAAATTCTATGGCGAAGAGCCTATGCCGCCTGGTGTAACCCTCTCTTGGAGAGACAGAGATAAAGACCATGAAGCGTTGAAAACCAGTGCTCCAATCAGCCCTCCCTACCCCAGTGAACTTTATGAAACTATCATTCAGCTGTTAAACGGGACCCGGAAACTAATTACAGTAACACTGTTCTATACCACCGGGACAGGCCTAGTCCAAGGCAACTGCTGTAAAACTTGGGTTGACGACGAGTTCGGCGCACTGAGGGACAGCGTTGCCAAGATGGCCAGCGCTCTAATCTCCCAGCCCCCTCATGCCAGTCCTTCGCCCCCTCTTGCCGTTGATCCTGTCTCGGCTCAGTGCAGCTCAAGCAATGAAGTGTCAGAAACCGCAGCGAACCCCGGAAACCTGCCCTTAACGTCCAGCTCGCCAGGTGTCTCCGCCCAGCCAGCCGTGGAGAAATCCCCGCTCGCCTGCGACTCGACCCCCACCGTCCGCCCAGCGGACGAGGGTAATCCCATTACCCCACCTAGAGGGACCTCTTCCCCCAGCGGCCCTAATGACTCCCCGCCGGTCAACGCACTGGCTCAACATGATCAGGTCACGCCGCGCCCTGATGTCATCAGTCCTCTCAACCTCATCACCCCGCCATCTATCGAGCTCTCTGCGCTGTGTCAGGGGCCTGTACTGGAGTGGATGCTCATGATGCAAACCACCATCCGCACACTACAGGCAGAGCTACATCTGACGCGGAGAGAGCTATCAGAAGTGAAAGCTCGCTGTGCCTCCTTGTCTGACAGTCAGGCACAGCTCGACAGTCTCGCCCGCGACAGTGACGTCAAACTGAAAAACTATTCCAGGGCAACAGACAGATTTGTCACTGAAGCGATCAACTCATCGCTAGAGCCAGTGGCAAAAACACAGCAAGGCCATACCGACCGTCTAAACCAGCTGATGTCCTGCAAAGACAGCCATGCCAGCAAGCTACACGACATGGAGCGGCAGCTTACGGCACTAAGTGTGGCAGCAGAGTCAAACAAACCCAAGCCTGCTCTCTCCGCCTCTCCCACCACCACACCCAAACCATCCTCCTTGAAGTCGACATTCCCCAATTCCCCCAAATCTTCAGGAAATAGTACTGTTCAGTACACCCCCCCACCCTGACGTCATCATCGAGAACATGTTTGAAGCCCTGTCAAATGGCGACGGGAAGGAGCAGGTTCCAGGTGCTGGTACTGACGACGGTGCCGCACTCAACGCTGCCACCGACTCCCGTGAGACCAATACCTCAGGATCACCAGTCACCCCGTTGGACAATCTGCAAGCCCAGACCATCAGACCCGACGTTAATACGCTCCTCATCGGCGACTCTCTCCTAAAAAGGGTCGATGCCCGGAGGATGTCTGTGGACGGCGCCGTCGTGCAGAACATGTCGGTGTCGGGGCTTAGTGTCAGCGAGCTGGCGGAATGGCTGCGCCATCAGCGCCAGTCACGACACATCCGCAGAGTTGTGTTTCACGTCGGCATCAACAGCTGCATGCAACAGGGCCCTGTCACCAAGCCGGCGTGGATACAGCTCATCCGTCTTCTGACCTCCGTTTTCCCCAATGCCCGCATTCAGGCCTCTGCCATCATGCCCCCGAGAGGTCAGAACCACCCCCTCTTTGCCCCCGCCTCCATCTCCAATGACGCCCTAAGGGAGGCCTGCGGTGAGCAGATGAGGATTTTGTTCACGGACCACACCTCCATCTTCCTCACAGCCAACAGAGCCCCCCGAAAGAAGCTCTAACAGGACGGCACCCACCCGAGTACTGCTTGTGCCATGAAGCTGGCACTGAACATTCGCTTTGCAGGTGTTCCACGCCAGTCCCACAGCGGACACGGGATGGAGGAGAGCAGCCGTGCCAGCAGCCAACCTCTTTTCATTTACAATCAGAAGCAAGAGTCCCTCAGGCCATTCAGCGGAACCAGACACCAACAGCAGGACCTGAGACGTGGTAGAACTCTGCAGAACTACGAGCAACCACAGCGCGACCAGCTTCAGGCCTACAACACCCGCCAGCCCGGCCACGCCTTTACCCCGCGTCCTCAGCAAGGTCAGGGCGGACCAGTCATGACGTCACAGGGGGAATTCCCCAACAGTGCCAGCGGCTAGTACTTACATACCAGCCGGTCACCCCTTCACTGCGCCCGCCGCAGTTACAGCAAAAGCGCCGCCCAGAGGGTGGGAACAATCGCCACCAACAGAGATAACCCCTCCCAATCCCTGACAAACAATGCAGCTTATGGCACAGCTGCTGCTGCCGTATCTACCTGCATGTGTTTAATTGTTTACTTCGTCAATACCGGAACGCAGAGTGTGACCTCTGCGGAACGAAACTAACTTGACAATCTGAATGCTAAAGGCACAGTTCCTCATGCGCCCCTGCTGTTGCACGGACTCATGAGGATGCATGCTGACTAAAAAATACAAATGCAAGAGGCATAGATCCTCATGAGCCCTTGCAACTGCTCTGGCTCATGCGGATAGATACCTCATGCTGACCGCAAATTCTAAATGCAGAAGGCATAGATCCGCATGCGCCCCTGCGGTTGCACGGTCTCTGGAGGATAGATACCTCATGCTGGCCGCGCCAATTACCTGTTCAAATGCAAGAGGCATGGATCCTCGTGGGCCCCTGCACATGCACGGGCTCATGATGATAAATACCACATGCCATCTACAAGCCTCAAATGCAAGAGACATAGATCCTCATGAGCTTCTGCAGGTGCATGTGCTCATAAGGATAGATGCCTCATGCAAGTTACACTCACATCTGTGTTTCTCACGAGTGTAAATTAGTACCTTTAGTACTGCATGATAAAAGTGTGTATGGTGCCGTATTTTCATAGCTTCTGTTGATACACGACTGACTTGCCCGGAATTCTGGACTTCTCTCACATTCTTTGCGGACTAGACCGAGTGTCTTAAGTGAACGCTGCGTTGGTGTAGCGCTTTCACTTACATTCACTGAGCACCTCCGTGTCGAAGCTTTATTTAAGCGTTCTCACCTAAATCGGCGTTTATTAAGCCGTACTATAAACATAGCAGGAAATTTGACTGTGAACACTGATGGACTGTTTTATTTACAGCGATTTGTCTTATTGTGAGTGCTCCGCGGCGTACGTTCTGTTTTTGTCGTCGTTGCATGTATTTATCCGCGGCAACAAACAATTCCTAAACAGACGTAGAGTATTTTTGACATTGCTCCTTCAGGTAGCGTACATTGATATTTCCCGCATACACTTCAATTGTGGGAGAGTTTTTTGTTTTGTTTTGTTTTTGTTTTCTTCTTCTTTCTTTTCTTTTCTTTTCTTTTCGTAACGCTCAGCTCTTGTAATTCCTGAACGTTTGATCATCACATTAATTTTTGTCTTCATACGTTATTGTTTTCTTTGATTGTTTTGTTTTTTCTTCTTTTACATTGGCTTTCTATCTTTGATTGACGTTTGCTCAACCACGGCTATTGCAGTTGCTATTTTACTGTGAAACAAAATACAGCTGTTAGCGAAATACTCATGGCTAGAGGCGAACAAAAAGAACATAAATTACGAGTGGGTCACCTCAACGTTTTCCATCTTTATAATAAGGTATCTGACCTGTCGGCGTTTCTTAATACTCCCACACCGTTCGACATTTTCGGCCTTACCGAGTCACGCCTAAATTCAAATATCAGTGATGATGCCGTGAAAATTCCTAATTTTAGTATTATGAGAAGAGATTCCTCCGGTCAAACAGGCATTGCTGTATACGTTCATCACTCTATCGAACACTTAGTCCGTAGGCGTAAAGACTTAGAAACGGCTGAAATAGAGTGTGTGTGGATTGAGGTCAAAAGCCCGTACTGCTCACCGTCATTTGTTGGTTTTCTTTACCGCAATCCGGCGTCTAACTTCGAGTGGTATGACAATCTTACTAGTAACCTAGACAAAGTGTATAAAGAGCAAAATGACGTCATTCTTCTTGGTGACTTTAATATAGATATGCTTAAACCCCATCCCGCATGGGACACTACATTTTCTTTATTTGGCCTAGTACAGCTAGTTAAATCCCCCACCAGAATTACCGCCGCGAGCTCTACGCTCATTGACCACGTCTATACAAACAAACCGCAGGCGGTGTCCGATGTTAGTGTCTCAGATCTTAGTGTTAGTGACCACTGCCCCGTGATTTGTTGCTGGTCTATGAAACTCCCCAAATTAAAGAAACATCGTCATACCACAACAACCTACAGGTCGTTTAAGCATTTCAGTAGTAATGAGTTTCTACACGATCTTAATAACACTCCTTTTGACGATGTCCTTCTCACAGATGATCCAAATATTGCGCTGTCCACTTGGTACAGATTATTCCTTGGAGTATTAGACAGACATGCGCCGATTAGAACAAAAAGAGTGAAGAGTGAGATACTTCCCCCTTGGCTGACAAAAGAAATAATGCATGCCATGTCGGTGCGAAATGACCTAAAAAGAGAAAAGAACTTTGATGAATTTAAAAAGCAGCGAAAACGTGTGAGATCAATGGTGCGCGCCGCGAGGGGGGACTTTATCCGCAACACTGTCAAGGACAACAAAGATGTGTCAGCAGTGTGGCGGGTACTGAATTCGATCACTCGAGGCAATAACAGTAGGTCAACAACCATCCCCAGTAATCTCTCCGCCGACACATTCAACGAACATTTTTTTGTCTGTTGCGGATTTGATAACTACTCCTAGTCGTGATACAGAGGCTGACATATGCCCCGATTACTTAGTTAATTTCTGCAACAGAAAAACAACTGGCACACTACCATTTAATATCCCCATACTTGCTGTACACGAAGTGGGCAAACTAATTAGTGACCTAGCTAATAAGAAGTCCTCCGGCCATGATGATATCAACCCACAAATATTAAAGTTGTCTGTACCATACATCATAGAGACCCTTACTTATATTTATAACTTATGTATTCAAAAGAATGTATTCCCTACAGACCTCAAAGTTGCAAAAGTCGTTCCACTGCCAAAATCAAAAGATCGTACTGACCCTAACAACTATAGACCCATTTCTCTGCTGTCAGTATTATCTAAACCCCTTGAAAGGCATATACATAAACACCTGTCTGACTACTTAGAATCGCGAAAGTTGCTACATTCGTCTCAGTCAGGATTTCGCCCTCGGCACTCATGTCATACGGCTCTGAGCAGATTAACAGACACATGGCTTTCAAATATGAATAATTCGCAGCTGACAGGTGTAATTTATCTTGACTTTAAAAAGGCCTTCGACTTAGTGAACCATACAATATTGATTTCCAAACTTAAGCATTATCTTCGAAACGACATGGCTGTTTCCTTTTTTATGTCATACCTCGAAAACAGACAACAGAAAGTAATTGCTAATGGAGCCTACTCTTCTACTAAAGATGTTAAACTCAGGGTTCCACAGGGGTCAATCTTAGGTCCTCTTTTATTTTGTACTTACATCAATGACCTGCCTCTAAGTCTCACCTACGAAGCAACACAGTGTGATATGTTCGCCGATGATACCTCAATCCACACAGCTAACAAAGACATACGTGAAGTTGAGAACGGCCTTCAAAAAAGTCTCGACGATATATCAGCATGGTGTAAAGTCAACTCAATGATTCTGCATCCTACTAAAACAAAATCTATGGTTATTGCAACACGCCAAAAGCACCAGTTAAAACCTTTAAAGCTTAATCTATCACTCGGCGACGACATCCTTGAACAGGTAGCCGAACATCGTCTATTGGGGGTCACAATTGATAATCAGCTGAGGTTGCAGATGCACATTGACAATGTCTGTAAAACGGTCTCTAGAAATGTCTTTATGTTATCGAAATTAAAGTATTACACAGATAGTGAAACCAGAAAATTGTTCAGTAGTGCACACATCATGTCACATATAAACTACGCACCGACGGTGTGGGATTGTTGCAGTGATGTCCACTTAAAAAGACTAAATTCTTTACATAGGAGAATGGCAAAATTAATTCTTCCCGACCCGCACTTGACGACCGAGGAAAAACTCAGTAAAGCTGGATTCCTGCCCCTTCAAAATCAGTTTAAATATAACAAAGGGGTACTGATGTTTAAAGTGTGGAACCATAGCGCTCCAGAATATCTAAAAGAGTTGTTTAAAAAATCAGATTCCTGCTATGGGAACATGAGGGGTCTTTATATTGTTCCAAAACCCCGAATAGATATATTTAAATCTACTTTGTCATTTGCGGGTTCCACACTGTGGAACTCACTCCCACATCACGTTAAAGCCACTCCGACATTATCTCGTTTCAAGGCAAGTCTTTATAAGTATCTGACATTACTCAAATAATAATATCTAGTTATTCGTAGACACACGAATGTCCGTGTATATTATAACAATCATGTGTATGTGTGTGCGTGTGTGCGTGTGTGTGTGTGTGTGTGTGTGTGTGTGTGTGTGTGTGTGTGTGTGTGTGTGTGTGTGTGTGTGTGTGTGTGTGTGTGTGTGTGGACGCGTGAGTGCGTGAGTGCGTTTGTGCGCGGCGTATGCGCTTGTTTGTGTTTAGTGGACTATATATTTTGTATTATTCTGTTTTGATGTCTCTTTTTTATGTATACTTTGTACTTAGTCGTAGTTGTAGCAACGGCGTAAAGCAAGGCTGCGTGCTGGCACCGACCCTCTTCACCATCTTTTTTAGTATGATGTTGAAGCAGGCCACAGTGGACCTCGATGATGACGATGCAGTGTACATCAGGTATCGTCTCGATGGCAGCCTGTTCAACCTCAGACGACTGCAGGCCCACACGAAAACCCTAGACCAACTGATTCGTGAGCTGCTTTTTGCTGATGATGCTGCCCTCGTTGCACACACAGAGAGAGCCCTGCAGCGCATCACGTCTTGCTTCGCAGATGCTGCCCAGCTCTTTGGACTCGAGGTCAGTCTGAAAAAGACAGAGGTCCTCCATCAGCCGGCACCCAAGACAGTGTATCGCCCTCCTCACATCACCATTGGCGAGTCTGAACTAAAGTCAGTGCACCAGTTTACTTACCTTGGCTGCATTATCACGTCGGACGCCAAGCTGGACAAGGAGCTTGACAGCAGGCTGGCAAAAGCGAACAGCGCTTTCGGGCGACTTTTCAAGCGGGTGTGGCACAACCAACAGCTGAAAACAGGCACCAAGATCAGCGTGTACAGAGCTGTGGTCCTCACCACCCTGCTGTATGGTTCCGAGTCCTGGGCCCTCTACCGCAGCCAACTACGACTCCTCGAACGCTTCCACCAGCGCTGCCTGCGTACCATCCTGGGCATTCACTGGAGTGACTATGTCACCAACGTCGAGGTCCTTGAACAGGCTGAAACTGTGAGCATCGAGGCTTTGCTGCTGCGGACACAGCTCCGCTGGGCGGGGCATGTCTCAAGGATGGAGGATCATCGCCTACCAAAGATCACCCTGTTCGGCGAGCTTGCTACTGGACACCGTGACAGAGGGGCACCAAAGAAGAGATACAAAGACTGTCTCAAGAAGTCACTTAGTGCCTGCCAAATCGACCACCACCAGTGGTCTTCGCTTGCTGCGGACCGTGACACCTGGCGCTCCACCATTTACAAGGCAGCTGTCTCCTTTGAGGACTCTCACAGAGCTAGCTTTAAGGACAAGCGTCTCAGGAGAAAAAACAGAGATGCTGCAGCTCAGAACCCTGGCCATACCTTCCCCTGCAGCCACTGCGGTCGAACCTGCCTGTCTCGGATTGGCCTCCGCAGCCACGAACAAGCCTGCAGACGTCGTGGGCAACTCCTATAAAATCTTCGTTCGCGAAGTCAAGCCAAGAGAGCAACGGCAGGTACGAAAAATGACATAGTCACTGACTGTGTTAATATCTTCACCGTTGTAAAATAAAGATTCATTGATTCATTGATTCATTGATTCTCTCTCTCTCTGGGGATGGGTCTTTTTACTTACATATGTTTTTGATGTATCGTCTGATGTATTTTTGAATGTGTAGAGTAGCAGGACAGTTTGGAAGATAGGCATTGCTATGCCTAAAACTTTTTATCCTGAATAAAAACGTTTCATCACGTTTCATCTCTCTCTCTCTCTCTCTCTCTCTCTCTCTCTCTCTCTCTCTCTCTCTCTCTCTCTCTCTCTCTCTCTCTCTCTCTCCTCTCTCTCTCTCTCTCTCTCTCTCATTTGCATTGCTTTTTTTTCTTTTTTTTCAGTTTATTTTTTCATGTTTCGATTTATTGTGTTTCTCTTACTCTTTGCTATTAATGTTTCTTTTCTAACAGGACAGTTTGTAAGAGAGGCGTTTCGCCTAAAACTTTATCCTGTCAATAAAACGTTTCATCATCATCATCATCTCTCTCTCTCTCTCTCTCTCTCTCTCTCTCTCTCTCTCTCTCTCTCTCTCTCTCTCTCTCTCTCTCTCTCTCTCTCTCTCTCTCTCTCTCTCATCCAAAAACACTTTTTGACCGACCCCTCCAGAGTTTTCGCGTGGAGACTAGCTCTGCACAAACGCTACATCGCCCATCCACCCCCCGGAGTATCAGTGTCATTGGAAGATCGCAACAAAGACAATAATAACATCGAGACCCCCATCCAACCTCCCTGGCCTGATGCCTTGAATAACACTCTTGTACAGATTTCAGACGAGCACCCGGTGGTGTGGTCACAATCACCGTATTCTACACGTCTTATCTCATTATGATACAAGGTAAAAACTGCAAGTAATGGATAGACGACGAATTTCAGCCTGTCCAAGGGATGGTAAACAATCTTGTAGCGAGCACTGACATTCTTTCCCAGTGCCCTTCCTCCCCCCAGACGCCCGCCATACCACCAGCCATACAGCAAACGCCGGGCATCGGCTGCCCACCCTCCACTCAACCTCGCGAGTGTACTCTTTCACCTGAGGTGGCGACCACCGGCCCAGTCAACAACGACGATGCCCCGCCCACATTCCTCCAATCCACGACTAGCCTCCAGTGTGACATCAAAACTGCTTCCCTGGAGCAAGTCTCTTCTAACCCTTCCCCTTCAGATCCTTCGTCTGACGTCACCAAATCCACCGACCCGACCAACGCCACGCCTATACCACCCCGCGGCGAGAGCTCGGAACCTGTTCCCACCCCATACAACACCAATCCCTCTTCAACTGGCGTGACTGACGCAGCGACCACATGCAATCACAACAGCAGCCGTCAACAAGTTGATAAGTTTAACGGTACAGCGTTATCCTCTGATCAATCCCACCCTCCATACTAACTTGAGATTGCTCCATCCCCGACTACCCTGTCCATCCTGCAACAACAACTGATGGAAGCCACCGCCTTGCATCCAGGAACTCAGAACTGAGCTGCAGACTGTCAAACAGGAGCTGGCTACTGTCAAGCAGCAGAATGCATCCCTCAGCGCCAGACAGGACAGCCTTGACAATGACCGCAGGGACAATGAAGCCAAGCTCAATCACGGCCTTGAAGCTGCTGACCAGTCCCTGCAAGACTATGCAACCTCGACCGAAAAGGCGATTGAGAAGTTAACTCACGAACACAGCAAGGGACGAAACTTGCACTCAGCAAAGACACACACGGCGCTACGCTTCGTACGCTGAAAAAACAAATTGAATCCCTGTCGCCTTCAACAAAATCCAGTACCACACTGCCCGTCCAAGACCCTGGTACAAGCCAGTCCCTATCAAACTTCCCATCTCCCACGTCAGTATGCAGGACTTGTCATCAACCAATAGCACACCAGTGACTTCACAACGCCTGTCGTTAACAAGCGGAACCCATAACTCAGCTGTTAATATTGCCACGCGTAATTGCTTCGCGGCCCTTGCCACAGATGATGATTGTGATGTAATCACATACGGACTCTTGCAAGAAGCTGAACAGACAACTCCTAAAACCACGTTTGCACCCGTTGCCAAGACACCGTATGACCACCTCTGCAACATGAACATCAGGTCAGATTCTAACGTTCTGCTGCTCGGCGACTCCGTTATGAAGCGGGTCAGCGAACGAAAAATGTCGGATAAAGACTGCAACGTGCAGAACCTGGCAGTGTCCGGCCTATCAGTCGAGGCCTTGGGCTAGTGGCTTACAAACCTCCCCCTTACGCCACGTATCCGGCATGTAGTTTTTCACGTAGGGATCAACAGCTGCAGCGACAACCAGGGTCCCGTTCCGACACACACCTGGCTGAGGCTAATTCGTCTAGTGTCCGCCGCATTCCCACGTGCTACACTCCAGGCCTCCTCCATCGTCCCTCCCTTCAGCAGTCACCACGCCCTGTCACGACCTGCACGCCTGTCCAACGTCAACCTGAAACAGGCCTGTCAACAAACAAACACTCAGTTTGTTGACCACACCTCCACTTTCCTGACAAAGAACGGCGCCCCCAAGCAGGTCATGTACAGGCGTGACAACACCATGACCCACCCCAGTGACGAGGGCACTAAACTGATTGCCTTCAAGATCCGCTACGTCGACCCTCCCCGCGGCCCCCACCACCAACAGAGAGACGCCGGGGGGCACAGTCAACGGGGCGTGTCCAGCCTACCTATAAGCCGTAACGTGACACGTGGCGAGAAAGGGCCGCAAGGCAACTTGTTATCAAACCTTGGCGGATCGCAGTCTTTGATGTTCGACGCCCAGGACCGCCTACAGTTCGATTCAACCATACGCCACACGTCGACCAGCCAGCTTAACCAACCAGCGACCGACAAGGCGTTGGGGAGCAAACAACGCGGAGCACGTCAGGGGCCCCAGCTCCAGTCTTCAGATTTCCCACCACTAGTGCCAGCAGGAACAGGGCCTATCGTTCCGCCAATGGCTGCCCCACCCACCAACGCCTGATTCCAGAGTCAGGGAGTGGAGACCAACACGGCCCTGGATCCCCAACACCTGCTGAAGTTGCTGGCTCAGTTTTTAAGGCCGTTTGTCTGAAAGACATCCCGCTACCTCTTTTACTTCCAGGGCCAAGTGGTATAGACTTTATGATGTTTTCTTTGTTCTAACCACACGAGGAGCGATGGATGGACCTTTATCGATGGAGCTTTTGTCCGATAAGCTCTGCACCGCGCACAGCTGGTCGGTTACTACCTTCCGGCTTTCAGGGTCGATTAGTCGTTCCTACTTGGCGCTGGAAGTGAAAAAAGTACGCATATACAGTCCGTGTGTGTGTGTGTGTGTGTGTGTGTGTGTGTGTGTGTGTGTGTGTGTGTGTGTGTGTGTGTGTTGTGTGTGTGTGTGTGTGTGTGTGTGTGTGTGTGTGTGTGTGTGTGTGTGTGTGTGTGTGTGTGTGTAGGTGTGTAGGTGTGAAGGTGTCATCAAACACGCTCGATCTGACATTACATAAATTTAGTAACGACTTATTTAGTTGCCTGGTTTTGACAGTGACTCAGTAGTTTAAACATTAATTCCTTTTGTGACAGAGACACATGGTTGACAGCTACCTGGTTGCACTAGTGCTTGGTCGTATAATATGTGAAACTGTGTTACACATAATAGTACAGTGAGTTTGCACTGCAAACTGTAAGTTATGCAAATATTTTAAATTGCATGACTACTGTACTTGTTCTGTTTTGGACAGGCGTACGCCTGACTCACAGTTTATGATCATCGAAGTGAAATCAAACGACTGGTGTATCTGTTCTCAAATTCACTCACTCTCGGACTCGTATATTATATTTTATAGTGGCAAAGCAAATGTGTTTTAATAGCATATGGACTTCATTTCACGTGAACTCTTTTGTGTTTTTCATAGATTTTTTACTTGTAGCTATTATACTATTACTTCCATTTTTATTTCGGGGGTGCTACATCACACGGTTCTTGAAGTTAACCTTTCAGTTTACTTACCATGTTTACTTTAATTTTAGTTGTGTGTTTTCGTCTGTTGATATTTACTTGTATGTGTATTCGTTCTCTAGTTTTTGCTTTTGTACTTTGTGTTGATATTTTGTTACCTGGTTCTTTACTTTAAAGATTGTAAAGCCATGCGCGGACCATCGAAAAAAGGACAAAGATTCCGCATCGGTCAGCTCAATGTCTACCACCTAGCAAACAAAGTTCAAGATGTCTGTGTTTATGTTAATTCCCCCGACTATTTTCACCTTTTGGGTTTAACTGAAACTCGGTTGGCCTCCCACATCAGTAATGAAGCCATCACCATCCCAAATTATTCTATTATTAGGAGAGATCCGTCAGTCCAGGATGAGACAGGTGTAGCGGTTTACATCCATCAATCAATTCTACACATAACCCGCAGGAGACAAGACCTAGAAACGGCTCATATAGAATGTATTTAGGTAGAAATCAAAGACTCTAAATCCCCTCCTTTACTTGTCTGGTTTCTGTATCGAAACCCTGCAGCCACATTTGAGTGGTACGATAGCTTTTTACACATGATCGATAAAACAGACATTCAGACCAAAGATGTTCTGCTTCTTGGAGATTTTAATATTGACTTTCTTAAACCTCATCCATCATGGGAGTGTACTACTACCTTAGTCGGTCTCCAACAAATGGTGACATCCCCCACCAGAATTACGCCAACATCAGCCACTATTATAGACCATATCTATACCAACAAACCTATCGCAATTAGCAACACTCAAGTTGATAGTGTGAGTGTCAGCGACCACTATCCAGTTAGCTGCATATTGCTGTCAAAACTTCCAAAACTGAAAAAGCAAGGTCACACGTGCATCACTTATAGATCATTTAAAAATCTTTAATGAAATTGCTTTTTTGACTGATTTAGCTGGAGCACAGTTCACGGACGTGTATGACGATAGTGACCCGAACAAAGCATTAGACACCTGGTACCGCGTCTTTCTCGGTGTGCTGAATAAACACGCGCCCCTGAGGCAAAAGAGAGTTAAGTACGCCGCCTTACCACCCTGGCTAACTGCGGATCTGATAGAGGCTAAGGAACACAGGGACGAGCTAAAAAAAAAAAAAAAAGCGTTTTGCTGAATACAAAACACAGCGTAATTGCGTAAAATCAATGGTTTTAGAAGCAAAGAAATCTCTCTTTAGTAAGGTAGTTAAGCAAAGTAAAGACTGTATGGCGTGCCATAAATTTAGTAAATAAAGGTACAAATAAAAGAAGTGCGTCTTTACCACCCCACTTCCCTGCAAACAGTTTTAACGACCATTTTGTCTTTGTGGCGGAATCACTAATGCCACTGGGAAATAACTCACATGAGTATATTAAATTTTGTCCAGACAAACTACTAGACTACTGTAGCCAGAAAAATAAAAACAACGAACCTTTCATCATACCGCCTATAGCGGTTCATGAAGTGGGCAGATTAATTACCTCGATGGAAAATAAAAAGTCATCCGGGCCTGATGAGATCAGCTCAAAAATACTCAAGACATCACTTCCATATATCGTTGAGAGTCTCACATACATCTACAATCTCTGTATAAAACAAAACTGTTTTCCGGATGCATTTAAAGATGCAAAAGTAATCCCATTACCAAAATCAAACGATCTAAGTGAAATTAATAATTTTCGTCCAATTTCATTACTGCCAGTTTTGTCAAAGCCTTTAGAAAGGCATACTCATAAACATCTATCTAAATATTTAGAAAACCGAAATCTTATCCATTCATTGCAGTCAGGTTTCAGACCAAACCATTCCTGCCATACCGCGCTGATTAGGATGACAGACACCTTGTTTGCATCTATCAATGAATCCAAACTAACAGGTGTAGTCTTTTTAGACTTTCGTAAAGCTTTTGATTTAGTAAACTATGATATACTGATAAAGAAAATCTCATTATACACCAACAGCGCTGCCACGTTCTTTAAATCCTACTTGGATGACAGAAGACAAAAAGTCCTTCTTAATGGTACATATTTTAATCACCGCTTAGTCAAGCATGGCGTGCCCCAGGGCTCTATTTTAGGCCCTCTTCTATTTTGTTTGTTCATTAACGACCTTCCGCTCACAATTAGCGATTATAATGTTTTATGCGATATGTTCGCGGATGATGCTGCAATACACACGCCCGACGAGGATTTATCTATTATTGATACACGCCTACAAAACGCACTACAAGACATTAACAACAATTCCATGATCCTAAACCCAGCGAAGACTGAACATATGGTATTAAGTACCCGTCAAAAGCACCAGCTCGGCTCTCTCTCTCTCTCTCTCTCTCTCTCTCTCTCCTCCTCTCTCCTCTCTCTCTCTCCTCCATCTCTCTCTCTCTCTCTCTCTCTCTATCTCTCATCTCTCTCTCTCTCTCATCTCTCTCTCTCTCCTCTCTCTCTCTCTCTCTCTCTCTCTCTCTCCTCTCTCTCTCTCTCTCTCCTCTCTCTCTCTCTCTCTCTCTCTCTCTCTCTCTCTCTCTCTCTCTCTCTCTCTCTCTCTCTCTCACTCAGCTTGTCTCTACAAGGAAAACCCATCAGTCAAGTAACAGAACATTGTCTTCTCGGTGTTACTGTAGATAATGTGTGAGTATATGCGAGTTGAGTTCACCATCGCCTAGTAGGCTCGAAGTGGCTGCTCTTCAGTTTTTGTTGTTTTTTCTGTGGATATTCTTTTCATGTTGCTGTCTTCTGCATACCATCGTCTTCAGCATGCTCTGGTCGTCATTTTGGTTGCTTTGGTTTCATCTTTTACTGACCGATCACCGACTGTCAGCTGTTTTTCTCCAACTTGCGACCCAGTTCTCAGACCGGCCGGTCTACATTCCACTATCCTGGGGGCAGCCATGCATGCAATCTGCACGTGCTGTGCACTCAGGTGAGCAACCCACCGTCGTAGCCGCTGCGCTGAGCGAACAGCAGATCATACCCTGCCCCTGTGTTGCTCGTGACTTTTCGTATTCTCGCGCATCTACACCTGCGCCATCGAGGATCTACAAGAGAAGAGATCTGCTGGCGTTGAATCACAGTTATCTCCCTTTTTGCAAGATGTCGTCCACAGCCTTGCTAGCCATGGGCTCCTCGCTCCGCCTATTTCTGCCCGCCCCAAGAAGAAGAGGCCTTACAGGGCTGGCCGACGAAAGCAAGGACGCCGTATCCCTGTCATCGTACATGGCGTATACCCTCCTGCCCCACTGCCATCGTGGGAGACTAAAGAAATCGCTGACTATTCGGGACGCATGTATGCAAATTTGCTTCATGTTCCTTTGACTCTTGAACAGTCTAAATCTACGGACAGTAGTCTGAGGGTAGTTCATTTCAACTCACCGTCATGCAGACCCAAAACGGACGAGATAAGAGACTTTGTAATTGATGAAAATATTGACATTGCCTTCATAACTGAATCCTGGCTTTGTGAGCATGGTGACGAAGCTATCATTGCTGACATTACTCCATCTACTCACAAGACTGCGTCCTTTCCTCGCATCGGAAGAAGGGGAGGTGGTATTTGCATAATCTTCTCAAAGCATCTTGAACACTGCCTCTCAGTGAAGAAGCTGGTGTTTGAGTCTTGCGAAGCTGTTGAAGTACAATACCGTAACTCGAACTGTTTTGAACGTCTAATATGCTTGTACCGCCCTCCACCCAGTAAGCAGCATTAGACCACCGACAAACAGTTCCTTAGTGAATTTTCTGATCTTCTCAGTAATGTGTGTGATCGCAGAGGTGATGTGACCAGTATCGGCGACTTCAACTATCACTATGAAGTGTCCTCGAACAGTGCTGTCAATAAGCTGAAAACGCTCATGCATGACCACAACTTCATTCAACTGGTACAAGAACCAACACACGGACATGTCCTTGACTGGCTCATTATCAGGGAAGAGGGTAGTTTTCTTCAGTCACATGCAGTTAAGGAGATACCCTTCTCTGATCACAAAGCCATTTTCTGTGATCTCCTCTTGTGCAAACCTAAGCGTGCAAAGAGAACTGTGTCCTCGAGAAATCTGAGGAAAATAAACATTGATGTTTTCAGGGCTGATGTCCAGGTTGCGGTCATCCGCCTGTCTGTAGATTCTTCTGACTTGTCCCTAGTTGACGACTACAACTCTGCTCTTCTCTCCATTCTCAATCATCATGCACCACTCAGGACCAAGAACGTCACCGACCGACCGTCTTCTCCCTGGCTCACCGAGGATGTTAAGGTGGCAAAGCGACAGCTGCGTCAAGCTGAGAGGCGTTGGCGTTCTAGCCATCTCACAGTCGATAGACAGATTTTTGCTTCCTGTCGCGCTTCATTGAAGGCAGAACATCTAGCCAAGCGTGATTTTTACTGTGCCCGTCTCACGGAATGTAAGTCTACAAAAACGCTGTTCCAGGTCTCTGATCAGCTGTTCGGCAACAGTAAAGATTCCTCACTGTCATCATGCCTTCCCAGTTCTGAACTGCTTGATAGGTTTTGTGAATATTTTGACAAGAAAGTTTCAGATATCTGAGCTGAGCTTGACACTTTGACGGATAGTGTTGCTGATGGTGACTGTTCCAATCCTGTCTTTGCAGGTACACCCCTCTCTCAGTTCGAACTAGTGTCAGAGAGATACATTCAGGATATATTGACTCGGTGCCCAAGCAAGAGTTGTGCACGATCCAATTCCTGCTTCGTTGCCGAGAGCATGTTCAGACGAATTACTGCCAATATTAACCAGAATTCTGAACCTTTCCCTCGTGTCAGGTTGTGTTCCTGATCTTTTCAAGCAAGCACTTGTCATTCCTCTCCTTAACTCATTCTACCCCAGACACACCACAGCAAGATATGGATCGACCATGATACTTCAAGGGTGATGCCATAATAGCTTGGCGCCTATGGGCGCCAAGCTATTCTGGCATCACCCTTGAACTATCATGGTCGATCTGTGTCCTGCACTAGAGTGCAGTCTTCAGAGGACAACGGCAAAAATTTGGGATTTCGGTGTTGGGGTAGAATGAGTTAAGAAGCCAAGTCTGGACAAGGAATGCTTGACGAATTATCGTCCAATTTCCAATCTGCCTTTCCTTGCTAAACTTTTGGAGAAAGTTGTTCTTCAGCAGCTTCAAAGGCACTTGAATGACAATGGCTTGCTTGACATGTATCAGTCAGCATACATAAAAAAATCATTCCACCGAAACCGCCCTGCTTCATGTTGTCAGCAATTTACTGACTTCCGCTGACCAGAGAAAAAGTCTCTATTCTTTGCCTACTGGATTTGTCAGGTGCCTTCGACACCATCGAGCATGACATTCTTTTAGACGTCTGCAGTGTACTTTTGGCATAAGTGACACTGCCTTACGATGGTTTGCCTTCTATTTGTTAGGCCGCTCTCAGTGTGTGACTGTTGGAGGTGCAAAGTCCAAACCACTCCCCCTGCGTTGCGGCGTGCCCCAGGGTTCTGTCTTGGGGCCTGTACTGTTTTCAATGTATACTCAACCCTTGTCATCTGTTGTGAGTCGGCATAGTTGTGGTTTCCACAAATATGCCGACGACACACAGCTGCTCAGGGACTCCAAGCCATGTGATGTCCCAGTTGTAATTAAGGAAGTCGAACTCTGCATATCATCTGTTAAAAATGGATGTTAATGAACAAGCTCATGCTGAATGGTGGCAAAACTGAGTCAATGTGTGTCGCGTCACATCACACTCTGTCCCAGGTCACCTGCAGCAGCTTGACTGTTGGTGAAGCTACCATACCTTTCAAACGCTGTGTTCGTGACCTTGGTGTTCTTTTGGACTCTACTTTGTCTATGCATGACTATATCACTTCCATCTGTAGAGCAGCCTATTTCCAGCTGAAAAAAATCAGCTCTGTAAGATCTTTCCTGACTCAGTCTGCCACGACTCAGCTTGTGTCTTCACTGATTTTGAGCCGCATTGACTATTGTAATTGTTTGTTTGCTGGCCTGCCATCTGAAGAACTGGCTCGACTTCAGAGAATATTAAACAGTGCAGCTCGCGTCATTTTTCAGAAATCAAAAAAAGATCATGTGTCATCCTTGTTGTACCAACTTCACTGGCTTCCCATCAAAGCTAGGATTGAGTACAAGGTAGCTACTTTCGCCTTCCGTCATTTCGATGGTACACTGCCTCCCTACCTTTCCAGCATGTTAATTACTTATCAAGCCTCCCGCACCTTACGTTCTAGCAGTGAAAAACTTTTGAAAGTACCGAAAATAAATACAAAGTCCTTTGGTCAAAGGTCCTTTTGTTTCCAGGCCCCAGTCATTTGGAATTCGCTTCTGAAGCACATTCGTGATGCCCCGACAGTAATTTCTTTTAAAAGTCAGCTTAAAACACATCTTTTCCAGTCTCACTACTCTGTCTTACTAAATTCCAGTCTCTTTTCTGTTTCACAATAACATCATGATGATCCTGTGCCAGTCCTTGTTGCGATGGTTGTTTGTGCTTTGGGTGTGTTTATGTGCTGTTAATTTTAGAATTTGTATTGCAATATTCGTATTTTGTGTTTTTTTCTGTCTATTGATTTGTGTTTAGGTTTTAACTTTGATTTGCATTGTTCAGCGCTTAGAGCCTGCACTGCAGGGAGTTTGCGCATTATAAATATAATTATTATTATTATTATTATTATTATTATTATTATTAGATAACCAGTTTAAATGGCAGTGTCATATTACTAACATATGCAACATAATATCAAAGAAACTTTACATTTTAGCCAAATTAAAATATATCACTGATGTACAAACACGTAAACTGTTCTTTAACGCCCACATCAGGTCACATATCAACTATGCTTCTACAGTGTGGAATGGAGCAAGCGAGGTCCAGTTAAAGAGACTGAACTCTCTTCATCGTAGAGCCGCAAAACTTATCTTACCTGACCCTAACTCAACTACCGATAATAAATTGAAAACCTTGGAGATTCTTCCCCTGAAAAATCATTTAATGTACTATAAGGGAATAATTATGTTCAAAACATTGAATAGAAAAATGCCTGGTTATATTAAGAAACTATTTTCCTTTCCATCACCAACGTACTCAAGATCAAGGCAATTCATTATTGTACCACGACCTAGAATCGACCTCCACAAGACAAGTTTAGCGTTCTCAGGCCATAGCATGTGGAACACTTTGCCTAGGAAAGTTACAACATCAACAACCCTTTCGTATTTTAGAGCCAGTATTTTCAATTACTTCACGTCATTATCTTAATACTTTCACTGCGACCCTATATTACTCAGTGTGTGCATGCATGCGCGTGTTTGTGTGTGTATGCGTGTGTGTGTGTGCACGTTTTTGTTGTTGTTGTTGTTGTTGTTTTGTTTTTATATAATTTATCACTATTATTATTTTTTCTTTTTTTCTTTTTTTTTTCCAATATAATATTTTTACACTTTGTGCATTATGTGTAGATTAGATTAGCAACGGCAAGTTCGAAAAATGGTTGTGCCAGCCAAAACTTTCACCGTTGTAAAATAAAGAATCATTGTCATTGTCATTGTCTCTCTCTCTCTCTGTAGTTTGTGTTCGTGTAAGAGAGAAACCAGTTTCTGAATTATGTTTATGTGTTCTTATCCAGGAAGATGCAGAGCTGGCCAGCACTACCACAGGGCTTTTGGAGTCGCTTTTCAAGATGTCAGAAGAGACGTGCTTGCTCGTCATCAAACTTGGAGGACTTGACGTCATCATCTTTTGGTGTCGCTGCAGCGATCGCGTCACCCTCAAACACTGCGCAGTAGCATTATCTAACCTGGCCTTGTACGGAAGCCCTGAAAATCATTTTGAGATGACCAAACACAAGGTAATTAACAATAATAATAATATATTATTAACATTAATAGTAATAGTATTAATATCAGCAATAATAGTAATAGTAGTAGTATGCGCTTATTCCAACAGCTCCGACTGCCTTGCAAATTTTGTCTCAGAGAGTGAAAAACCTCCATTAAACCCTAAATGTGATTTGGCAAGGATTATAGATTCTAACAGGCGTAAGGAAGGATTTTTATTTAATATGAGTTTAATTTCTTGTTCATGTTTGTGAGCCGAAGACAAATTTCCATTTTATACTAATATATTGAATGGACAATAAATATTTTGAAATTGAATTTGAATTTTGAATAAACTACAAGATTTTTCCAACCGTAACTTTGAATTCTTCTAGTCTTACACAATCGCTAACCTATCTGATTAAACTGTACATGCAGAAGACTATAGAATACGTTTATCGAAGATCAAAATAAATAATTTATATCGAAGTAAAATCTTTCTTCGTTCAGGTCCCGGAGTGGCTGTTTCCTTTGGCTTTCGTGGATGATGATAGCATTCGCTACTACGCCTGCCTGGCTATTATTATTCTCGCCTCCAACAAGGAGATCGAGGCATGCGTTCTCAAGTCGGGCAGCCTGAGCCTCGTCATGCCCTTCGTCGACTCTCATGATCCTCAGGAGTTCGGTCAGATGGACCGGTCCCACCTTCAAGGGCGAGGTCCAACTTGGCTCATTCGGTTGGTTCCGGTTTTGACCAGCAAAAGAGAGGAGGCACAGGCGCTGGCGGCCTTTCACATGACCATGGAAGCTAGCATCAAAGTTGCACAGGGCAAAAAAGAGGTGATATTCTATAATGTACTTCGGAGGAGTGGGTGTGAGCGGTGCTAAGATGGGAGTTTCGAGCTAGAAATCGTTTGACACACAACTAAATGTACATTGTTTTGCATTCAGTAAAATATGGGTAGTTGATTTAAAATCTTTAGTTCGTTCTTGCGTTGTTGTTGTTGTTGTTGTTGTTGTTGTGGTGGTGGTGGTGGTGGTGGTGGTGGTGGTGGTGGTGGTGGTTGGGTGGTTGGGTGGGTGGGTGGGTGGGTGGGTGGGTGGGTGGGTGGGTGGGTGTGGGTGGGTGTGGGTGGGTGGGTGGGTGTGGGTGGGTGGGTGGGTGTGGGTGGGTGGGTGTGGGTGGGTGGGGGTGTGTGTGTGTGTGTGTGTGTGTGTGTGTGTGTGTAAGTTGTCCTATGCCCACTCCATTATAAACGTTCAGTTAACCCCATCTCTGGTCATTGTAGGTACACTTACGTACATTGTTGTTTCTGAAATCTTGGTTCATTCATCGACCAAAATCCAACACCGCCTAAAAAAGCATGCATACAAATTGGTCTTACCAAGGGGCATAAATCCTCATGACCCCCCCCCCCCCCCCCCCGACAGCGAGGGCTCATTCTCATGTCGATCTATGCCTCTTGCAGTTGGATCATGTCACTTTTTTTCGGCAGCGAAGGGGGTAATGTCTTGTTTTTATCAAATCAGTTTTTGTTCTGTCGGTCTTGCATGGAAATCAAATGTGCCATTATTTATCTCCGGCAAGGTTCTTTACGAAGTGAACGCCGTCAAGCCTCTAAGACGATTGGTCAGCGCACGCAACTCTACTGTCTCGCGATTGGCTGGCCAGGCTTTGAGGATTCTGGGAGAGGAAGTGCATAAGTTATCGCAGCAAGTCATGTCGTGGACAACGGAAGACGTTGTTCACTGGGTCGCCCAGGTTTGCACGCATGAATGTCGTGTTCTTGATCCTTTTACGCGATGAAACAAATGCAAAGTAACAATATTCACCTCTCTCATTTAACACACTCCAAACGCTCCACATCCGGACACGCGGCTGTATGCTGTAGTGACTGTTCCATGAAATATACATACTTTTTTAGGGATAGCATGACTACCATGAACTGGGTTAATAATATAAAAACATATAAAGACATTATTAGTTATATTACGAGTTAAGCTTTGCCAGTGGTTCTTGACGCCTCAAGGGTCCTGGCGGGGAGGGGGGGGGGGGGGCAACATCGGAGGTAAGAGTCGAGGGCTTTAGCAAAACCTAACTCGTAATACAAAATTTTTGTCTTTAACTGTAAAAAGTATAAGCGTGAAGTATACCCTTGAAAGGACCCCAAAATGACGTAGAGATTCAAGAGACGTAAATCTCCATATTTCCGACAATCAGTCAACAACCTCGCGCCAACTACATTTACCTGGAATTTCTCTCAGGTATTTTTTTTTTAATTTAACACATTTTCAGTCATCCTTTTGTATGAAATTGGTAATATAGGCCGAACACAACGCGTGCACATAGTTATTTCGTTGCGTAACCCATCGATTTTTATTTATCCAGCTTTTTGTTTTTTCTCCGTTTTGAATACGGTCAGTACGTGATAGGGCCTTCGCTTCAGTTGAATTTTCCTGTCGATGTTATCTAACTTATCCAATTGTTCAGTTATGTACCAACCAGCGGACTCACATAACACCTACATATTTTTTACTTTTTGTTGTGTAGCCCGCTAAATTATTTATTTATTTGCATTTTTTTAAATATTTTGTTTGGATCTTTAACTGTATGAAGATTAGGGTATGTTTGTACCATTGAGATATGTGATTGGCCAACAATTTATTTGGGGGAGAACGCTTTGCTCAGCAAGTAACGTTGGCACGTAATAAGGGAGTCTGCTTATCACATGTTACCGTGGTAATATGTGACAACGGGACTCTCGTTGCCTTGAGAACGGACCACCAGTGAAAAAATCGAATAGAGCTAGGCCAATGAGAAAAAGTGTAAAGAGACTGAAAGAAGACAACTGATTTTATTATCACGCAAAACTTTGATGCGGTGATACATCACAGTTATTGATGCAGTGAAATAACTTTTTGCATTATTTTCTTTTTTGTTTGTTCCTGCATTCTGTTGTTTGTTTGTTTGTATATGAAGCGTGTAATCAGGCAATCCTTGGCATATGAATGTTAAACACTGGTTCCCTCTCTTGATCGATTAGCGTAGCGGATCGAGGGAGAGAACCAGTGTGATGACTCTCTTACGATCTACCTTCTACCTGTACAGGTGGGCTTTGATGATTACGGAGAGGGGTTCCGGTCCTGCCATGTGGATGGCGATCTGCTGCTGAGACTCACTGAAGACGAACTGATTGACAGTCTAAAGATGAGCTGTGCCATTACACGCAAACGGTCAGCACTGTAAAGGTTAATTTACATCTGTCTGTCGCTCTCTATAATTAATAGAGCAAGTATAGCAGCACCGTTTACTAGGGGTAATTGTAGATAACCAACTCAGTTGGCAATCTCATCTTATACACATCGGAAAAACAATTTCAAAGAAATTATTTTTACTGTCTAAACTGAAAGCGGTCATTAATTTGACTACGCGTAAACTATTGTTCAATGGATACATCAAGCCCCACATTGATTATGCCTCGACAGTTTGGGACGGCTGCAGTGAGGTCCAGTTCAAGAAAATAAATTCGCTAAACAGGAGAGCATCCAAATTAATTATTCCTAGTTCACCTCTACCCACTGAGGCGAGGCTCGAGGCAGTTGCACTCCTTCCTCTTGGCAAATACTTAGTATTTAACAAGTGCGTGCTAGTGCACAAAGCTCTTAACGGTAAGGCCCACTGCTACTTATCGGAACTATTTACTCTTACTGAGAAGAGATACAGCACTTCTTGGAGCAGCCTGAGCATAAAGCGGCCCCGCATTGATTTGTATAAATCCAGTTTGTCATACTCAGGTGGTTTCCTGTGGAATTCTCTTCCTCCTCATCTACAACAAGTTAATTCCCAAGCTGCGTTTAAAGCAAAACTGTACACACATTTATCTAAGGCAACGTAAATTTAATTATCTCGTGTTGTCTAAACATATATTCCTTTTTATTATTTTAAATTTCTTGTTATGCAATTATTATTATTGTATCATACCACTTGCGCTCAAGTGCCGTTTTTTGGGGGTGCTTCCCATATGGGCCCGGTCGGGGGAGGCAGCGCGCCTGCATCGTTTATTCGAGCTATGTGCTTAGCATTTCATTCGAGTGAAGGTATCCTTGTGGAGTCCCCCCCCCCCACACCCCTCCCCGGGTCGGATTGTCTAGGGCGGGCTCCTGCAAACGGTGATTGTGACAAGTGCATACATTTTCGTATGCCCTACCTGTGTGTTTTGTTAAATCATTGTTGATGTTTGTAGTGTTGTTGAAATTCGTATTACTTCCGATGTTGTTTGTGAGTGTGATGTAACTTTGCCTGTTATTGTGTGTCAGTATATGCAGCAAGGGCAGACTGGAAGAAAGGCCTGTGCGCCTAATATCTCAATCCTTGATAATAAAGTTTCAGTCAGTCAGTCTGTGCGCCTGTCCCTCAGACCGTCAATATGACAGTCTGTCAATATTAGTGTAATAACCTTTGAGACAACACCAGAAAGGCTCATGTTCAGTTTAGACAATCAACACCAAAATTAACCCGTCTAAGCCCACAGCCACTTTTTCAAACTTCTGGAGGTGTCACCTAAACCATTATGTATCAGTTGCAGAAGATATATCGACAATGATAATTCAAGGGCAGTGCCAGATTAGCTTGGCGCCATCAGGCGCCAAGCCAATCTGGCACCACCCTTGAATTATCATGGTCGATCCATCTCCTGCTGTGGAGCTAAATGGGTTAATATACTCTCTCACCCCTGTAGACTATTCTTGTCACCGCTTACAACCATGGCGTTCAAAGCTGGCAGAAGAGGCTTCACATTTACATTGAATGTAAATCTTATGTAAAATTGTTGGTTTGAAAAGTTGTGTTTGACATCACAGATTATATGATTCAATGGCCTGGGTTTTTTTTTTGGCCAGCCGGCCGAAAAACAGGCCATTGCATCATATAGTCTGCGATGTGAAACATACATCTTTACACATTTAATGTTGTTGCAGGTTTCTCAGAGAGCTAAGGGAGTTGAAAATCTCGGCAGACTACACGTCATGTGACCCCACTAAACTGTGGGACTGGCTGATCGAGATCGGGCCGGAGTTCTCACAGTACACGTACCCGATGATAAAGGCAGGGGTGGACAAGCATACCCTGCGTTCACTGAACCATGACCATCTGGCCAACAACTGCTGCATCGACAACGACATTCATCGCATGAAAATTCTGGAAAAAATTGAAGGTGGGATGACCTTTACAGTTATACCTTTTGTACTCATCGTTGCACGGCGCGGAATCAACTCACACAGTCTTGATATAGCTTGCGATAGAAGATGAAGTGGCCGTGATAGTTCGAGCACAGTGCTATGCACCTTATGCGCCATAACACTATTTTTCGAATTATCACGGCAGATCCATCTTTCGGTGTAGAAACAAGGAAATATGGAAAAGTTTCAAATATGAAAAACATTACTGAAGAAACTACCAAGTAAGCAGGAAAAAGCACTGTCAGGGAAGAGAATTGTACATTATCGACCAGTGTTGCCGATGGTGTGCTAAAGAGGTCGTCTAGAAAGAAACAGCTGTCCACACAGGGGCTAAATATCTGAAAACCCAACACCTCCCCCCCCCCCCCTCTTTTTGGGGGACCTAAATCTAAATTTCCATGCACCAAGGGGCTGTAACCCTTCGGGGGTGGGGGCTTCCATATGCATTGCTTCCAGTCATTTACTGAGCGCACCCCTCTTTCCTATCCTTTTTTTTTTTTCTTTGACCAAAGTAAATCTATGATCATTGGTCGATGATGCACCATTCTTTCCCCTGACAGTGCTTTTTCCTACTTACTTGGTAGTTTCTTTTAAACTACAAGCACTGGCATTCAACCCTTTTGGTCTCGTTTATGAAAAAATACTGCATTTATGTTGTTTTAACGCATTGTTGCCAAAGGTCGAAATCGCCAAATTTTTAAGTTGCCCTATGAAGACTGTGTTATAACTCAGGAGACAGATCAACCATTACAGTTTAAGGATTGTGCCTAAATAGCTTCATTCATCTGCTTTGGCGCAGGGTAATGTATACTAATATACTGACGAGCAAAAAAAAAATGTGATGTCGTTTCTGATGATTTCAAAAATGTCACATTTTTTCTGCTCGTCAGTATAGATGTCATGGAGCTGCGCATTTTGCTTAGCCTAGTACCTGCAAGTCTTTTTTTTAGACCAAGACAACTCACGTTTTGCTATTTCAGAGTTGAGGAATGCAGTATACAGCCCATCCTTCCCCCACATTGACTTCATCGATGGCGATACTAACCCCAAGAAGAAACCCATAGACGTTTTTCTCAGCTACAGGCGGTCCAATGGATCTCAGCTGGCTAGGTACGTGATTAACCCCTTAACTTTCGGGGCAAGGCGAACGCTACCCAGCTGCAAGAGACATAAACTCACATGAGCCCCAGCAGTCGCGGGGGCTCATGAGGATTTGTGTCTCTTGTTAGTCCTGCGTTCTTGTGCCAACTTGTTGGTCTCATTGGCATTGTGATCTTCAGGTGAATTTCGGTCAGCGTGCAGCTGTTTCAGACGCTCATATCGTCATCATCGACAACAAAGGGGTTCACAGATATATATATATATATATATATATATATATATATATATATCTGTATATACACGGATATATATATATATATATATATATATATATATTATATATATATATATATATATATATATATATATATATATATATATATATATATATCCGTGTCTGCAGGGTGGTTTGGGTGTAGTAGATGTATTGGTGTAGGTAGATAAATTGGATTGGAAAAAGGTTTGGGTCTGGGTTTGCAGGGCCGGATCAGTTACCTCGAGTGTGGGGGGAGGGGGGGTGCAACTTTTTGTTTGGGGCCTTCAACCTCATACTAAGCCTCGACATACCCGACTAGACCTTGCTTCCAGGGGCCGGAGAAAATCGAAAAGTTGGGGGGTGGAGGCGGGGGGGGGGGTGTAAAAAAAAAGAATTTGCGTGCCTGTTAAGACTCTCACCATCTGCCAAAATATCAAAGAACGAGGGGGGTGGAGTGGGGTAGGGAGAAAGACGTTACGTGCACGATAAGATTCTCACCATTCGCCAAAATATTAAACAATGGGGGGGGGGGGGGGGGGCAAACACCCTGAAAAAGGACTTTGTTATAGCATTTATTTAAAAAATAAGGTCGGGGAGGGGCTGGGGGTCTGGAACCCATGGAATGCCCCCCCCCCCCAGATACGCCCATGGGTTGGGTAGAAAGATTTGCATTTCGTAGGTGATATTTACAGTAGATTTTGGTCGATGGAGCAAAACAATCAAGGGTACGTATGTTGTATTAAAGGGGAAAAGCAAGTCTGATTACAAATAGGCCTAGAAGCCGCCAGTACCTGTTCAAAACTGTGATTTTTCCACTGTTTTCCCTTTAAACCCTCTTGGCAACAAAACCCACCATCAAGCTGCCCACGCAAGGAATAACTATTGGAACTTGGAATGTTCGCACACTCTACCAGTGCGGCAAAGTGAAGGAACTCACCCACGAGTTAAAGCGCTATCGCTGGGACATTGTAGGACTTGCAGAAGTTCGATGGACAGGCTTCGGAGAAACAACAACAGATGAAGGCCATAAAATCTGGTTCAGCGGAAAAGAAACCAAGCACGAACATGGCGTAGCTTTTATCGTAAGGAAAGAGGTGGCTGGAACTGTCATCAGCTGCACCCCCGTGTCAAGCAGACTAATCTCCATCCGCATCTCCGCCCGACCGCATAACATCACTATCATACAAGTATACGCTCCAACAGCAGATCATGATGATGAAGAATTAGAAGAATTTTACGAACAACTGGACAACATCATCAAGAAAACACCTAAGAAAGACATTCTGACTGTCCTCAGTGACTGGAATGCAAAGATCGGCCCTGACGCTTACCAACAATGGGCAGGAACAGCTGGCAAGTTTGGCCTTGGAGAAACAAACAACAGAGGCCTGCGACTTTTAGAGTTCGCACAGAGTCACCGTCTCACCGTTGCTAATGCCCTCCATCCACACAAGAAGTCAAGAACAGTGACATGGCAATCGCCAGGAGGCCTGGTCCATAACCAGATTGACTTCATCTTGCTGCCTCGACGATTCAAATCCAGCGTTAACAAAGCACAAACGAGGTCCTTTCCTGGCGCTGATATTGGCAGCGACCACAACCTCGTCCTTACTAGCCTCAAGTTGAAGCTGGCATTGAAACGAGACAGCAAGAGCCCTCTCATCCGATTCGACCTCGAGAAGCTAAAAGACCCGGAAGTAGAAGAGGTCTTCCAAGCCCAGGTGGGAGGCAGATTTGCAGCCTTGGCTACTTTGGACTGCGACGTAGACACCCTTGCTGGAAATATAAAAGAGGTGGTTACTTTCTACAGCAGAAGAAGTGCTGGGGATGCAGAGGAAGCGCAAACAGCCCTGGGTCACCGATGACATCCTCGATCTCTGTGATGAGAGGAGAGCCTGGAAGAAGAAGAGAGGCCAAGACCTCACATCAGCAAACAAGTACAGACTTGTCAACAAGAAGATCAGGAAGAGGATGAAAGAAGCCAAAGAAGATTGGATTGAAGACCAGTGTCGTAGCGTGGAAGAGGGCATGGCAAACAGCAACAGCAAGAAGGTTTATGAAACGCTAAGGACCCTTACCAAGACTCAACAGCGAACAGCCACAGTCATCGAAGACAGCAGCGGCCAACTCCTTACGGAAAACACTGCTGTACTAAACAGATGGACTGAGTACTGCCGAGACTTGTATAACTACAAGGCTGAGCCAGACACCAGCATCCTCCAAAACAACCAGGCTGGGGCCAGGAAGGCTGAAGACCTGCCAGTGTTAGCTGAAGAGGTGGAAGCAGCCGTACGCGGCCTGAAGGGAGGAGAGTCTCCAGGTGTAGACAACGTACCTGCTGAACTGTTGAAACATGGAGGAGAAATAACAACGAAGGTCCTCACTACACTCTGTCAAAAGATCTGGGAGCAAAAGAAATGGCCAGTAGAATGGACACAGTCTCTAGTGATCCCGCTCCCCAAGAAAGGAAACCTGAAACAGTGCCAGAACTACAGAACTATCAGTCTGATAAGTCACCCTAGCAAAGTAATGCTTAGAATCATTCTCAACCGCCTCAAAACTTTCGCCGAGGAACTGCTGGCAGAAGAACAGGCTGGCTTCAGAGTTGGAAGAAGCACTGTAGAGCAGATTTTCAACTGCCGCGTCCTGATCGAGAAACATCTGCAGCATCAGCGCGAACTCTACCACAACTTCATTATTTCAGGAAAGCATTTGATCGCGTCTGGCACGACTGATTATGATTGTACATTGCTTAACGTCCCGACAGCAACAAGGCTTTCTCAGGCCGTGCCTGCACTGCTTGTGAAAAAAAAACTAAACAGAAAATTGAATGTATGTCGCCAGCCGGTCAAATACATTAAATAAACCTACAACATGGGGCATAAATAAAGCTAAGACCATTTAGCAACACACATCCAATATCAAGAGCTACAGGCAGTGCAGACAGTAGGGAGAGTTTTAAAAAGGCAAATACAGATGAATGGACCTCGGGTAGACAGAAACACATGCCCCAGAATAGAGAGAAAAACCCACCCTGTGGGGCTGACCAGGGTGACCCTGGGAACTAAAAAATACCTAACCCCACCCAAGTCCCCCAGGGCAGACCCGGGTGGGGAACGTCTGGCACGACGGACTCTGGCAAGTCATGAGATCGTTCAACATAGAGGAGGGACTGATCCAAATGATAGAAGCGCTTTACAAGAACGCCTGCAGTGCGGTTCTACTTAACAATCAGTCAGGCGAGTTCTTCAGGACGACGATCGGTGTCCGTCAAGGATGCGTGCTCTCTCCTGTCCTTTTCAACATATTCCTGGAGAAGATCATGCAGGAAACCCTCCACGACCACCACACTTCAATCTCTATTGGTGGCAGATCCCTGTGCAATCTTCGATTCGCAGACGACATTGACCTCATGGCAGGCAGCAATAGTGAGCTTCAAAACCTGACAGACAAACCTTCAAGTAGCGCAGGGTCTTATGGCATGGAGATCAGTACGGATAAAAGCAAAGTGATGATCAACACCACAAGCGACAGCAACAGCAACATCCACCTGAACGGCCAGAAGCTATAAGAGGTCAATAGCTTCAAGTACTTGGGAGCCACCCTGTCCAAAGACGGTAGTTGCATAGCAGAGATCCGTATTAGGATAGGTACAGCAACATCCACAATGGCCAGGCTGGACAAGGTATGGCGAAGTAACTCCATCAGCTTCACCATCAAGTACAGGCTTTACAAGTCCCTCGTAGTGTCTATTCTACTCTACGGCTGTGAGACTTGGACACTGCTTGCAGACTCAGAAAAGAAAATCCAGGCCTTTGAGAACAAGTGCCTGAGGAAGTTGCTCCGCATCTCGTACCGCGAGCACAAGACCAATGAATATGTACGGAGCATTGTCACTTCCCTGGTGGGCCCACATGAACCCCTTCTGGCAACCGTGAAACGGCGCAAGCTTGCTTGGTTTGGCCACGTGACGCGACACAACACCTTGTCCAAGACTATCCTCCAAGGCACTCTCGAAGGAAGTCGTCGGCGAGGTCGTCAGAGAAAGAGTTGGGTCGCAAACATAAAAGAATGGACCGAACTCGAGATGCCAGACTTGCTTGCCACCGCCCAAAATAGAACTCAGTGGAGAGCATTGTCTGTTGCTGCTGCCTTCCAGTCCCCCCAACGCCCAGTTCGGGCAAGGGACTGATGATGATGATGAAGATGGCAACAAGAAATAAGGTTTGTTTCACCTTTTTTTCTGCTGACTGGAGAACGACGTGCTTCCTTAATGACGTCAATGTGACGATACGGTCTGAAAACTTTGGTTGCTTTAACTTGCAATATAAAGGCATGTATGCGCTGGTTACTTTCCTGGAATGGGAATGTAAACAGTTCTTTAACGTCGAGCTGAAGCACTGACAATGCCGTTGGCTAGCAAGGTCGACCTGTCTCCTTTTACTGGCCATGAAACTAAATTGTAATCATTCGGCTGTCGGTAGCGGTTTCTGTCGCGATGATTCCTAATCATCGCGACAGAAACCGCTACCGACAGCCAAGGGGTTGAAAGGTGGACGGTCGTTGTCATGACTGTTCCAGCTTGCTAAAGGTCCATCTACAACTTCGGGGGTTCACGGTCTTCATCGACATTGAGGGACTGCAGACAGGCAAGTTTGACGAGAGTCTCCTGGAAAGCGTGAGGAAGACCAGCAACTTTGTCATCGTCCTCACCCCAAACGCCCTCGACAGGTGTATCGGTGACGTGGAGAAGAAAGACTGGGTGCACAGAGTATGTATAGCTGCACATTTCTAGACAGGCCGAGCGGCTGACACTTCTGCAACTGTTTAATCCATAGTCAGCGTGCGCGTTCCGCGCTCGCTGAATATGGATCAAACAGTTGCGGAAGTGCCGTCAGCCGCAAGGTCTGTCTAGAAATGATAGTATACGAACACTCCACTTCTATGCTATAATAGAACCTTTCAAGAGCACTTTTACTTAGATAGCATCCCCACACCATATGACGATAGTCTTATCGCGCTAAAGTGTCTGGGATATCATGGGGAACCTGTAGGCATTTGGCAAGCTAGTGTGTGACTTTCGCAAAGAAAACACATATTCCATAATTATATAAATGGCTTAAGCTCATTTCTTACACGTAGAAGGGTCACTCTCTAAAGCTGTGTACCAAAAGTGTGACAACGAACACAAAAAATCGAATACCTCTAAATATTATTTTGTATGTGTTTCCTCGTAAATAAAGATTGAAATCATCATTTTATGTAAGAAAAAAATGAATATTTGCATTCATGCATTTGCATGTTTTTGTGAAGCGGTAAGGATCTAAAGTGTAAATTTGTCCATCGTAACTTTTGGAAGTATGAAGTAAACCAGATTCATTCGAGCTTCGGGTTCTCTCGCCGAACCTCTTTCACCAAACTGACAGAGTGCACTACTAGCCTTCCGCTAACAACCGCTGCAACATAGTTCGTGGCCTGTAGGTTTTCTATCGTAAAATGCAAAAATGATGTAGTCCAACGTAACAGCAAAAACAAGAAGCGATCGTCGATTACCATTTTAAAAACCCGAAAAAGTCTGTATTTGTTTCATTCACAATTTAATGACAACCTACACGTTTCTAACACATCACCCAAGATCTCAGGATTAAAAAAAAACTTTTGTCTTCATTCGTGTAGTGAAAAGAAGCGGTGCCTGTTGGTTGACATGTGTGGCGGCAACACGCGTTACGTTGGACGGCTATTTTTTTCACTCACCAAAAACGCAAGGCATGGGAAATTATTTGTTCGTTGAGAAAATAAATCACACACGCAATTCAGATCACAAGCAGCAGAAAACAGTGGGTTTAGACTTTTTATTCAAACTCAATCAGATTTGGTAATGAAAAGATGCATGTTACATTTCCATCCGCCATTTTGCGCAACCCTTTGACATTTCAGGCGTAAAAACACAAACAAAGACGTCGTATTTTGAAGTAAATTTATTTCAATTCATAGACGTTTCCGTTACCTAGGGATCGGTGTCAGCAGCACAGCCAATAGGTAGGAAAGGTTTACAAAAACACTCATCTGAGAGTATGACCTTCTGTACTACGCAGCTTTGGAGAGTGACCCAATAAGGCTACGCACAATACGAAAATATATTCATTTTCCCATTAATTATTTCAAAGTAAGAAGTTTAGATCGCGAATCGTACTTAAAAAGTCTACGTACCGAAGTCCACAAGAATGCGAGAATACCACAAGAATGCAAGAATGGTAATAACAAGGGGAACAACTTCACATTTGCATTGTAATGTAGATTTCAGTATTTAGATACTGAGTTCAAAATAGTTTCGTAATACATTTTGTTGTTTCATATGTTGCAAGTTAAATTTCATCCGATTTTTGTTGTTGTGCAAAATGGACATTTGTTACTAATTTGATTTGTTGATTCAACTGTTGAGTTAGAGTTATTGTGTACTATTTACGAAAATAAATGTGTCGCTCGAGATCAAAAGGTGGATTCGTCCTAGATCGCTATTCTGCGGTTGTGAAAGGTTCTATAAAACATAGAAGTGAAGTATTCGTATACTATCATTTCTAGACAGACCTCTAGGCTGACACTTCTGCTTCTGTTTGATCCATAGTCACCGAGTGCGGAACGCTCTCGGTGACTATTGATCAAACAGTTGCAGAAGTGTCAGCCGCGAGATCTGTCTAGAAATGATAGTATACGCACTCTACTTCTGTGCTAAGCTGAACTATTTTCTCGAGTCAGACGTGACGTCGTGTGAGCGCAAAGAAGGAAGGCAATTTTGTTGTTGTTTTAAATCAGGGCTCCTCCTACTTTATTTAGAGTTCAGATTGTGCTGATTTGCTATTTTGAAACAAACCGTTCAAAGTTGTGAGCAGAAACCATAACACGCAGTTTCTTCGTATATCGTTCTTCATATCGTTGTAATTTATGACTGCTGCAGTTCTTTAAACACGCATGTCATCATTATCATTATCATCATCATCATCGTTATCATCATCATCATCGTTATCATCATCATTATTATTATTATTATTATTATTATTATTATTGCAGCTGCAGATCGTTAAATGCTCTTGTCATCATCATTATCATCATCACTATCATTATTCTTATTATTATTGTTATTATGGTGGTGATGATGATGATGATGATGATGATTAGTGTTATTATTATTATTATTATTATTATTATTATTATTTTCAGGAGATCGCAGCAGCGCTGCAGGCTGGTGTGAAAATAGTCCCACTATTTGACAATTTCCAATATCCACCTGCCGATCAGCTTCCGGCGGATATGCGCGAGCTGACTCTCTTCAATGGCATCTTGTGAGTATCAGCAATCTTATTTTACGAGTGCTTGTTGGAGACACCCTGTCTCTGCATCACCCCCCCCCCCCCCGCACCTGCCCTTTAACCCCTACCCATCCCGCGTGTGTGTGAGTATGTGCAACTGTCGATTCAGCTGAGCATCCTTCGGGACTTATACTACGACTCCATCTAGCCTACATTGCGAACCTTAGTTTTAACCCCTCAGGCCATGCCAGTGGACGCAGATTGTGTTTCATTCAACGTAAAAGATCACCAGCCGTCAAAGAAACATGGACACAAAGTGGTATCAGACAGAGGCATAGATCCTCATGAGCCCCCGCAACTGCGGGGGCTCATGAGGATCTATATACCTCTTGCAGTTGGCTGGTGTTCCATTTTTCTCGGCAATGAAGGGATAAAAACACATGCACAACTTTCCTACCTCTTTTTTTTTTTTTTTTTTTTTTTGTTAAACAGGTGGATCCACGAATTTCAAGATGCATGCGTGGACAAACTAGAGAGATTTCTCCGTGGCGAAGCAGACCCATCTCATCTTCACCCTCAGCGCAGTGTTTCAGGCTGCAGCCTGGTTGTAGGGGCCGCGTCGCCAAAAACTCTGGTCGCGCCAAAGTCCCCGGCTTGCAATGTCCGACAGAAACGCTTCTGATAGCACCTGCACCCGCATAGTACTATTGTTATAGCTTAACCTTTTAGCCCCAAGGTCCTATTTCTCAAATTTTGGAGGTGTTGCCTACGTCTATGTAGCAGTTGTAGGAGATAGATTGATCATGATAATTCAAGGGTAGTGCCAGATGAGCTTGGCGCCGGGTATACCGAAACAGCGCATGTGCTGCACGTGGATTTTAGATTAAATTGTGTCGCCCATCAATTCGTCAGCAAGACATAAGCCGCATCTACAGCCTGATGGAAGAACCCCACTGCCCAAGCAAGCATACAATCTTAAAGCTGAGGTGCAATGAGAAAAACCCGCCCAGCGCGTGTTTTAAAAAGACTCTAAAGGACCCAGCTTGAGCCCTGCTCCTAAGTGTGTCAAATCGGTTCGTAACTCAGTTGACGGAGTTGGCAACTGCGTATCCCGAGCTTGCAAAACTCTCGGGAAACGACAGGCCACTTCCTGTTGCACGGAAATCATCGCGATTAGCAGATCGGACAACAGCAGACGATTCTGTGACACTTTGAAACTGATCGGCAGCCACGGAATTTTAGGGATGATGGCAGAATGTACGGCTGTACAAGCTGTAAGTATGACTCCTGACACTTAGTAGTTGTGAACGAATTTTTTCAACACCTACATACAGTCCAATATAGGATAATATAAATAAATAAAGAAGCATTGTTATGTACAGCCAACACAGTAAATGGGATGAGAGAGAGAGAGAGAGAGAGAGAGAGAGAGAGAGAGAGAGAGAGAGAGAGAGAGAGAGAGAGAGAGACAATCGGCTTTTTACATAATTGCCAAAAGATACAAGGGAAATCAATCTTAGGTCGCCATTGGTCAAGCTGATTTATAGTAGCTACCCTTCGTATAGAAAAAAAATATTTGCTGTAGGCCACTCCAGATGAAAAGATATAATAACAAACACAAAACGACAAATAACCCCTCCTTCCTCACCCTTCAAATAAAGCTTCAGGCTGTACTGTGTAACTTACGGATAGCTCGGCCTGGTCCATATCAAGTTTGCATCCAGGCAAAAAACAAATGGCCTGTTCTGTCCGTCGGGTGGTCGAGTGTCGTCTGCTACTGTTGCTATCGTAGTAGAAATATCGCTGATTTACATCAGTGATCGCGGTTCCCACTCGCTGCATACAGGAAGTGGCCTGTCGTTTTCACGGGAGTTTTGCCAGCACGACAAACGCAGTTGAAAACTCAGTCAACTCAGTTGCAAACCGGTTTGCCGACTTAGCGGCAAGTTAGCCGAACGTTCACGACATTGCCCTCGCGAGGTCCTGTAAAGTTTTTTTTTTTTAAAAAACACGTGCGGGGCGGAGTTTTTGGACTGTTTCTCAGCTTTAAAGCTGAGGTGCAATGAGAAAAACCCGCCCAGCGCGTGTTTTAAAAAGACTACAGGACCCAGCTTGGGCCCTGCCCCTAAGTGGGTCAAATCGGTTCGTAACACAGTTGACGGAGTTGGCAACTGCGTATCCCGAGCTTGCAAAACTCTCGGAAAACGACAGACCACTTCCTGTTGCACGAAATCATCGCGATTAGCAGATCGGACAACAGCAGACGATTCTGTGACACTTTGAAACTGACCGACAGCCACGGATTTTACGCGCTGGGGACTATGATGGCAGAATGCACGGCTGTACATGCTGTAAGTATGACTCCTGACACTTTGTAGTTGTGAACGAATTTTGTCAACACGTACCTCCAGTCCAATATAGGATAATATAAATAAATAAAGAAGCATTGTGATGTACACCCAACACAGTAAAGTGGATGTGAGAGAGAGAGAGAGAGAGAGAGAGAGAGAGGAGAGAGAGAGATGGAGAGAGAGAGAGAGAGAGAGAGAGAGAGATATTATAACAACAAACACAAAACGACAAATAACCCCTCCTTCCTCACCCTTCCGATATCAAATAAAGCTTCAGGCTGTACTGTGTAACTTACGGATAGCTCGGCCTGGTCCATATCCAGTGTGCGTCCAGGCAAGACACAAATGGCCTGCTCTGTCCGTCGGGTGGTCGAGTGTCGTCTGCTACTGTTGATGTCAGTAAAAATATCGCTGGTTTAGATCAGTGATCGCGGTGCGCACTCGCTGCAAACAGGAAGTGGCCTGTCTTTCTCACGGGAGTTTTGCCAGCACGACAAACGCAGTTGAAAACTCAGTCAACTGGGTTGCAAACCGGTTTGCCGAAGTTCGCCGAACGTTCACGAAGACAGGGCCCTCGCTGGGTCCTGCAAAGTTTTTTTTAAAACACGTGCGGGGCGGAGTTTTGTGACTGTTTCTCAGCTTTAAAGCTGAGAAACAGTAAAAAAAACTCCGCCCCGCACGTGTTTTAAAAAAACTTTGCAGGACCCAGCGAGGGCCCTCTTCGTGAACGTTCGGCTAACTTCGGCAAACCGGTTTGCAACTGACTCAGTTGACTGAGTTTTCAACTGCGTTTGTCGTGCTGGCAAAACTCCCGTGAAAAAGACAGGCCACTTCCTGTATCGCAGCGAGTAAGCACCGCGATCACTGATCTAAACCAGCGATATTTTTACTGATATCAACAGTAGCAGACGACACTCGACCACCCGACGTACAGAGCAGGCCATTTGTGTCTTGCCTGGACGCACACTGGATATGGACCAGGCCGAGCTATCCGTAAGTTACACAGCACAGCCTGAAGCTTTATTTGATATCGGAAGGGTGAGAAAGGAGGGGTTATTTGTCGTTTTGTGTTTGTTGTTATATCTTTTCATCTGGAGTGACCTACAGCAAATTTTTTTTCTCCATACGAAGGGCAGCTACTAAAAATCAGCTTGACCCATGGCGACCTTGTATCTTTTGGCATCTATGTAAACAGTCGATTCTCTCTCTCTCTCTCTCTCTCTCTCTCTCTCTCTCTCTCTCTCTCTCTCTCTCTCTCTCTCTCTCTCTCTCTCTCTCTCTCTCTCTCATCCAATTTACTGTGTTGGTTGTACATCACAATATTTCTTTATTTATTTATATTAGCCTATATTGGACTGGAGGTACTTGTTGAAAAAATTCGTTCACAACTACAAAGTGTCAAGAGTCATACTTACAGCATGTACAGCCGTACATTCTGCCATCATAGTCCCCAGCGCGTAAAATCCGTGGCTGTCGGTCAGATTCAAAGTGTCACAGAATCGTCTGCTGTTCGATCTGCTAATCGCGATGATTTCCGTGCAACAGGAAGTGGTCTGTCGTTTTCCGAGAGTTTTGCAAGCTCGGGATACGCAGTTGCCAACTCCGTCAACTGAGTTACGAACCGATTTGACCCACTTAGGGTCTTTTAAAAACACGCGCTGGGCGGATTTTTCTCATTGCACCTCAGCTTTAAATGCTGCTCAGGAACAGAGATCATTACGGATTAAACAGCATGAATGATGTAAAACATCACGCAAAGGTCATGCTCAATATACTCGCTGCACACTCGGTAACGAGTTGTGACACAACATCGTCAGCCGACAGCCTCCAACAAGCTTCAGTCCTTTCATGGCCGCGTTCTGGAATTTGATAGACACAACTGTCACGAGGCAAGAAATGCTTATTATACTCGTACGACCAGAAGCCCAGCACACACTTGGCTAAGTATGAGCCATATATCTCCATATGGGAAGACGGCAGGATGCGGAGCCCAGATTTGAAGCCCACTACTACGTGCTCACCATCATGTGTGTTTTGGAACGCGGCAAGCTCTCCAGTCTCCATATAAGACATCAGTCACAGTTTGAATGTGGATTTAAGAGGCAATAAGACAAATACATGTACAATGCAAAATTAGCAGGTTGCAGCCGATTCAGTTTGGAACCTCATAGACTACAGCTGCAAGACCAGTTTCAGATCTGTTGTTACCAATACAAGGTATACAAGGTATATGGCGTATGCAAGGTATGTGGCGGGCTTTACCTGATCTGCACAAAGTTCCGCACGTGCAAATGGTGTAAAGCATGCAATTACCTTCCACAGTCGTAATCGCTGACCGTATGTGAAAGAATCAGAGTGAAGTAAATGTGGATTAATACACATCAAAATTCACCATTCACAACAGAAGACTGCAAGCGTTCACGATAAAAACATCCAAATAAAGCCACTTTTACACTTGCAGGAGCGGATACGTTTCCTCGTGAAGTAAAAGGGGGGGAACGTTTTTGTTCAGGACTTTATACAGAAAGAGCCCAGAGAAGAAATCAGATTTTCCGAGCACTCAGAATCTCAAACAAAAAACACGGACCGGGGAAAAAAAAAAAAACCTCGTACGGGTTGGGGGGGGTGGGGGGTGGGGGGGGGTGAGGAGGGATAGGAAGGGGAGAGGGAGGGGCGTGGGCAGTATCTCAAAGAGGGGATGTCCACACTAGCAAGAGGTGTTTTTTCCTAAGCCGAACCTCTGCCCCCCCCCCCCACCCCATCCCCCGCCCCCTCCCTCCCCGCGTTCTGCGCTTGATTCAATGTAGAAAATTATCTATTTACTAAATTGTTTTAGACATAAACTAACAAAATGAGCCATTACAAAAGAGTTTTCGTGTTTGAATTGTAATTACATGTGCCGGGATGAAAATAAATATTTTCCTGGGGGCCATCTTGGATTTTACTGTATACAGAAAAACGATCAATATTTACAGCGTGGCATACAACGGATTCGAATTCAGTACCCCAAAATCATTCAAGATCCATCAAAACATTTTGTACTTCCGACAATGCAAGGAAGGCACTACCTACGACCGGACCACTGCTCCTGGGGATTCAGCGCGATATAAATGCTCTTTATTATTATTATTATTATTAATATTATTATTTTTTTTTTAAGTTGATGATATACGAAGAGGAAGCTAAGTTGTGCCTGTTTTGAGCAACAGAACTTAATAAATTATGAAACGTTAACTACGAGTGTGTGTTCTATGTGAGAGGGAAGGCGCGGTTGTGTGTGTGTGTGTGGTGTGTGTGGTGTGTGTGTGTGTGTGTAGGGGGGGGTGGGTGTGTGGGGGGGGGGTGGGTGGGTGGGAAGAAGAGAGAGAGAGAGAGCATGATGATGAAACTTTTTTATTCGGGATAAAAAGTTGAACTGTCCTGCTACTACTCTAATAGGTAGAACATCGAAACCGATGATGTCGTCATTATGCATGACTTCTATTTGTGGGTGCGGGTGTGGCTGACCAAGCCAATCCTGGAGCCACACCTGCGAGGGCAATGGGGGCACTGGAACGTAGCTGTGGGGAGAGTCGACGCTGTCTTTCTGCGAGCTCTGGCACTGGTGATCCGTTCGCGCCGATTGTGTTCAAAGAGCGTGCAGGCTTTCCTGGTGGCGGCACGCCAGCCAGATCTGTCTTGTGCTTGTGCTTCAAGTTCCTTTACCGGGAAGACGCAGTACTTGAGGCTGTCTCTTATGCAGTCTTTGAAGCGTTTCTTTGGCCGTCCTTGCTTCCTGTGGCCTTCTGAGAGTGCACCATACAGGAGTTGACGTGGCATGCGAGAATCATCCATGCGTATGACATGACCTGTCCAGCGGAGTTGTGACTTTATGATCAATGCTTCAACACTCACTAAGTCAGCATTGTCCAGGACTTCCAGGTTTGACACCTTGTCTTGTCATTTGATGCCCATGAGTGAGCGCAGGGATCTCACGTGGAAACGTTCAAGCTGCTTGAGGTGCTTTCTGTACAGCGTCCATGACTCACAGCCGTAGAGGAGGCTGGGGAGGACTACTGCTTTGTAGACTTTGATCTTGGTGGAGAGCTTGACGTTGTTGTTATTCAACACACGAGTGCGCAGGCGACCCAGGGCTTGGCTGGCTTTGCTGATGCGAGCTGCGATTTCCTTGTCGATAGTACCGTCAGAAGAGATGATGCTCCGAAGGTACCTGAACTGGTCGACAGTCTTCAGCTCGGGCCTTCAATATACACTTTGGGTGGGTGGGGGGGGGTGGGGGGGAGGGGGGGCTCGTGCCTGTGGCTGGTTGGTGCAGGACCTCGACTTGCTGAGACTGATGGTGAGGCCAAACAGTCGAGTGGCTTCCGAGAACCTGTTGACGATGGTCTGGAGGTCAGACTCCGTGTGCGCTATCAGCGCCTCAAGGATCAGTCTCTCCGATGGTCTTGGTCCTGGCATTCAGTCGACGGAGGTCGAAGAGAGAGCCGTCTAGTCTGTACTTCAGGTCGCGTACTGCATGTGAAGAACAGGTTGAACATCACGGGGGCAAGAACACAACCTTGTTTCACACCGTTGGAAATGTCGAAGGGTGTGGATGTGTCGCCGTTTCACTGGACAACTCCTACCATTCCATCATGGAAGAGGCGGATGATGTTGGTGAACTTTCTGGGGCATCCGAGCTTTGCGAGGATGACCCAAAGCGCTTCTCTGTTCACGGTGTCGAATGCTTTGGTCAGATCAATAAAGACAGCGTAGAGGTCCATGTACTGCTCAATGCATTTCTCCTCTACCTGTCTCACAAAGAAGACCATGTCGACTGTGCTGCGGCCGGGTCTGAAGCCACACTGAGCCTCTGGGAGTGCTTCTTCAGATACAGAGCTGATCAGGCGGTTGAGGATGACTCTCGCAAGGATCTTGCCAGCAATGGACAAGAGTGAGATCCCTCGGTAATTGGCACAGTCTGCTACTACTCTAAACATATAAAGAAAAATACATCAGACGATACAGCAAAAGATAAAATATATAATAAGTAAAAGACCCATCCCCCACCCTCAGAAAAAAATATATATATATATAAAATGTGAAGAAAGGATCCGCATACACCACGTAGTTTATTTAGGAGGAGTTACACTTTTATTCTATGCACAAATTTTCGCCCTCTCAGCGAGGGTTTCTTCAGGGGAATGCCATTCCCCTGAAGGAATTCCCTGAAATTGAGAGAGAGAGAGAGAGAGAGAGAGAGAGAGAGAGAGAGAGAGAGAGAGAGAGAGAGAGAGAGAGAGAGAGAGAGAGAGAGAGAGAGAGAGAGAGAGAGAGAGAGAGAGAGAGAGAGAGAGCATGCGCACAACCAACATAGCACGCAACGCAAGTGTTGCGAGCAAAGTTGGCGGTTTTAAGTAGGAACTGACAAGAATGGGCGTGATTAAGGGACGCAACTGTGTCGTCATAGGCCACACTATGACCGTATAGTTTCTTCCTTATTTATCGCGATGTGATGTCCCTTTCCGTGACGGCAATGTTATTCATCCATTCGGCACTTAACAGGGCCGGATCACTTACATGTTTGGAGAGGGCGGGGGGGGCAAAAAAATTTGGTGAGAAATTAGCCACCTGAAACAGACACCTAAAGCAGAGTTTTGACTGTTTTGAGTATGACTTTATTTTGTTTTTTTTTCACCAAGGTGAGCAAAGATCATCCTTCAGTGTATCAAAGTTTTATGTTGTAGTTTTTATGGGGGAAGGGGGGGGCATGTCCCCCCCCCTCCTGGATCCGGCCCTGCTAAATCTTACACGTACTACTTACTTCGTCCTTTAAGAGATAACAACTTAATTTAAAACGTGTTAAAATCGATGACCGTATAATTATGTCTTTGTCCTCCGCGAAGGTGATTTTAAAGACGGGGCACCGAACAGGGGCTGAACAAATTTTTGGACCCAGCTGTTCGAACCCGTATTCTTCCGGACGAGAGTCGAACGCTCTTCCAGCTCTCTATCACCTGAGCTACATAGCTTTCCTTTAAAGTGCGTGCCTGAAGGACCTCTGGTTATGTGAAGGGGGAGGGAGTAGGAGGATATTGTAAGGACATAAAACAAATTCAGAAACTCGAAAAAAGTAAGAACAGCTCAAACTTAAAACTAAGAAACACGTTAATAGAAATTCAGTGTTAAGCCCTCCCCCTCCACCCCCCCCCCCCCCCCCAACCCCTTCATTTGCTTTCATTTTTAAGGCGACGGAGGAGGTGTTTTGATGCTTATGTGTGTGTGTGTGTGTGTGTGTGTGTGTGTGTGTGTGTGTTTGTGTGTGTGTGTGTGTGTGTGTGTGTGTGTGTGTGTGTGTGTGTGTGTGTGTGTGTGTGTGTGTGTGTGTGTGTGTGTAGTCGGCAGTACTGAATAAGAAAAAAAATAATACACGTATGCACGGTTTGGCTTGTTTGCGTCATCTTTGTGTGTGTGTATGTGTGTAAACAGTGACCTCTCAGAACCATTCCCCATTCGTAACTCAGAACCCTGACCAGACCTTCCCTTGCAGCCACTGCGGTCGAACCTGCCTGTCCCGGATTGGCCTCCGCAGTCACGAAAATGCCTGCAGACGACGTCGGCAAGCCATATAGAATCTTCGTTCGCGAAGTCAAGCCATGATGATGGTATGTGTGTGTGTGTGTGTGTGTGTGTGTGTGTGTGTGTGTGTGTGTGTGTGTGTGTGTGTGTGTGTGCGTGCGTGCGTGCGCGCGTGCGTGCGTGCCTGCCTGCCTGCCTGCCTGCCTGCTTGTGTGTGTGTGCGTGTGCGTCGGTGCGTGCGTGTGTGTGTGTTTGTGTGTGCCTGCTTGTGTGTGTGTGTGTGTGTGCGTGCGTGCCTGCTTGTGTGTGTGTGTGTGTGTGTGTGCGTGCCTGCTTGTGTGTGTGTGTGCGTGCGTGGGGGCGTGCGTGCGTGCGTGTGTGTGTGTGTGTGTGTGTGTGTGTGTGTGTGCGTGCGTGTGTGTGTGTGTGTGTGTGTGCGCGTGCGTGCGTGCGTGCGTGAATGTGTGTTTGTAATGGAGGTGAGGCTGGGCCATGGAGGAGGTTCAGAAACTAGACTCAAATTTGACCAGGCCAAGTTACGAGTTCGTAGCAGTTTGACCAGTAAGGTAACACTCTCTTGGCTTGACTTCGCGAACGAAGATTTTTATAGGAGTTGCGGCCCACGACGTCTGCAGGCTTGTTCGTGGCTGCGGAGGCCAATCCGGGATAGGCAGGTTCGACCGCAGTGGCTGCAGGGGGAGGTATGGCCAGGGTTCTGAGTTGCGGCATCTCTGTTTTTTCTCCTGAGCCGCTTGTCCTTAAGGCTAGCTCTGCGAGAGTCCTCAAAGGAGACAGCTGCCTTGTAAATGGTGGAGCGCCAGGTGTCACGGTCCACAGCAAGCGAAGACCACTGGTGGTGGTCGATTTGGCAGGCACTAAGTGACTTCTTGAGACAGTCTTTGTATCTCTTCTTTGGTGCCCCTCTGTCACGGTGTCCAGTAGCAAGCTCGCCGAACAGGGTGATCTTTGGTAGGCGATGATCCTCCATCCTGGAGACATGCCCCGCCCAGCGGGGTAACACTACTTGCCACGTAATACCTCTTTACTGCCGGCAAACACAAAATGACACCAAAGAATTCATGGAAAATACAACGCCAGATAAAACCAGCCAATATGCATGGATACAAACAAAGCCAGCAAGAGGAAAATATAGCGTATACGTGTCGTGCGTGGGAGTGTACACGCACTTACTCAGTCAACCCCACAGGCATGGGATGATCGTTAGCTTAGTTGATCACTCTAAAGAGCGAATCGACCCACAGTTCCGACTCCAAGTACAAGGCTGGCAGAGGCTCTTGAAAATCTACGCCTCTTGCGGACCGAAACTGGCTCCAGCCTCAGACTGAGGGAGTTGTTTTCTCATAAAAATCGGCCTACGACTATACATAGGCCCTATACACGTAAAATCGTAAGCTGGTAGGGGGTGAGGGGGCGGGCGGGGGGGGGGGGGGGGGGGGGGAGGTGTGGGGTGGGGTGGGGTGGGGGAGAGTGTCTAACGGCACATATTATTAACCTCACTGCACCAGTGGACGTGGGCTGTGTTCTTGGAATCTTTGTAAATTGAACGCCCAAGATCCCCAGCCGTCAAAAGACCATGCTCGGCTACAAACTACAAACTAGCTTCAGCAAGAGGTATAGGTCCTCATGAGCCCCCGCAACTGCGGGGGCTCATGAGGATCTATGCCTCTTGTAGTTGGCTGCTTATCGGGTTTTTTCCTCGGCACTCAAGAGGTTTATATTTTTATAATTATTACTTGTAAAATCCCACTCCCCCCCCCCCCTTCCCCCCCCCCCCCCCCACCACACACTCAACTTTGTCGCTGTAGATAAGTCTTATGATAGGTGTTGACGGAGAGGGTAGGGTATGTGTATTTAGGCAGTTCTGATCCGTGCTAAAACAGGGACAGATGTTCATGCATGCGCATCCCACCTGTAGCCTTTGGAAAAGAGTACACATACGACTGCCCCCCTCCACCCAGCCCAAACTCGGCAGCTGCATCGAACCGCTTTCTTTAATTTCCTCAAAAAGTGTCGGGTTTCCACTCCGCTAATTACGGGGGGCCACGTCGCTGACAGAACTGCAAGTCGGCAGATATGTATACCATCTTCAAACTGCATGACGATCTGCTAAATTCTTGTTAAACCCCTACAAAGAAAGAAAAAGGCTTTAAAAGGACAAGTATAACACGTGACAATACATTGTGTTGCGCTTGGCCTTTTTAAACGTGTTTCATACTTTGTCTTTGTTGGGAGTTTTAGTTTGCATTTTGCGCGCTTGGTAGTCACCATTCACGTTTATCACACACGATACAGCGGGAGATGGGTTAGCCATGATAGTTCAAGGGTAGTGCCAGATTAGCTTGGCGCCTTCACAGGCGCCAAGCTAATCTGACACTACCCTTGAACTAACATGGCCGATAATAGAAACCTTCCGATATTTCCATCGGTATTTTGTCAATTTGTATTTCGCCAGTTCCGGACAGCGTGAGCCAGTTAGTGAGGCCTGCATGCACACTGGTTGTCTCCCTCGAGTCGCTACCGATAATAATAATAATAATAATAATAATAATAATAATAATAATAATAATAATAATAATAATAATAATAATAAAGGAGACTTTTGTTGTTAAGCGCTTATTCTAAAAGTAGCTCTGAGCTATAAGCGGTAGCGAACCGAGTGAGACAACCAGTGAGACTGAAAGTAAGCCTATTTCGTCATTGATTCTTTCTTTCTTTACATTTATCGATTTATTTCTTTCTTTTCACTCGGGCGCGTATATCGATGACATTTCTTGAGTGTTTCTCTTCACATTCACATTCCAGAATTAGTTTGAAGACGTTTTCTGTTGTTTAGGTCACAGAATTAGACTGACAGACTATAAGTTTCCACATTTAGCGACATGTTGTCATTGCTGTTTTTAAGATACATTCCATCAACGCTGCTGTACTATTAATGTGTTTCAATGGGGCTTTATGCACGCTTCAAATACTGCCAGCGTAGTTGAAAAGCAAAGACCCCGTGACCCCTTTACGGCCATGTTAGCTTAAAATCACTTTTCTTGAGACCGCCTCCCGTCTGCTAAGAGACGAAGATCCTCATGGACACGCGCAGCTTGCAGTTGCTCATGAGGATCTATGCTTAGCGTTTTTCTGGTCCTGTTGGCCGTCCGTTGACCTTCACTTGCCGAGAAAAAGTGAACATGACCCAACTGCAAGAGACATAGATCCTCATGGGACCCCGCGTCTGCGGGGGCTCATGAGGATCTATGCCTCTTGCTGAGACCAATTTGTATCCTTGCTTCTTGGACGATGTTGGCTTCTGGTCGTTGAATGAACCAAGATATCAGAAACACAAACGTACGTACAGTGGCAGGGAAGGGGTTAAAAATTGTACAGCCGTCAGTGGATGTATTATCCCAGTGTTGTTTCGGGTCACCGCGCAATGTCATGCAGTTGACGTCATAGTTTTGAGTGTACCTAGCCATACCTTCGCAACAGGGCCTAACACAACAGAAGACGGCATTCGATTGTTTGTTAAGCGTACGCTTTTCAGTGTTCCTATCATTGTTATAATCCCACGGGGATTGCGTGTTCAGTTGCACAGACACGGGATGATCGTACCTCTTAACACGGGTAGTAGCACTCTGTCACTGCTACCCGTATTAAGAGGTGAGCAATGACGCAATGATCTTCCTGTGCCTGTGTTCCGCGGCTGAATTTCAGTGCTTGTTATGATAGTCCAAAGGCCATAACCAACGACTTTATATCAAGTCAGTCAGCGCGGATAATCCCTTCTGAAATGCACGCTTGTTTCAATAAAGTACTCGAGCGCGTCCAGATTTTACCATAACAAGTTTCAATAGAAGCTCAATTGCCGAACAAAGTAGACAGCATACCTTTACACTGCTATGAAAGCTTTGCCGTTACCTCCTCTAAACATGTTATGTGGTTTAAGCCAGCTCTCCCTACCCACCCACGCACCCACCCCCACCCCCACCAACCCCAACCCCTTATCTGCAAGAGGCATAGATTCTCATGAGCCCTCAGGGGCTCATGAGAATCTATACCTCTTGCTTGCACGTCATGAATCACTAGCATGGGCTTATAAGAATTTTACCTGTTGCTGTTATATAATTTAATGGTAAGTATTGCTAGCGCGGAATAACCTCACTGAAGATATATTACATTTTCTGACAATACTTTCACAACGGAAACCATTTAGATCTATGTCCTCCCCTGACGAGGGTTACACACAAGAACGTGTAACTTAAAATAAAAGATTCTTAGCCAAAGTTTGCTGAGAGCAAAAATCGGTGTTATTTACAAATATGTCCCTCAGGCGAAGTTAAAACTCTCTCTCGAGTGTGTGTAACTATTCACATTGGTATCAAATAAGGTCTTAACTATATCACTGTCAGTTGTCGCAGATTGTTTTCCTCACGAAATCTCAACGTTTAAGACCCCAGCCATCCAAGGAACATAGATACAAAGCTGTGTCAACAAGGGACTCATAAATCTTTATGAGCCCCCGCGACCGCGGGGGCTTATGAAGATCTATGTCTCTTGCGGTTGGATCGTGTTCATTTCTTTCTCGATAGTGAAACTCTCCCACAACAAAAAAAAAAAAGTGCCACGTACATCTGTGTCCCGCCTTCTCCTCGGAAGAGATTAACTGCATAACTGGTCAGACTGATTTTTGCGAGATGAACTACTTGCGCAAAGTTTGATCACTGACAAAAATCGGAACTATTTTATGTCTACCTCCCGCGGGCGAAGTTTCGACACACGAATGTGTAACTATGTTCAGATCTCAAGATAACATTCTCTAATATCAGTGTTCCTATCATTCCTACCGTGTGTGTGTGTGTCGTGTGCGTGGGGCACTCGTGTCGCCCCGTGCAGAGGACTTGAGTTGACTGAGGTGGGAAAAAGGAACGACACACCGGATTACTACATAGGAGAAGGCAAACACTAACCGGGGACCATGGCTTCTTTACCCGGACGCATTGCTGAATTGTAAGTTGTAACTGTTTGCCATTTGCATTATTTATTTTATAGGTTAAAACTGTGTGTGTGTGTGTGTGTGTGTGTGTGTGTGTGTGTGTGTGTGTGTGTGTGTGTGTGTGTGTGTGTGTGTGTGTGTGTGTGTGTGTGTGTGCGTGGAGGAGGAGGAAGTGGGGGGGGGGGGTCATGCCTTTAATAAGTCACACATGAGGGAACACGCATTTCATTGCTGATCATGAACCGTTGTACATTAATACAGTAAGAGAAGAATCCAACGGAGAAAGAAACACACATAGAAAAGCCAGTTACAACACAATTTACATTTGTGTTGTAACTGTCTAACTAAGCGTGTTTCTTTCTCCGTTGGGTTTTTCTCTGCATTTTACACGCTCGGCAGTCAACCTTTTTGGTCTTGATTTTTATATAGACAGTCAAATTCGGAAATAACAAATCGCTAGGTCACACAATTTTTTTTTTTTTTTTTTTTTGGTTATATCCGAAATTTGTTATAAACGAAGAAATTTACATATGAAGAGTGCTGTCGGGACCTTAGAAAAAAGTGTTGTTGTAGCCGACTTGTTATTACCGACATTGTAATAAGGGCAGTAGACTGTATATAAACTTATTATATAAACTGACTGGTTGCCGTCCATTGTCACTCCGGTGCCGTTCACCTTAACCCTTTTAGCCCCACGGGTGCTTTTCTCAAATTTTGGAAGTATTACTGGACGACTGTGTACCAGTTACCGGAGGTGGATTGATCATGATAATTCAAGGTTAGTGCCAGATGAGCTTGGCGCCTGAAGGCGCCAAGCTCATCTGGCACTACCCTTGAGTTATCATGATCAATCCATCTCCTGCTGCAGTGTCCTGGGGCTAAATGGGTTAAACCCGAACTTAGCAAACTGACTGAAACGGTACTTGTGGTGTTGGGCTTGTGAACTGAAAAGTATGTTTTAAGAGAAATTTCAATTCCTTTGACACTAAAGGTTGACTGACATGGAACTTACCTTTTTCAGTGTTTTGCACTGATATCAATAACAGACTCAAGGGTCAAGATTTATTCATATTTAGCTCATTTGCGGCTAGCCGCAACCGGATACGCGGCTTAATGCCGCGTATCCGGATGCGGCGAGCCTCAAATGAGTTAATACGAATAATTGCCGTGAAATTTTAGCAGGCTTGTGAACTATCCTGTCTCATATCTTCGCTTCCTTTTAAGGGTGAACGCGCCGTACACACAACACACATCTATTATTTATTCTGGTTTAACTGGTTTCGCGTACAGCTGACGTCAGTGTTTGTCTACCGTGCGTAAAGTTTTAATACTGAAGTTTAATGTCAGTGGAGCTTTTTCCGTGTGCAAACTGTAAAACTAGCCGTCTTTTACTGGTCAGTGAAAGTGACTGGTTTTAATTACACTCGAACGGGTGTGGTGTACCAGCATTAAAGTTTGGTAAAACTTTTGTCGTCGTTGTTGTTGTTGTTGTTGTTGTTGTTGTTGCTGTTGTTGTCGTTGTTATTTGGATACATCAGCGAGGCCGAGAGGGGGATCTTGACGACTGGGCATCCCAGGATCTCCATACACTTCGCCCAGGCTTGCGCACTGGAGAGGTCACTCCAGTGACTGACCCAGCAAGCGCATACTCCCATTGTCTTTCGAGACAGGATGCTGCCGAACATTGTTGCTGCTGTTGTTGTGTTGTTGTTGTTGCTGCTGATGACGTTGTTGTTATTGTTATTGTTGTTGTTTTCGTCGTCGTCGTCGTTATGTTGTTTATGTTGACTAGAACATTCTACGTTGGCATCGTCGACCAAGTTACATTCCATATATTGACAATTTTTCTGTCTTATAAAAAGAAGTATTTAGCCATTTCACTGCCGAGAAAAACCGAAGACAATAGTACAACTTCAAGAGACATAGATCCGCATGAGCCCCCGCAACTGCGGAGGCTCATGAGGATCTGTGCCGCTAGCTGACATCACGTTCTTTGTACGGCTGGGGCTTTATGGTGTTAAAATAACGAGGGTTTCAGAAACGCTATCTGTGTCTAACAGACAGGAAGATATTTGAACAGGATGAGGAAAATACAACCTGTAGGTGTGTAAAAATGTTGAGTGGGTGTTAGTTGAAAGGAACGTTGAGGAGACCGGTTTATGCTAATTAACCCTTTTCAGCACAGCTAACACTTCAACAAGAGCCAACACTACAACAAGATGTTTGATCATAATAATAATCGTTCAACTTCGTGGATGGTGTCAGAACATCTGTGCGCTTGTCTTCTTGAATGTATGATAAATGTCGACCGTGATGGTTTAAGGTAAGTGCCAGGATAGCTTGGCGCCCGGAGGCGCCAAGCTATTCTGGCACTAACCTTAAACCGGCCATCACGGTCGATCCGTCTTTTAAATTTTGTCGATAGAATGAAAAGAAACAGCAAACAAATCCTATTCAGGATCTGCGTCGAATCGCTTAAAAGCAAAGCTGGTTCTAAGTAGCAAGTTTTATTTTCAACCGCTTCCCAGAAAAATATATAAGCAAATGTCATCGGGCCGACGTCGGCCGCAGTTGGCCCGCGCACGGCTGATGATCTTTTGTTGATAGCTTGCTTATTCGTGTTAGCTTCTAAACTGAGAACCTGGCGAAGAGTTGTGTGTAGGTAATAAGCAAGGGTGTATTCAGGTGTATGCTAAGTTTAGAGTCGTTTGATCCACAGACAGTCAGTTTGTTATTAATTTTGTCCGGCAAACATTCAGTGAGACAATCAGTCAGTCAGGCAGTCTGTCAGTCAGTCAGTAGGACAATCAGTCAGTCAGTCAGTCAATTAGAATAGTCAGTCAGTTAGAATAGTCAGTCAGTCAGTCGGTCACTCAGTCAGTTATTCATTCAGTTAGACGGTCAGTCAGTCGGTCAGCCGGTCAATGGGTCAGTCAGTCAGTCGGTCAGTGAACCACTCATTCAGTCAGTCAATAATTCAGCCAGTCGGTCGATTAACCGTTCTACTATGTAAGCATGCAGTTTAACAAATAAATGACAGCAGGTAATGTTGTTGCTGTTACTGTTGTTGTTTTTGTTGTTGTTATTGTTGTTGTTATTGTTGTTGTCGTTGTTGTTAGTCAATAGTGGTGGTGGTGAAGGTCTTGTTCATGTTCTTGTTTCTGAGCTATTTTCGAACAGGAGAAAACTAGATCTGCAAAACTGTCAGGTGAAATCTAATCAATCAACGAGGCTAAATATATTATCACACGTAGATTTTTACGGCTCACTAACATAATTTATGCACCTTTCATTTAAACCTTTAGGTGTCTAATTTTTTTTAAACTTTATTGTTCCCCGCTCTGAAATATAGGCTGCCTTACTGTGTGACAAGGAGAGGGTGTGTCACCGCAGGGCACCGCCGCCTGTCAACATGATCTGCCTACGATCTGAGTTAAAGGATTTTTTTTTTTTTTTCTGATTCGGCTGAGTACAAATTCTGTATACAATCTGTTCCCATAACACCAGGATACAAAGGCGGTTATCCTGTTTCAAAACACATTAGATCACGACCAGCAGGCAAGCAGGTGCCCATTCACTGCTAGGACTGCATGCCGAACACCCGCCAGCTGTAATAGGCATAGACCCTCATGAGCCCCCGCAGCGGTCGGGGTGGCTCATAAGGGTCTATACCTCTTGCTGGTAACACGTATATCCATGTCCCTCAAGTAGGCCTGATAGAAGGTATTCAGCTTGCTATTTTGTTGTTGAGATTTTAGATATTTCATTCACGTATTGCCTCTTGCAGAAAAGGACACCCCTTTCACCGACGACACAAACTGAACACCACCCATATGCAAGAGGCATAGATCCTCATAAGCCCCCGCAACTGCGGGGGCTCATGAGGATCTATGCCTCTTGCTGAAACCATATTGTAAGAAATGTCCCTTTGACGTCAGGAGATAATTGAAATTGAATTTACAATGATTTTTTTTTTTTTAATATCTGCGTCCACTGACAGTGAATTAATGTAACCTCTGCACCTGCTTGCCTGTTGGTCGTGATCTAATGTGCTTTGAAACAGGATAACCGCCTCTGTATCCTGGTGTTATGGGAACAGATTGTATACAGAATCTGTACTCAGCAGAATCAGAAAAAAATAATCCTTTAACTCAGATCGTAGGCAGATCATGTTGACGGGCGGCGGTGCCCTGTGGTGACACACCCTCTCCTTGTAAGGCAGCCTATATTTCAGTGCGGGGAACAATAAAGTTTTAAAAAAAAATAGACACCAAAAGTTTTAAAGTAAAGCTTTGAAAGTGTTACGGCAAGTGTGAACGAACAGTGCAGCGGAAAACCCCAAACACACAGGCGTTTGAGGCTAAATTGTTGCTCACATACAAACAAATAGATAAAAGTCATAATGTCGCACATTACATAATTACATTCCCGTGCCGTTTGCGGTAGTACTCCCCAGACAGACCCACTCGCCACAAGTATACTTCTATTCAAATCAGATGCTTAGCATCTCATATGAATAGAAGTGCACTTGTGGTGTCCTGCTGGAGTGGGTGTTTTTTTTTTATATATATATTTTTATTTTTGTTATTTTTTATTTTTTTTTTTTTTGGGGGGGGGGGGCGTGGGGGGGGGGGGCGGGGAGTACACCCACAACAGTACGGATGGGTATATTACACCAACACATAGAAATTAAACCACTTTTCTGATTGAATGGTCAGATCTTGAGACCTCTGGCTGCTATCTTTATTAAAACACTGAACCTTGTGGTTGAAATAATGAAAATAAATGCAGTGAAAAAAAGGTGTTGTCTGCTGAAGGCTACAATCGCTGTTCTTCGGAATGTTCACGATGTGAAAGTCACACATCGAAAGCGCGGCTTAGCTGATACAGTTGACGTTATTTTGAGTTCTATGTCATTGTAGGACAAGAACGCAAGAGAGATGTCGCAATTAAAGAAGAAAAATGCAAAGAATGACGTCAAATGAATGTTGTTGGCGGCGACAAAGACAGGCCTCGCTTCTCGCGTGACCGTTCAGTTCATCTGAGTATAATTATAGTGAATTACAGTTCTGGATACAAGTCTCGAGAGCTCGTGTAAATGTATGATGTTAATATGTCGTGTAGGGGTGTAGGGGGGCTCTGGATAGAGGTAGCACCTTTGCTGTTCGGCAGCTGCGTCCTACATAGGACGGACGGGCATCACTGGTCCTCATCCATCTCCTTAATCTCTCTCGTGTTGGCTCCAAGCGCCACACCCTGGCAAACCACCTCAGCTGGTGGGCTAAACCACGTGAGGGGATGGTGTTCACATTGCACCACTAGGCGGATGAGCTGTTTCTGACAGCCAACGGCTAGAGGACGGAGGAGATCAGGTTGGATCCAACGGCCAAATGTGGGGGAGTAAACCCTTCAAATCAGGAGTGGAGCCCCGAAGGCAGACAGTTGCCTGTATTCACGCACTGTTCTGGCAGCTCCTGCAGCCAAACTGGTGCCAAACGTACTGCTTTGCATTCCTTTGGATACATCAGCGAGGCCGAGAGGGGGATCTTGACGACTGGGCACCCCATGATCTCCATACACTTTGCCCAGGCTTGCGCCCTGGAGATGTCACTCCAGTGACTGACCCAGCAAGCGCATATACTCCATTGTCTTCCGAGACAGGATGCCAAACAATATGTCGTGCTCGTCAGTGATAGCGTGTGTCTTGGTGCCAACACGCACGAACGTTCGAGTAGTCAGCAAAATACGCACATTGATTTTATCTGCTTGTTAGTGCCAATAGAAAAGCTTTTGCATAATAGTTCTATTACGCAGAATGAACGTTTGCCCGTTGAAAGCCTAATATGTACGCATCTAGTGCGGAAGCAAACAGATATAACTATAAATGAATTATCAAAATAAACGCAGGCTCTCTAGAATTGCTTGTTAGCACCAGTTAATAACCATAAAGCTAGCGTGTTGTTGCCAATAAGCAAGATTTTGCCTACTTGCACTAACGCGACATATAAATACTAATGGAATCACCCAACCCTGATTACAAACATGTAGATCCCTCGACCACTTTATTATGGCACCAAATCTTAAGCCCACGACAAATACATAGCACGATGTACATGTCCCACATCTCTAGGCTTGCCTCGCCTATCGCTTCAGTATGGTTTATGTTACGATGCACACTTAAGGCGCCAAGCTAATCTGGCACTGCCTATATTAAGCTTTCAATTATCAATTCATCATATGCACCTAAGTTGTCGTCAGAACACTTTAAAATTATACCCAGTTGAGTGGAAAATTGCTTTCTATATCTCTATCTTACTTATACTTGTAGTACGTGTACGTGTTGGTTGGTTGGTTGGTTGGTTGGTTGGTTGGTTGGTTGGTTGGTTGGTTGGTTGGTTGGTTGGTTGGTTGGTTGGTTGGTTGGTTGGTTGGTTGGTTCGGGTTTAACGTCCACAGCACCGAGGTGATCATGGACGGCCCTGACGGGCGGGTTATGGGGGACAGGGAAATCTATCGCCTATGGAGTACGACCTGAACACTGATCGACTCAGGCGCACTCCAACTGTGCCACTTTGATTTACCAGGACCTTTCAACGGACATGCTATTGAACAAATCCGTTTTTTTCCCCTGGATACCGGGGCCGGGACGGGATTCGAACCCATGACCCGGCGATTCCCTTCGCTCTCCTGCTCCGACGTTTAACCGCCTGAGCTATTTCGGACTCGTGTTGAGATCTAAGATCTGTTTATCGGGGTGGGGGGGGGGGGTGGAGGGGGGGACCATAGCAATGTGCGTCTGGATTGCTAACTGCTGCTATTACGTGGGCGATCAGCCACATGCAACGTAAACGTAATTATACAACGAAGACTTTTAAATCAGATCTATTCAATAATAGATCCCTTTTGTAGTTGATTACAGTCAAAAACCTGTGGTGTAACCCAGTTCAAAGCAGTCGACACCCTTGGCTGCTCAAGTCTGACCTACTGACACGAACGTTGAAAAGATCTGAGGTGCGCAGTAGATGTTACTGGAGCCTAGCTATATTATATTCTAAGTAGTTTTGCTGAGCAAGCCAGGCCCCAAAAACTCAGTGAGCATACAGCTACTGGGCCGTGGGTCGACCGCAGTTGGCCCGTGCACGGGCCAACTGCGGCCGACACTCGGCCCGAGGACTTTCTGCGCACTGGGAAGTGAGTGACACAAGTCCTCTTGGACGGATAATGATTTTGGCTCCTGTTTCTGTCCTAATCTCTTTAGACGCTTTTACGGATCCGTCGGTGGCGGGCACAGCTGGACAAAGGTCTTCGGGCCGAAGTGGGTCGTAGCTGGCCTGCGCGCAAATGCGCGCGGGCCAGCGACGGCCCACGACGGCCCGAGGACCTTTTGCGCTGTAGGTAGTAACGCCAGAAACAAACCTGAGCTGCTATGGCAAAGCCTAGGTGTATGTCAGTTATTTATCTGCCGCAGTATGCTATCTATCTACCTCAATTGTGAATATCCATATTACCCCAGGCAGTCTAAGCTGGAGAGACCAGGGACCTCCTCTGTCTAAGGTTCATCGGGATTAAACTGAGTTCAGTTCACTTCAGTTCAGTTCGGTCAAGATTGTGATCTCGCTGCGCTCATAATCCCATACTGGAATTAAACTGAGTCGACCCCTAGCCGTAAGAAGAAATGATTCTCATGAGCCCCCAGACCCCTCCACCCCACCCCCTCCTGTCCACCCTAACCTACAGCCCTCCAAACCAAGTAAATTATAACTCATTCAGGGATATTTCCCAAATTTTACAGGTGTCATCTAATGATTATGCACCAGTTGCAGGAGATGGATCGACCATGATAATTCAAGGGCAATGCCGAAAGGCGCCAAGCTAATCTGGCACTACCCTTGAATTATCATGGTCGACCCATCTCCTGCGTCAGGGCTGAATGGGTTAAACCTTTTCAATATTTACGCGTCGTTTCCGCTGAACGGTATCGTCAGTAGTAGTAAACAGGATTAAGCATAAAACAACTTTAATTTTTCGGTTCCGTTTGTTTGTTTGAGTGTTTGTCTGTCGGTCTGTCTGTCTGTCTGTCTATCTGCATGTCCGTCTGTCTGTCTGTTTGTTTGTTTTGTTTTTTTTTGCTTGCTTGTTTGTTTGTTGCTTGCTTTTTTATTATTTGTTTCTTTGTTTCTTTTTATTTTTTATTTATTAATTTTTGTTTGTTTGTTTGTTTGTTTGTTGGTTTTTTTTGTTTGGTTTGTTTCTTTGTTTGTTTCTTTGTTTTATAGAACTAAGTATGTTATATTATGAGACTTAGTTATCATTGATGTTTTTTCTCTTCATATTTCAGCCGGATATGTATGCCGATGACAGTAGAGGAGGTAAGTGGTACAAGGTCGCTGTCTCCCTAGTTATATGTACACATCATTTGAGAAGCCCCTCAAACTGAGAGTGGTAACTGTGTAAATTCGCACTCCTGTCATAAGCACTATACATCGTTTGTATTGTCACTAACACGCCACCTGACAGGCACTTGACAAACATATCACTGAAAAATAGTATTACCCCGCACCCTCAAACCCCCCCCCCAACCCCCCTACCACCCACCCCCACTGTCATTCCCCGATAGGTGCGAGGTATAGATAATAGAACTGCTGCTGATGACTTTTTTAAATGATAGAACTGTTGCTGATGATGGTTTTTTTTTTTTTCTTTCTTTCTTTCTTTGTTTTTTTTTTTTTTTTCTTTCTTTTTTTTTTCTTTTTTTTCTAGTATAAAACGGCGCAGCTATGGTCCCTAGCAGAGGGCAGTAAACACGAGACCGGAGGAGGGGAGGGTATTGAGATCCTTGTCAACGAAATGTTCAACGACGACACCCCCGAGTACCTCCCCGACGAGCCCCTGGTGGCAGGGGGAAAGGTCTACAAAGAGGGGAACTTCACGCATAAAATCTACCGTTTTAAAAGGTACGCCGCTTGCTGTCTGAACCAACACAATCAAGGCGCCCCGAATCAACAGCTGCGGATGTGTCGTAAAGCGTTTGCCTGTGGCAACGCTATACGACACTTCCGCAGCTGTTGATACGGGACGCTACGAATGAGTTAACCCCCCCCCCCCCTTCCCCCACCGTGCATGCAGCCGCCAGAACTGTTTACAGTACCGGTGGCTACATGTACAAAGGGGATAATTTTCTTTTTCAACAGGTTGTTGGGTTTTTTTCAAAGCAGAATTATCTTTCATACATCACATAATAATAATAAGCATATCTACACGTTAAGGTTTGTGAAAATGCTCAACAAAAACATAAGCTTACCCTTCTTTCAATTCGTTTCGTTTCGTTGGTTTGGCATGATTTTGTGATTATACGTGAACTTCCTGGCGGTACTCTACGTCCTCACTGTAGACTGTAATCACGTTTTGCTATCGTGTGCGTAAGCACTACACAGCGGACTCTTAAAAGGTTTTATTCCCGAATGTCCACCACTACCCCCCTACCCCCATCCCCCCCCCCTCCCTCATCTCATTCCCCCCCCCCACCCCCACTCTCCCCCCCCCCCCCCCCGCGCCCCTTCTCTCGGACAAAATCTTCATTTTTCTGAGCACATTTTCAGTAAGATTTCAGTATTTGTAGCTTATGTGAATTTTACTGTTTTGACCTTTTCAAGAGTCTGTAGACATAATTATGCCTTAACGACTTGTACGACATGTTAGCCTGAACTATGTTTAATATATATTTACACCTTGTCTTAAACTTTTTTTTTTTAATTTGACTGGCCAGATTTGTTTACCCTTCCCGCCGTGAGATGGCCTTAGCCGCCAGCTCGGCGTTAAACCCAAATAACTAAATAACTAACTGTAATCAACTTTGAGAACTGCCGTCTGTGACTTGCGTATCTAAAATGTATTATGATTATTACGTGTACTAAGAAAACGAATTTTTGTTTCGATTTCATGCAGCAAGGTCCCAAAGTTCGTTCGCCTACTGGCCCCGAAAGGATCTCTAGAAATGGAGCACAAAGCCTGGAATGCCTTTCCCTATATCAAAAGTATTGTAACGGTAAGTGCTTTCTATGAACATTTTCAAAACTACAGAATAAAAAAAATATATAAAAAATTAAACAACACTTTTAACTTTTCACTGAAAAACGTGTAACTTTTCACTGAAGAAATTGAGCAAACAGCGCATATATGCGCATGGCATAGATTCTCATGAGCCCCCGCAGTTGCGAGAGCTAATGAGGATCTGTGCCTCTTGCTGGGATTATTTTGTGTCAGTATTTCTTTGACGGTTATCTCATTCGCGGCCAGCCGCATCCGGATGCGCGGCTTATGCCGCGCATCCGGATGCGGCTGGCCGCGAATGAGTTAACAAAGACTTCATGTGATAAGCACAATCTGCGACTACTGGCTCTCAGCGAAGGGGTTGGTGTGGTTGTGTTTCAGCCTGTTCTGGTCTTTGTTGGTTTTTATTTGTTGCATCTTACATACAACCTTTCGGTCTGAGTTTCAAACCGCAGTGAGATGGACTTAGTCGCCTGCTCGGCATTAAAACCAAATAACTAACTAACTAAATGACTTTCAAAACTAATACAGTAAAACCTCGCAAACACCTTTTTTTTTTTTTTTTGCGAGAAAAGAAATGGTGTTAAAAGGCAAGACCTTCATCACGTGTTGAAGGGCAAAAAGTGTCACCTGCCATTAAAGACCATCATTCAGGTGACTGCGGACACCTGATTGATCTTCTTGAATAACAGATGGTGGTCGTTCAAAACAGGTTATGCTGTAATGAAAAATGCACCTGGGGGGTGGGCATCAATGAAGTCTGTGGAGATGGTTCAGTCATGACAGCTCAGGGGGGGATCAGTTACCTCGAGTGGGAGGAGGGGGGGGATTCCAACTCAAACTTTCTGTGTGAAACCTTGAACCTGACACAAAAGACCTCCCCGACGCTAAAGAGGTGTGGGGGGGGGGTGCGCGCGGGGGTGGGGGGTGGGGTGGGGGGGAGGTGTTGCACCCAAAAAGAGACTTTGTTTTAGAATTTTAAAGAATTTTGGGTCTGGGGGTTTGAGGGGGGAAACCCCGGATTCCCTCCCTCCCCCCCCCCCCCCCCGAGATCCGCCCCTACAGTTTAAGGCAGTACCAGGTTAGTTGCGATTAGCCACTGTCGTGTAGATGTTAACTCATTGTGCCCGAGGTACGAAATACCCACATTTTGGAGTTATCTTCTGAGGACTGCATTACAGTTCTGGAGGCAGATCGACCATGATAGTTCAAGGGTTAGGGCAGAATAGCTTGGCGCTTATAGGCGCCAAGCTACTCTGCCACCACCCTTGAACTATCATGGTCGAGCCATATCTTGCTGTGGTGTGTCGCGGGCAGAATGAGTTAAGACTGTACGTCATTGTGTGTGCTAACGGTCGTATCACAGGCCAGCACACATCTGTCTTGTGAGTGTTCCGTCCTGTGAAGGCAAAAAGGTAGTAAGTCCACTTTGTTCAAAAGCGAGATTTTCATTGTAATACAATGAGAATCTTGCTTTTCGCCAAAATAGACTGAATGTCTTTTTGCCTTCACAGGACGGAACACTCAAATATTATGATCATGATGTTAATATTCCCTTTATTTGGACGTGTGCTCTGTTTCAGAATCCCAAGTTCATGAAAGAAGATTTCTTCATTTACATCGAATCTTTTCACGCTGCGGACACAGGGGATCAGGAAAACGTGAGTCCTCTATAAATGTAAATTAATATGTCAGACTTTTATAGGTGAACTTTTATAATGCATATATAGATTAGATTATTACGTTTCAAGTTTAAGGAGTTTGTTTGTTGTTTTGTTTGTTTGTTTGTTTGTTTGTTTGTTTATTTGTTTGTTTGTTTGTTTGTTTGTTTGTTTGTTTGTTTGTTTGTTTGTTTGTTTGTTTGTTTGTTTGTTTGTTTGGTCTAAAATCACCAAGATGTGAAGAGGTTAAATAAAATTCAATCATTCTTTGACTCCTCTAAAACCAGCATCATTGTCTTATGGCATACCCACGATAACAATACAGGTGCGATTCTCTTTCCTTTTGTATGACTGAATCATTAACCCCATCAATGCCGAGAAGAAAATGAAGACGATCCAACTGCAAGAGGTATATATCCTCATGAGCCCCTGCTTTTCGGGGGCTCATGAGGATCTATGCCACTTGCGGAGACCGATTTGTATCCACGTCCTTTGTACGGCTGTGACTTCTGGTCATTGAATGGACAAAGATTTCAGGAACAAAGTAGGAGTCCAGTGGCAGGGAAGGGTTAGGTTTTATTACGTTTACTTTTATCACATGAAATGTACACTACTTTAACCCTTTGCATGTCGGTAGCGGTTTTGTCACGACGATTCCTTAAGGAATGTCCCCTGTCCGCATTTTCATCTATTACAACACTATCCAACATCTTTTAACGATGAAGAATATTTTTTCTGATTTTCGTTATATCATATCATTATATCAATATATCATGTATATCAGTGCCTGTATACCATGATAATACACTTTTTGTGCGTGCGCGCGCGCGCGCGTGTGTGTGTGTGTGTGTGTGTGTGTGTGTGTGTGTGTGTGTGTGTGTGTGTGTGTGTGTGTGTGTGTGTGTGTGTGTGTGTGTGTGTGTGTGTGTGTGTGTGTGTGTGGGCGGGCAGCACAAATATTTCTACAATTTCCTGACATCACACAGACACAACAACTCTCTTAGCGGTGGGTCTTCAGTATCACTGACAAAAACTGCAGCCGATCCATACTGTAAAATTCCTTGGGAGCGTAACTTTAATACTGAAATGAAATGAAATTTTAAAAGTCATTTATTACTTACCACTCCGCTTGCGGGTATACTCTCCAAATAGACCCACTCGGGGAGTAAACCACAAGTACACTTCTATTCGAATAGATTGAAGTGTACTTGTGGGGTACTCATTCTCTTCGGAGTGTAAGCGTCTGATTTGAATATAAGTACTCTTGCTGTGTGCACCCCGGATAAGCATTTCATTTGAATAGAAGTGATCCTGTGGTGTATATTCCACAAGTGGGTCTATCTAGGGAGCACACCCTTAACTCATCAGCCCGAGGCACGTACTTCCCAAATTTTGGAGGGGTCATCTAACGAATTAGCTCCTGTTGCAGGAGATGGATCGACCATGATAATTCAAGGGTAGTGCCAGATTAGCTTGGCGCCGACAGGCGCCAAGCTAATCTGGCACTACCCTTGAATTATAATGGTCGACCCATCTCCTGCTGTAGTGCGTCAGGGCTGAATGGGTTAAACGGTACAGGTTTGTTTCAGACAAAAAGGGAATGAAATGATCTTCTATGTGGAAAAGGAAGCTTTTTTTCTTCTGAAGACGTTGAATCCCTATAAATATCGCTTGTGACTTCAGGTCCATGAACTGACGGAGGAGGAACTACAGCGGAGAGAGGTGTACCATATAGACATCACGGATAACGACGCCGTACCCAGAAGTGTGAGTTAACAGTCTGCCCTGTGAAAAGCAAATGACTGTATTCTATTTTTGTGAAAGGCGAAATTTTCATTGCATATCCATGATAATCTCGCTTTTCACAACAGTACATTTTTTGAGTCTTTTATTTTCACTGAGTAGCTGTGTGTATGTTTTGGTCAGTGTAAACGTCTGCGATTCTACAGTCACAGACCACAAATTTATATCGATACGATACGATACGATATGATATGATACGATACGATACTATAAGATACTATACGATACGATACGATACGATATTATACGATACGACACGATACGATAAGATATGATACGATACGATACGATACTATACGATACGATACGATACGATACTATACGATATTATACGATACGATACGATACGATACGATACGATATGATACGATACTATACGATACTATACGATACGATACGATACGATACTATACGATACTATACGATACTATACGATACGATACGATACGATATTATACGATACGACACGATACGATAAGATATGATACGATAACATACGATACGATACGATACTATACGATACTATACGATACTATACGATACGATACGATACGATACTATACGATACTATACGATACGATACGATACGATATGATACGATACTACACGACACTATACGATACTATACGATACGATATGATACTATACGATACGATACGATACGATACGAATACCGTTATTGTCCCAAGATGGGAAATTTGTTTGCAGCGGAATTTTTAAAACAGACGTAAAAACAACAAATGTGAAAATAAAACAAATAAATACATTTGACTGACTAGAACACACCGACCTATAACAGTGAGTATGTGCACGAATATATATAACAACACAACCATCTGTAATGTTAATAATATACACCTAGACAGAAAACTTGCTTAAAATCTAGCTGAGACGACACTACCTTATATCTGTTCTTTATTTATATCGGTTCTATATCTTTATCTGTGTTTGTGATTTTGGTTATTGTTTGTCGTGTGTTTTTTGGTTTTGTTCGTGGAAGGAAGGTTTCCTTCTTTCAGTTTACTGTTTACTGAGTTACTTCTTTTAACTCATTGTGCCCGTGGTACGAAATACTCACATTTTTTTTACTTATCCTCCAGAAGACTGCATTACAATTCAGGAGACAGATCGACCATGATAGCTCAAGGGTGGTGGCAGAATAGCTTGGCGCCTACTTCAGGAGACAGATCGACCATGATAGTTCAAGGGTGGTGGCAGAAAAGCTTGGCGCCTATAGGCGCCAAGCTATTCTGCCACCACCCTTGAACTATCATGGTCGAGACATATCTTGCTGCGGTGTGTCGCCGGCAGAATGAGTTAAATTGAGCGCGCTTAGTGTATAATTTCAATTGAGAACGGGGTCATTAAGTGATCATTTTCTTGTTGGTTTGTTGTCGTTGTTGATGTTATTTCGTTTTGTTTCGTTTCCTTTCCTTTCCTGTCCTTTCGTTCCGTTCCGTTTTCGTTGCCGTTTTTGTTTCGTTTCGTTTCGTTTCGTTTTGTTTAGTTTCATTCTGTTAGTTCTTGTTCTTGTTTTTGCTGCTTCCAATTCGTATCATGCGGTTCCTGTCTTGTTCCCAGGATTACAAGGAAGAGGCCGACCCTACCCTGTACCACTCAGAGAAGACAGGGCGTGGCCCTCTGCCTAGAGGCACAGTGGTACACGGTCAGCCGGGCGGGTGGACGGTAAGTACAGTCAAACCTCTCTAGGCTGCCACTTGCATAAAACATTCCCTTAACAATTAAAACAGACGATTCAGTCGTGGTACCATATAATAGTCTTCTGGATGTGTTCTTACCTGTTTTGCCGTTTTTGACTCTCACAAATGTAAGAGTACGTCGTAATTTACCGCAGTGCGTCGAAATTTGCTGCGATAGCTCATAACCTGCTGCGATACGTCACATTTCGTCATAATTTGACATCCTATGCGGTGTTCACTACGTGTGACGTTAAATCATGACGTATAGCAGCTGCCTGCAGTGTCAGTTGAAACCCCGCAAGAGACGACCATTTTTCACCCCTCATTCCATTCATTATCACCTTAACACTAACTACCAGTGGGCGCAGATTGTACTTCTGAAATCGTTGTAATTTCTAAGTCAGAGATCCACAGCCGCCAAAGGAACATGGATAAAAAGGGGATTCAGCAAGAGGTATAGATCCTCAAGAACCCCCGCAACTGCGGTGGCTCACGAGGATCTATACCTCTTGCAGTTCATTTTTTTTCTCTCCGCAGCAAAGAGACTTAATTGTATCAAGTACGCATGCATCTCTAAATATGTACTGGAAAACCTAATTAAGAATTGACTTCGAGCTATCACAATAAGTTCGTCTCCTGTATGGGTCATGGACCAACTTTGCCTTGACGCTACGCTTACAAGCAATACAGCAAGATATTGCCCTCCTTTGTTCAGAAAACACAGGAACCTGTGATGTGCTGCTACAAGCTGGTGCGAGCGCACTTCAAGTGGTGGGGTCTGCAGGAGAGGATAGAGAAGTTCATTATCAAGGTGAGCTTTCTATAGTATATACTAACCAGCAAAAGAAATGCGTCATTTTTGCAATCCCGATGGTTTATATATATATATATATATATATATATATATATATATATATATATATATATATATATATATATATATATATATATATATATATATATATATATATATATATATATATATATATATATATATATATATATATATATATATATATATATATATATATATATTCTTTACTTTTAACAAAGGCGTCGCCCAAAGCCAAAAATGCACTAAATCAGATTAGCTCCAAGGGACGTAATTTTTCATTAAATTCTGAGAATGCTGTGCTAAAGCCACGGAATTCCAGGCTGGTAAGCTTGCATTGTGTCTTCAGGACATCAGCTGTCCTTTTTATGACTGCATCGCTCACAAGTACTTTTGAGCTTCCACTGAACACCTGCTACATAGAGCAGTAGGGACTACCCCCAGGCGCCACCCCGCCATCCGCTGGAGAATATCCAGTCATCCCCCCGAGAAAATATTCCCAAACTGATATTGGACCTGCTGAGTAGATTGAAAGTTTTTGCCGCCTATGACCGGTTTCACCCCAAGGGGCAAAGGGGCAATGTATCACACACACACACACACACTACACACACACACTCACACACACACACATTATATATACATATTATATATATATATATATATATATATATATATATATATATATTATATATATATATATATATATATATTATATATATATATATATATATATATATATATATATATATATATATATATATATATAATATATATATATATATATATATATATATATAATATATATATATATATATATATATATATATATATATATATATATATATATATATATATATATATGTATGTATAGTGTGTGTGTGTGTGTGTGTGTGTGTGTGTGTGTGTGTGTGTGTGTGTGTGTGTGTGTGTGTGAATACATTGTGTTGTACGTGTTGTACTCTGAGCATGTATCCTTTAACCCATTCAGCCCTGACGCACTACAGCAGGAGATGGGTCGACCATGATAATTCAGGGGTAATGCCAGATTATCATGCTAATACGGCACTACCCTTGAATTATCATAGTCGATCCATCTCCTGCAACAAGTGCATAGTCGTTAGATGACGCCTCCAAAATTTGGGAAATACGTGCGTGGGGCTGAATGAGTTAATTGTTGGGATTTGTGTGCGTATTACATCTTTGTCATTCACCTTTTTGGTCTGGATTATGTGTTGGTCTGTAATTTTGGACCTTACGGCTTAAGACATTAAGGTTCAACATCAAAGACTGGCACACTAGAACTGAAGAAGAACTTTCTTCCTTACCCAACGCAAATTCGTTTTTGTGTCTGTCTATCTGGTTGTCTGTGTCGGTCTCTGCGCCTCTATGTTATGAGTGTGTGTGTGGGAAGAGGGGGGGGGGAGGGTGTCTGTCTGTCTGTCCATTTGTCTGTCTGTTTGATTCGTTAGTTTGTTCGCTAGTTTGCTGCATGGTCAGATTGTCGGCTGGCTGGTTGGCTGGCTGGTTGGTTGGTTTGCTGGCTGGTTGGCTGGCTGGTTGGTTGCTTTGCTAGCTGGTTGTCTGTCTAGATGTCTGTCTGGTTCGCCGTTTGGCTCGTTAGTTGACTGCATTGTCGGCTTGTCAGCTGGTCGGCTGGCTAGCTAGTTGGCTGGCTAGTTAGTTGGTTTGCTGGCTGGCTGGCTGGCAAAGCGACTGGCTTACGGGACGGCTGGCTGGCAGGCTGGCTGATTTAGTTGGCTGCTTTGATTTTTGCTCGCTTGAACGATAAACTGACTGATTCCGTATTCCATCTTCGACAAAAGCCAGCCCGCACCATTTGCATGAGAACCTCCAGACAGACCCACTCGGGGCGTACACAAGCTTCACATCTCATTTGAATAGAAGTGTACTTGTGGCGTACTGCCAAAAAGTGTGTCTATTTGGAGAGCACTCCTGCAAAACGATACGCTAGCCGCCATACTTATCATGTTTGTCCTTTCCAGCAAGAGAAGCGGCTGTTCACGACTTTTCACCGTCAGGTATTTTGCTGGACGGACAGATGGTACGGGCTGACAATGGAGGACGTCCGGAAGTTTGAGGAGGAAACAAAATACGAACTGGACGAGGTGGGTGCTCTATATATAATTCACTAAGTGCAAGGCTGCCAGTTGTAGGTTGGTTGGTGGGTTGGTTGTTTGTTGGGTTGGGATGGTTTGGATCAGTTGCTTACTTGATGAGAGGATGGTTGGTCGGTTCGTTTGTCAAGTTGGGTTGTGGTGTGTTGGTTCTAGGTTTGATGGTATTTAGTTTTCTTATTTTTTATGGACTGCAGGCCCCTACCCTGGTAGCAAAACGTCTTCGGACCCACGACGGCCGCAGTGGGCCCGCGCACAGCCGTTGTGGACCCAGAACCTTTGCTTACTGGGTACCCTGCGTGTAAATTAAACGCCTAACTCCAAGAGAGCACCTCAGATAAATCAACCTTAGTAGTTCAAAGGTGGTGCCCGGCACCACAGTTGATTTGTCATTGTTGATTCATATCTTACTGACATTATACGTATATGCATATATATGGGAGTATTATTGCAATTAAAACTAACTCGTTGCTTGCCTAAATGTGTTAGCTGTGTGTTCTATTTATTAGTGACTGTTTAACTTTCTTGTGTTTCAGCAACGCGATAGGGGAGCTGTTAGAGGAATCAAACTCTCGGACAAGTAACAAAAACTTAACCCTCAGCAGCTTGAAGAAATAGGTGTGGCGAGGAGGGGGGGGGGAGGAAGAGGGGGGAGTGGGGAGGGGAAGGGCAGAGGTGGAGGGGGTGATGATCAGGGGAGTGTGGGCGTGGGGCAGGGGGGAGGGGGGAGGAGGGAGGAGGGGACTGTTGCGAGAAATCTGTACGTGTGGGAATGTAATTGATGTGAATCATAAATGCGTGTGAAGCTGTGTGCGTGTATGGTGTGCGTGCGTGTGTGCGTGCATGTGTGTGTGTGTGTGCGTGTGTGTGCGCGCGCTAGAGCGTGCGTGCGTGTGTGTGTGTGTGTGTGCGTGCGTGCGTGCGTACCTGTGTGTGTATGCGTGCGTGCGTGCGTGTGTTCGTGAGTGCGTGCGTGCGTGCCGTGCGTGTGCGATTAGAGTAACAGACAGATTGAGAGATCGCTAGGAACTGAAGGGTAATTGTTTGGGGGGGGGGGGGGGTGTGATATTACAGTGGGCATAGAACGTGTGCCATTCTGCTGTCAAATTGCCAAAACATGCTTCTCAATGCACAGTTTACTCTCCTTTTTGTGATAATGCAATGTTCATCCATGCTATCTACATTTAACGTATAAATTAACCCGTAAAGCCCTTCTTTGACATTAAAGGATGTAGTTCCTCCATGATATTTGAAATGTCATGGTCGAGCCGTGGTGTAGAACTCAAAGGACATATCCAAAATTTGATCATTTCATCTGCAGGGCTTGATGAATTAACCCATATCATTCGGAATATACCAGTGTGTGATATACGTTTGACTAAATTAGTTCAAGGGTAGTGCCAGAACAGCTTGGCGCCTCTAGGCGCCAAGCTATTCTGGCACAACCCTTGAACAAAAGCCACTGGTCTATATCCGTATCTGTAAGTACTCTAATGTAGCGTGCATGTGGCAGTGTACAAATTTGAAGCTTTCAGCCTCAGTATGATATGGGTTATCTTTGCATGAATCATATCCACCTTGATTATTGCCAACGCGAAAGTTGAACCCTTCTCGTGTATGCAGCCACCGGTGCACGTACAAGAGGGTTAATTAACGGAGCATGATTCAAATGAGCACATCCAGTTTGTTTTTAATGAGCATTTGAATCATGTAATTCTGCGCAAGGTATATTAATCCTGTTTTAATAACGATACAGCAATTGCTTTGTTTTGTGTTAATGATCTAATGCTTTACTATGCAAATCATGTCATGACATGTAGGCAATGCCACAACGCCAACCCCTTCCATCTTAATGAAGCATAGAGCCTGAACAACTCATGAGGATCTCTGCCTCTTGTTGACTACCAGGGGAGGATCTGGGGAGGGGGGAGCCTGGGGTCCCCCCCCACCCAAAGACCCAACATTTTTAAAAATGCTATAACAAAGTTCCTTTGGGGGTGTTTGGAACCACCCCCTCCCCATCCCCCCCCCCCACCCCCCACAAAGACCCAACATTTTTTAAAATGCTATAACAAAGTTCCTTTGGGCGTTTGGAACCCCCACCCCCAACCCCGTTGTTTGATATTTTGGGGGAATGGTGAGAGTCTTAATACGCTCCCCTCCCCCCTCTCACCCCCCACTTCCCCGTTGTTTGATATTGAATTTTGGCAAATGGCGAGAGTCTTAACACAAGCATGCGCTTTTTTTTTCTATTCCCCCCCCCCCCATGTCCCCCCCCCCATGTCCCCCCCCCCCCCAGTTCCCCCCCCCCACCCCCTCGAAGTAACTGATCGCCCCTGACCACAAACTCCCAGATATGTTGAACACGGGAATTGGTAGCAGTCTGCTGGGGCTCTTGAGAATCTCTCTCTCTCTCTCTCTCTCTCTCTCTCTCTCTCTCTCTCTCTCTCTCTCTCTGAACAAGAAAGCCCGGTTATTTATTTGACGTGAATGTTGATAAGAGATGGGCGACCAGGAAAACTGATAACTGCTTCTTACTTTATTGCCTCGCATAATAACATTGTCTCCCATTTGTCGGAGCATTTGTTAGCATTCGCTTGTGCCTCCAGTGCCAAAATTGTATCCACTCCACAACATTTGTTATGCTAAAAAGTATTAATCTGTGATATGGCGAACACTTTCCATTCCAACTCTTAGTGTGTGTGCGTGTGTATGCGTGCGTGCGTGTGTGCGTGCGATTTTCCACCACATCGTGTCTTAACTTAAGTAAAAATTCCCCAACTTTGGGAATTGTCCTATGAAGACAACATTACACTTCAGGCGACTGTTCGACTTTGTTAGTTCAAGGGTGGAGCCAGAATAGCTTGGCGCCTGTAGGCGCCAAGCGATTCTGGCACCACCCTAGAACTGATATGTTTGGTCCGTGTCCCGTTGTATTGTGTGTCAGATTCACTCTTCCTGTTTCCACATTGTGTCTGCATTTGCCAGTAAGCACCAGGTCATCAGACCTCTGGCTGACGTCGTCTGTAATTGGCCACAGGCTCGTGCTGACTGTGTGTCTGTACTTGTGTTTAACGCGACCTACTTCAGACAGTACAGGGTTAATAATTTACAATATCTATTTTATAAATGTATGTTACAATAAGGCTCGACAAAAGTGCTGACTTAAATTATGACTTTTGAATGTCGTAAAATGAAAGACTTTTCTTGTCTTCTTCACCTTTGTGCGCAGGAGAGTTCCATCCAACATGCTCCAAAGCCGGTTGTGTAAAACTTTCAATACGTGTGTCTACTTACATGGATCCTGAAAATAAGGGTACAAAAAGTCTCAGTGGCTGCAAAACAACATTGATAACCCGTTGTATCGGCGAATTTTAGCAGTCGAAGCGTGGAGCAGATCGCTTTAAGTTTTAGTTTTTGTCAGTCATTAAAGGGGCCTGTTCCAGTCAATAACCAAGTTAACAGCTTGTTAATGTCTCCTTTACGCACCTTCTTAATATGTCTTACAATAAAGCTGCGAAAAGCTTTTGACGTCTGACTGTCGTAAAATGACAGTAGAAAAGCTCTGTCACGTGTGCCTTATCACGTGGATTGTAAAAGGAAGGGTAAAACAAGTCTTTGTTGATGAAAGACAGCATTGCGAAACCTTTGCATCGGCAAATGTTAGCGGTCAGAGCCCACCCTGAAGCAGATTGCTTTAACTTTTAGTCTTGTCAATATGTTTCAGACTGATGACGGAAATGTTTAGCACAAAGGAAAATTCATTGTCAAAAAGACATTTATTATTGTCAAACAACCTATATCACTCATTTTTTTTTGTACGTTCACAGTTGCATGTGTTTAGTTAGTGCGCACTTCATTAACTCATTCAAAGACCCACGCATCAATAGCTACGGAAGTGTCGTGTAGCGTTGCCGCCGGCAACGCTACACGACACTTCCGCAGCTATTGATGAGAATCGATTTGAAAGAGTTAACTGTCGAAAGCAAATTTTAAAAATGCGTCAGTTTGGTATAAATGTATTGCCATTTCTCTTACATTTATAGATCTCTCTTTTGTTGTGTGTGAAAATATCCTATTATTTTATGTAAATGCGTGAACTGACTAGAAAAAGGGCTTTCATAAGAAAATAAAAACGATTCCGTTACGAGGAAACGTGTTTGAGGATTTGCGTGTGCACGTGCGTAGGTGTTTGGTGTGTGTGTGTGTGCGTGCGTGCGTGCGTGCGTGCGTGTACACGTGACTATGTCACTACATTTTGTCTCTGCATCATGACTGTCTTTATTTCTGTCACTGTGCTTAGTGTTTCCGATGAGTGATTCCAAAAATGTCGCATTTCATTTGCTCATCTGTATATGTTTGCGTGCGTTTTACAACATCTCGAACATTAATGTGGTCCTGGATCGGACATGTGCCTGTCGATTTCAATAAGAACCCCGTTCAATCCTAGCTGAGCCAAATGGCCCGTATTTAGGCCGCATACTGACCTACTGATAGCTGGGATTGTGGCGGGGAGGTGGGGAGTTAAGGGGGGGGGGAGAATGAAGAAGGGTGGGGGATGGGTGAAATTTGTCACGATTTCACAATAATTTCGGCATGAAATCTTCATCTTGTTCTCTTGTGTACGTTAATGGGACAAAATGCCGGCCATGTAACACCTCCTGGCCGCCCGCTCCAGAAGAAACGGTCGCCACCCGCAGTATTCTAACAGACTTTGTACCTTCGTTTGATATATGATGTCAGGCCCTGCAATGCTGCATCACGACTGGTATTTCTTTTTTATGACTTTTGGCAATTTGTTGTGTTGTGACTGTTAATTGGATTTTATATTTTACGCTGATTCTTGTTAGTATCATTTGAATGCGGATCTCAGAAGAACAGCGCGCATTATGCTGTGGCAATACAACCAACGTGCTTTTCTCCCCTTTCAATCATCTCAGGAGTGGCTCTTCCCACGCCACTCTGAACATCACTACCTACGAATAGCGCGAGTGCATACAACGAAGCGAGTACCAGCAAGCTTCAGACCCCCACATTCCAGCCCAGGACCAGATCCAGAGGGGGTGCTTTGGTACTACAGCACCCCCGCCCCCTCAGCACCCCACCCCCCCCCCCCCCCCCCCCTCGGCTTATAGAAAAAAATTCACTGCCAGTCCACAACATGGTGCGAGAAGGAAGGGGTGCTTTAATGTACGCCAGAAGAACAGTTTCGGTTGTGGTGTTTTGATATATACTAGACCCTTGCTATAGAAAAAAGAAAAGTTGAGCACCCCGCTCCCGCCCCCCCCACCCCCCGCCCCCCGCCCCGAAAACTGATTGATCCGGCCATGTGTGTACTCTTTAGAAACCATTTTGGACTGCTTTCACGTTAATGCTGTAGTCAGTTCTACTACTATTGCTTTAAAAACGACTATGAAGTTATATACTAGTTAAGTAAAGTGGTGACTGTTTTTGCCGGTGTGACTGTCTAATAGCCAACGCTGTTCTTTTAGCGACGGGCCCCCAGGCAGCAACTGTGAAAGTATAATTCGTCTTTTTTTTTCTTTTTTTCTTTCTTTTTTTTTTTTTTTTTGTTTGGGGGGGGGGGGGGGGTACACGTATTTTTCATTTGTGTAAATGTTCCTGTACGTGGCAACATGTATTTGGATCCAATAAAGTTATTGATTGATTGATTGATTGATTGATTGATTGATTGATTGATTGATTGATTGATTGATTGATTGATTGATTGATTGATTGATTGATTGATTGATTGATTGATTGATCTCTCGGGGGATATGGTATGATGTGTTTCTTTGTGTTACAATTAAACATTTTATTTTTACTGTCAGATACGAAATCATGCAATGCGGTGATTCGGAGAAACTCATCAGCAGACGCAAGTCTACTCAAGAGCAAACTTTGTGTTTTGTCCCCATCGAAGACTCGTTTGAAATCATCAGACGTGCGCACTTGGCAACAGGTCATGGTGGCAGGGATCACATGTACAAAGAACTTACTAGAAAGTATGCTAATATCACTACCTATGCTATTGAAGCATACAAAATACTGTGTTCTGAGTGCCAAAAAAAGAGAAAAAGACCAGTGGCGACTGGCATAGTTGTGAAGCCCATCCTTTCATCAGAGTTCAACTCTCGTGGTCAGGTTGATCTGATCGACATGCAAAGCATGCCGTGCAACAACTACAAGTGGATACTTGTGTATCAAGACCACCTCACGAAGTTTTGCATTCTCAAGAGCATCACCTCCAAACGTGCTGCTGAAGTGGCCTTTCATGTCACAGAGATCTTCATGCTGTTTGGTGCACCATCCATTATACAGTCTGATAACGGATCAGAATTTACATCATCCGTTATAACAGAACTAAAGGAGCTTTGGCCAGCTCTTCATCTTGTTCACGGAAAACCCCGTCATCCACAGAGTCAGGGGTCAGTGGAGCGGGCCAATGGTGACACCAAAGACATGTTGTCGGCATGGCTTGCAGACAACAACACCGTCGATTGGAGCGCTGGAATCAAGTTTGTGCAATTTCAGAAGAACCAATCTTACCATGCTGGAATTCAGCGATCTCCTTATGAAGCTTTGTTTGGCATTCCTCCTCGAGTCGGACTCTCAAGCTCCTCCCTGCCTGACGAGGTGATATGCCGCCTACAAACTGAGAAAGATTTGCATCAGCTGAACACAGCAACTCAACTATCTCATGTGACATCGTCTCAACCAATGGCATCATCTCAACAGTCAGCATTTCCTCAAACATTGGAGGCGCCTCAACCGTCGGCATCATCTCAACCATCAACATCGCTTCATCGGCATCGCCTCAACCATCAGCATCACCTCAACCTTCAGCATCGCATCAACCGTCAACGTCGCCTGAACCATCCGCATCGCCTGAACCGTCAGCATCGCCTCAATTATCGGCATCGTCTCATGTATCAGTTCGAGCTAATGTGAGAAATTGCCAGGCTAAGCAGGCAGACCGCATGGTTAAGCACAGAAGGCTGGTGCTTCCAACAGCATCACCTCAAACATTGGAGGCGCCTCAACTGTCAGCATCATCTCAACCATCAACATCGCTTCAACTATCGGCATCGCCTCAACCATCAGCATCACCTCAACCATCAGCATCGCATCAACCGTCAACATCGCCTGAACCAACCGCATCGCCTGAACAGTCAGCATCGCCTCAATTATCGGCATCGCCTCGACCATCAGCATCACCTCAACCATCAGCATTGCAAGAACCGTCAACATCGCCTGAACCATCCGCATCACTTCAACCGTCAGCATCGCCTCAGCCGTCAGCATCGTCTCAATTATCGGCATCGTCTCATGTAGCAGTTCGAGCTAAAGTGAGAATTTGCCAGGCTAAGCAGGCAGACCGCATGATTAAGCGCAGAAGGCTGGTGCTTCCAATAGCCAGTGTTGGGGACACTGTCACAATCCCAGTACCACTTGTAGATCGGGGAAGAGGTGATCCGAGAAATCTTCTCGCAACTGTCTGCAGTCATGACAGTGAGAAAGACCAGTACAAGCTGACATCGGAAGCTGGCCCACTCAAAGGGCATTTTAGCAGAAACCAATTTGATTTGATTACTGAAAGACTTTTGCCAGAAAATCTTGCAACTGCTGGTGGCATCGAAGTTAGTTTGAGATCGGCCGTCACAGGAATCTCAAAATGTGGGGGACAGGGATTCAAAAAGTGTAATTGTGGACCTGGTCCTGGTCAATGTAAAAACAACAGGTGTAAATGTTTCAAGGCAGGAATTAAATGTAACAGTCGCTGCCACGCGTCTACTTCTTGTCGAAACAAGTAACAACATTGTATTCTTGGTAATTCCGAGAGCCATATTTAATGCATATCTGTTTTAAATCGTTTTAGAAATAAAATTTACGCATTTTGTGTGTGTGTGTGTGTGTGTGCATGTGTGTGTGTGTGTGTGTGTGTGTGTGTGTGTGTGGTGTGTGTGAGAGAGAAATTGTGGTGTGTGTGTGAGAGAATTGTTTTAAATAGCAATGAATACAATGATTTAGTGATTTCATGAAATCCCCGAGGGCCGTATTCAGTGATTTCAGGAAATCACTGAATATTTTAGTGATTTCATGAAATCTCTGTGTCCCCCAATGATTTCATGAAATCACTAAACCATTTAGTGATTTCGTGAAATCACTGACTTCACACATTCACTGTAACATATATATATATATATGCTAAGTGACAAAAGGTAGGACTCTAAATTAGGACAAGGGGTTGAAAAATAAAGCCTGCATTAAAGAGTTCTCTTTAGTACTGTCTGAAACCTCTCAATGCCAAGCATGATTGTGTGCAAAAGATAATCAAAAGATTGGTGTTTGAAATATCTTAGTTTATATGTTGGAATGTCTAAAGTGTCGCGCGTCAAACATTACAACACAAATGCTCATAAAAGATTTTTTTGGTAAAATACTGCAGACCTAAGATACTGTTTTTATATCCATGTAGCATGCCTAAATGTAATGCTATCTTCTCGTTCTAATGTCCACACCCTGAACATAATTTATGGACATGTAATGTTGTAATGTTTGACATACGACACCTGCCATATTTTTAACAATTTGCCACCAGGCCCAATCACACGTTTTATTCTAATAGAACACATCTGCACATTCAACACACACAAAACAAGACAAGCTACATGTAAGTATTCCAAAAAGAAGACATATATTTTAAGAATGATTTTCAAAAAAGTGTCGCGCGTCAATATTACAACAAATCTCAACATGGGTTTTGTTTACACATCACCAGACTGACACAAACAGAAAATGACGCAAACATTAACTTATGGACCAATCGGAACTAAACATTAACCCACTAAGTCCACCGAGTCACTGTAACCTGTGCTAACAGCATGGGCTGGAGGTGGCACTTCATCGTGGACCAATCTGAACTAAACATTCACGCACAAAAGCAACTGAGTCAATGTAACCTGTGCTAACATCAGTGAGGTCTGAAGTCAACAGTGCTAACAAACTTTGAACAGCTTGCGCCTTTGTGTGGACACCTTGTTCATTAACCTAAGGGTGACTTCCCTCACAACAGAACTGTGCGGCTCCCAAGAGTAGTCTGCTACACTCCAGCACCACAGGCCATTTCTGGCTTTTGACATGAAGTGCACACAGACTACTCCTAGGAGTTCATCCGTCTCCAACACATGACAGGGATATTCAACTGACCACCTGATCATGTAGGTGTTTCCTATAACAGGACACTGACGTGGCTTCCTAACGATGGCCAAGAGAACGAAATGGTTGGAGGTCCAGTGTTCCGCAACCATGTCGTCCTTGGACGAAGACCACATCACTGTCAGCTTCTTGTTGTTTGTGCAGCCAGGCGCACGGATGATCCTGTTGCAGTGCTTTTGATATACTGGCCATCCAAGTGATGGAAATACTGACTGCACAGACCTGTTCAGGGCAACGGAGGCAGCAAAGAACTGCCACAAACCTGTGTACACAGCATTCCCAACCACTGCCATGCATTCATTCCTGAAAGCATCCTCTGGTGTAGCTTTGGATGCAGAAGATGTCAGCACTGCAACACGGATCACATGCTCTGCCGCGAGGTTGTCTGATGGTGCACACCAGTTCTAGCCATCATAATCTTTCCTGTAGGCACATGGTGACAACCACACGGACACGGAGTTCAGTGTGGTGGTCCTCACCGTCAAACAGTAAAGGACTCAACGCCCTAAAAAAAAAAAAAACAATTTCCATCACCTTCCACATCAAGTGGCCGATACCTGCTCCTCATATCTGGCTGCAGCAACTGGACAGATCGGAAATCTTCTGCCTTGTCCTGAAATTGGTCTTGGCCTTCAGGCAACATAAATTGCGCCATGTTTACCGGTTTTGTTTTGTTTTTTCGTTTTTTCTTTTTGTAGACTTACAAGTCTATGTCGTAATGCCTATACTGACGAGCAAAACAAATGCGACATCATTGGAATCATCGAAAACACTTCAGTGTTTCCGATGATTCCAATGATGTCGTATTTCTTTTGTTCGTTATTATACAGTGGATTTGCCTATAACAAGGTCGGATAATAACAAATGTCGAATATAACAGCATTTTTTCAGAAGTGCCGACAGCACTCTCCCTAAGACGGTTACTCCGCTTATAACAAACTTTGGATATAACAGAAAAAAAATTGAGTCTCCTGGCGATTTTTTTATCTCAAGTTTACTGTGTAATGCTAAAGAAGCATGTTCTCGCGTTTTGTTAGTTAGTTAGTTAGTTAGTTAGTTAGTTAGTTAGTTAGTTAGTTAGTTAGTTAGTTAGTTAGTTAGTTAGTTAGTTAGTTAGTTAGTTAGTTAGTTAGTTAGTTTCGTTTAACGCCGAGCAGTCGACTAAGGCCATCTCACGGCGGGATGGGTAAAAACCTGGCCAGCCAGATTAAAAGAAAGGTCTTAAGACAAGATGTGAATATATTTTTTTAAATACTTCATGCTAAAATGTCGCACAAATCTTTATAGAAGAAAAGTCCACAGACTCTCAAAAGGGTCAAAGTAATAAAATTTAAACAATCCATGAAAGCTCAAATTCTACTAAAAAAAATTTGACTGTAACTACAGATTTTGTCCGGGGGAACATCCCGGTTTTTGCGTTTTGTGCAGGTACCAACTCTACTTATTCATCTTCCACAACTACTGGGAGCCCTGCCTGCAAGCTCACCTGTGGCAGATGTTTTGGATTCTGTGTTCAGCCTTCTTCTTCGGCTCGGAGGTTCCGCAACGTTATTTGCCGGGACGGTGCAATTTCTTTGGCCACGGCCATCAGATCTTCCACGTCTGCAGTTTCCTCGCGGTGATCAAACAGTTTGACGCCGTGTACCTAGAGATCACCACGGACTCTAAGCTTCTGTACGCTGACGTGGCGCCAACTTTCCGGAACACTTTCGGGGTTGTGTTAGTGGGGATCTTCATCAATGTGTCCTTGGTTGTGTTGTTTCGCGAGGTAGCGAAGAGAAAGATCGCCAAAGAAGCTTCGCTCGAGGAGAAGCGGCATCGATGACTCATTCGAGACGTGTCGCATACTGATACGCGGCAATTGCCGCGTATGCGACACGTCTCGAATGTGTCAAAACAGCTGGAAATAGATGAATCGTGATGGCTCAATTTTAGCAACATACCCCCTATCAACCAGAGAAGCTTTGCTCAAGGAGAAACATTGATGACTCATTCGAGACGTGTCGCTTACGGATACGCGGCAATTGTCGCGTATCCGTATGCGGCACGTCTCGAATGTGTTAACAGCTGTAGATGGATGAGTCGTGGAGGCTCAATGAAGCAGTAGATACACTCTTGACTGAACTGTCAATTTTCTCCGTACCTTACACTGAAAACCACAGCTGAATTTGCATGAATCACGATAGTTCAAAGGTAGCAGTAAATTAGCTGTGTGGTGTCGATGTACTCTGGTGTTAGCATTAAGCTATCACAATGGTCTTCGTACCCGACAAACTACAATGGGAGATAGATTGACGATGACAGTTCAAGTGCGGCACCAGACTGGCTTGGCGCTTCAGAGGCACCGTCTGCATCTGATGCTACCCTTACTATTTCCTATCAACCCCTTATCTGCCAAGGCAAGGCGAATGCTCCCCATCCACAAGAGACATAAACCCTCATGAGCCCCCGCAGTCGCGGGGGGCTCATGAGGATTTATGTCTCTTGTCAGTTCACAGGGGGAGAAACCCGAAGTTATGACAAGAGTTCTGCCCCAGACTCGGAGCGTCAGGACTCAAAAGGATATATTTCATCACTTGACGCTCCGAGTTAGGGGAACAACTCTTGCCATAAGTTTGGTTTCTCCCCCTGTGAGCAGTCCTGAGTCCTCATGTCTCTGAGTTGCATTGTGTTCTTCACGCCAATGTCGGCCAACATGCGATGGTTTCAGACGCGAAATTCGCGACCACCGGCAGCGAAAGGGTTAAGGTCCCCCCTGTTACGTTTGTGGTTGTGTTATTCTTTTGGGAACATGACTGTGTGTGTTGATCAAGGGAAGGATCCGGTGTTCATTTGGGTTGTTTTGGGTGGGAATTACGTGCCTTTTTAGTAGGATTCATTTTCTTTTGCCTGGCGAATTGCGATCGATTTATGTTGTGTGGCTAAAATGACGCGTCTTTTTGTTACATTGTTGCTATAGTCCGACCTCGTTTGACCTAGAACGTTCTCGAAATGACTCGATCATTCTAGTGACCTCAAATATTACGTCAAAGTTGTTGGGAACATTTCGTAACATTGTATTGAATACGCCTAGATTTTAGTCGAAAGCTGTAGTTATTTCTAGAGGGTTCTTTTTAATGAATATTATTGAGCTTTGGTTACGTTTTCTTTTCTGATTGGTTGTGTTGTGTGAATTTGCTGGATTGTTCCGGAAATCTGTAATCATGAGTATAAAAGACCATGTTAGGAAGTATGTGTGTGCATTGTATGAGAGACGTAGTGTGTCAAACTTAAGTGTTGATGCATTGTAGAGGAGACAGTGTATCAGTGTTGGTGCATTTGTGGATGCATTGTGTGAAGATTGCATCGCTGCAATAAAATATTGTTGGAACTGTTACTCGAGTGTGGTCTACAACCTTGTGCCACGTGTGACGAGTTGCAGCTGAGTAAAGTTTCTTTACAAGAACCCTACGTGCGTGCTTCTTGTGTGATTGCATCATACTACGACTACCACGTAACACCCCCATTGCACTCAGTGTGATGGAGGAACCGATACCCTTAAACTATTACGAACTTTATCCCTGGTAAACTACAGCGGCAGATGGACTCGGACCAGAATAGTGTAATGGTTGCACTAGATTAGTTCATCGCTAAGCTGCCCTAGTGATATCCTTCAACTGAGTATAACGATCACAGGCATGAGATGATCCCTGCAAATCGATCCCCTCTTAACACGGGTAGTATTAGTTATACTGCTACTCATCATCCCATGCCTGTGCTTATGACGCATCTGGCCACCTTTGCGTTGATCGTTGTGCTGAAACAGGGTCGTCACTCACTCCTTGTGTCGATATTTCAACAGGATGGGTGAGCTTCAGGTTTGTCAGGCGACGCTTCACAAAACTAGGTCCCAAGGCTTGAAAGAATTAACTTTAACTCATCCCAGACGTGATTGTAACTCATTCGAGACGTGCTGCATCCGGATACGCGGCTTCAGTAACTCATTCCGGCCAGCCGCATCCGGATGCGCGGCATAAGCCGCGCATCCAGACGCGGCTGGCCGCGAATGACTTAAAGCTGAGTATCCGAACATAGCACATCTCGAATGCTTATGTGGGACGGACAGCGAGAGACAGAGGGACAACTGGCCCGGATGATAAATGTGCCGCTTCATTTTGAAAAGAGTGCAATACCGGCATATTGCCTCTAGCTGCAGGAAACGGATCGACCATGATAATTCATCAGGCGCTAAGCAAATCTGGCACTACCCTTGAATTGTCATGGTCGATACATCTCCTGTCGGGGCTGAATGGGTTAAACGCGGCTGATCACTGATTCTGGACCATACGGCAATAGTCCTTCAGGTTCAAACCCACAGACCAAGGCACATTCAGTAAAATTATCAGCCAACCCCCGCTTAATAAAGCTGCGGGAGATGGCTCGACCATGATAATTCAAGGGTAGTGCTTGATTCGCGTGGCGCCTTTCCAGGCAATAAGCGAACCAGACACTACCCTTGAATCATCATGGTCAATCCATCTCCCTTCGCTGCCTGTGGACGCAGTTTGTGTTTCTAAAATCTTCGTTAACCCATTCAGCCCTGACGCACTACAGCAGGAGATGGATCGACCATGATAATTCAAGGGTAGAGCCAGATTAGTTTGGCGCAGGGAGGCGCCAAGCTAATCTGACACTACCCTTGACGTATCATGGTCGATCCATCTCCTGCAACAGGTGCATAGTCATTAGATGACGCCTCACAAATTTGGGAAATACGGCCGTCGGGGTGAATGAGTTCATTCAAACGCCAAGGATCCCCAGCCTTCCAAAGAACACCGATACAAAGCGGGCCGTCGGGGTGAATGAGTTCATTCAAACGCCAAGGATCCCCATCCCTCCAAAGAACACGGATACGCACCAGCGAGAAGCATAGCGGTTCCTCGTGCGCCCCAGCAACTATTAGGGTGCTCAAGAGGATCTAGGTCTCTTGCAGGTGGATTGTGTTCAGCTTTTCTCGGCAGTGAAGGGGTTAAATGTGCTGGTCTGTGAGCGTGGACTGAACGGCTCTAGGCCGTAAGGTCCAAAACCACAGACCAGGACGCATCCGTTTTATGTTTTGCTTGTTAAAAACGACTGCGTGGGCATGTGATCAAGAGACGTTGCATTTTATTTATTTATTTATTTATTTATTTATTTATTTATTTATTATTTGAAGGCCCACTACCGCCGTAAATGTTCAAAAATACGCTTAAGATGGTTACTAAACGCTACACACAGCTATAGTTATGATTCATTTAGACACCTTAGAATCCAGTTCAGCACACGTTGTCTTTATATCAAGTAACCTGACAATGACTGAACTCCGTTCTATAAATAAATACAACGCTATCAGTACAAGAAATAGCTCAAAATAGATTGACGCGCTAACGCTGCGCAGAATAAATAAGTGCGATTACGCGTGTGCTTTTGCTGCATGTCCAAACTGCCATAGAAGCTCATTAGATGTGTCGACAAGGCATAACAAACACAAACAGTGCTGAAATGTGTCTTCAGTTTTACGCGTAATGGTAATTTTACCCATATAATACTGAGGCTAAAAGTGTCAAATCTGTACACTGCCATACGCAAGCTACATTACAGTACTTACGGATAAGGATATAGACCAATGGTTCAAGGGTAGTGCCAGAATAGCTTGGCGCCTAGAGGCGCCAAGCTATTCTGGCACTACCCTTGAACTATTTTAGTCAAACTTATTTCACACACTGGTGTATTCCGAATGATAATGGTTAAATAAACTGTGAGGTCATTTAAACCCTTTGGCTGTAGGTAGCGGTTATTCGGTTATTGTCGCGATGATTCCTGCAAGAATCATCGCGGCAATGAAAAGCCGCTACCGACAGCCAAAGGGTTAATGAGAGACTGAGCGCCTGACATTGTATTTGAGTCTGTTTGTCATTCCTGTCTCTAACAATTTTCTTAACATTTTTTTTTTTTTTTTTTTTGCATTATTTGGGAGCATGCGGCTGCCTGTCTTGCTATCTGCTTGTTTTACAATAAAGTTATAGCACGGTCATTAATCATTCAATCAATCACTCAGTCAACCAATTTCTGAGTCGATCAATAAATCAATCAACCAATCCAGCCAGCCAGCCAGCCAGCCAGCTAGCCATCGACCCTTCGCCCAGTCCATCCATCAATCTATCCACCCACGTACCCACCCACTCACCCTCCCGCCCATCTATCTATTCATCCATCCATCCATAATAATGTGTTTGTGTGTGTGTGTGTGTGTGTGTGTGTGTGTGTGTGTGTGTGTGTGTGTGTGTGTGTGTGTGTGTGTGTGTGTGTGCTTGCGTGCGTGCGTGCGTGTGTATGTGTACACGTGACTATGTCACCAAATTTTGTCTCCGCATCATGAATGTCTTAACTTCTATTATTGTGTGCCATTGACAGGAAAATCAGAAAAAAAGTAACTGTTTTCAATATACACACGTTTGCGCGTATACTGACGAGCAAGAGAAAATGCGACAATTTTGGAATGATCGGAAACACTTTCGCGTTTCCGATGATTCCAAAAAGTCGCATTTCTTTTGCTCATCTGTGTATGTTTGCGTGCGTGTGTAGAATCTCGAAAATTAATGTGGTCCTGGGCGGAACATGTGGCTGTCAATTTCAATAAGAACCCCTTTCAATCACCTAGCTGAGCCGAATGGCATGCATTTATACATGTGTGCTGACCTACTGATAGTTGGGATTGTGGCGGGGAGTGGGTGGGAGAAGTTGGGGGGGGGGGGATGAAGGAAGGTGGGGGAATGGGTGAAAATTGTCATGATTTCACAATAATTTCCCAGTGTCATCCATGAATCATGCAAATATTGTCTTTGCGAATTTTTCCAAAAGAATTGTCACAAATCAAAGATCTCAATGATAATCGATGAAGAGTCAAGATAAGAGAACAAATAAATATTACAAGCAAAGTGCCATAAGTTCAGCATATTCCCCCACTCCACCCCATCCCCCACCCCTTCTCACCCCACCTTCTCCTCCCTAAACAGTATCAATCAAAGCGTCCTACACTAATTCACACCCTCAAATCCAACCCCAAGTGGTAATTCTCAGGCATAATACTACCTCCTTAACTTGCCGTCGAACACACTGTGAACGCACCTATGACCCCTCAGTTTGGACTGTATAGGGGACCCCCCCCCCCCTCCCACTCCCACCCCCCGAAATCTGACAGCAAGAGGCATAGATTCTCATGAGCCCCTGCGTACGCAGGATTCATGAGAATCTATGCCTCTAGCAGGTGAAATTTTACTGACCTACTATCGACTAGGAGAATAGGAAGTCACTCGGCATAGGCGGTCATGTTGTGTCTTGTCGCCTGGGTAAATGTGTCACACCCAAAATGAGTAGTAGCGCTTTAGCAGGCAAGCCCTTTCCATCTGAAAGCGGAGTAGATTCTCACGCGCCCATGCATGAAGGGAGCTCATGAGAAATTAAGTCTCTTGTCTGCTACAGTGCGCACATTTTTGCTTCTGAACTCCTTGTTCATTTGACGACCAAACACCGCAACCTCAGTACAAAACATGTGGATGCAAAACGGTCCCAGCAAGAGGCATAGATCCTCATGAGCCCCCGCAGTCGCGGGGGCTCATGAGGATCTATGTCTCTTGCAGTTGGATCGTAGTTGACTTTTTCTCGGCGGTAAAGGCGTTATGTGCGTAGATTGGCCTTATTTGCGTCTTAACTGCGACGGAGGCCGCAATGAATGTGACTCAAAAGAGTTTCAATAATGTCTACATGCGTCACTGGTTGCAACGAAGATTTTCCAAACCGGCCCAATCTTTACACAGACTGAGACTACGACTGCATGTGGCTCATAAGATTCTGTGCCTGTTCCGTGCATGCAAGGACATGCACACTTTTCGGCAGAGGTGGTCACTGGGTTCGGCCGGGCGTTCGATCTCGAAGCGTCACTGAAACCATGGCACCGTAAACAGGTACGTAAACAGTATGTGAACTATACTGACGAGCAAAAGAAAAGGGGTATTTTGGGAATGTGTGTGTGTGTGTCCGATCATTCCAAAATTATCGCATTTCTTTTGCTCGTCAGAATAGTTTATACGTTGATCCACACTGACTTACACGCCCGCACACACACACACACACACACACACATTCACACACACACACACACACACACACACACACACACACACACACACAGACACGCACGCGCGCGCACGTACGCTGGCGCACACACACACACACACACACACACACGCACACGCACACGCACGCACGCCACGCACACACGCATACACATGCCACAGTGATTGATTCCTTACTTATGTGCCATGTGATACTGTCTTTTTATGGAAACTGCCTTTCAACTGAGACTGTGCATATACCCCAGGTTGTGTCATTGTGCACATACTAAGGGGAATTACTCAGCGCTGGACCTACAAACAGTTTGATCCCTGACTGATCAAACTGTGTGTCAGTGTGTCCTTGTGGTGTTGAACTGATACATGCACATACGCTCTTTGCGTGAAAATGGCCGATGTGCGATCATCAATTTTTAAAAAAAAACTTTCGAATTTTAACTTTCTATTTTTTCACACACACACACACACACACACACACACACACACACACGCACGCACGTACGCACGCGCACACACGCACACACACACACACACACACACACACACACACACACACACACGCACACACACTTGTCCTCATATCAGGCTGAATCTGCGTCAGTGTGGGAACATGGGGAAGGGTGCACCTTCTTATGGAACTTCGAGTGACTGCGGGAAAATGGGATTGATTGATTGATTGTACATTGCTTAACGTCCCGACAGCAACAAGACTTTCTCAGGACGTGCCTGCACTGCTTGTGAAAAAAAAAATAATTAAAAAAAATAAACAGAATATTCAATGTATGTCGCCAGCCGGTCCAATACGTTAAATAAACCTACGACATGGGGTCTAAATAAAGCAAAGACCATTTAGCAACACACACCCAATATCAAGAGCTATAGACAGCGCAGACAGTAGGGAGAGTTTAAAAAAGGCAAATACAGGTGAATGGACCAAAGGTAGACAGAAACACATGTCCTAGAATAGATCGGAAAAAAAAACCCACCCTGTGGGGCTGACCAGGGTGACCCTGCGAACTAAAAAGTAGTTAACCACACCCAAGTCCCCCAGGGCAGACCCGGGTGGGGGCGGAAAATGGGAGACGAAATTTAGTTATACGAATATTTATCTCGAATCAAAAGAAAAATTCCACTAGTCCGCTTTTTTTTTTTTTTTTTCTTTTCTTTTTTTACGTCGAGTTAAGAACACAGCTATAAATGAGGGGAAGTCGTACTTATAATGGTAGATTAAAGTCCGATTTATAATTAGGTCTATCTGCCCATCATCCTGTTGTCCCTTTCGAGTATATAAATGCGGAAAGAAGTACGCATCATGGTCGTTTTAGGCCTTAGGGTCCCTTTCGCCTGAAGAACGCGGATGTTTGACCCCCCTGAACCGCGAGTAGACTGTAATCGGATTACAGTGGTCTGAAATCTTCGTCAGTTCAACACCAAAGGTTCCCATCAAAGGTACATGGATACAAAGCTGTATCAGCAAGAGGCATAGATCCGGGGGCTCATGAGGATCTATGCCTCTTGCAGTTGGATCGTGTTAAATTGTTATCTACGCGGCAGAAGAAAAATAAAAATAACGACCCGCTCAAAGGAAAAAAGACCGCATTGACGTGAACTTCAGTAGCCTAATATGGCTTGATGTGGATCTGTTGCCTTTTAACGCGTGGTCATAGACTTATCAAATTGAGGGTCTATGTCTCTTTCAAACGTGGAACAGGTGAAAAGGTGTGCTGTTGGAAGGTGTGCTCTCTTTCAGTCCCAAGTCATCCGTTTAGTTTAGGCGGAACAATTTAGTATGACTGAAAAGCGCTACTTCTTACGTGTGGCTGGAGAGAGATGGACCGACCGTGACAGTTCAAGGGTAGTGCCTGATTAGCTTGGCGCTGTCAAGCGCGAAGCTATTCAGGCACTACCCTTGAACTATCATTCCCGATCCATTAGTTTCAGACACGTTGCACTCGATGAGAAAGAGCGACGGTTCACTGCCGACGAGCGACAGACTCATCAATCAAGTACTTCCCTCGCGCTAAGTCTAGTCTGTGCGCACTCATTCAAATGCTTACAGTGCAATGGAAGCCAAAAATCCTATACACACTCAATAGCTAAGAAAATGATAGGAATTATGAGTGAAGTGACAGTATAATACTCCGAGAGCATAAAGCGGTTAAGTGTCATAACCACACGCAATTAATGTGTCAACTAGACACGATTTATTGCGAGAAAAGCATCCCACATTTTTATCATTGCCCTTTGAGGCATTCAACTGAATACTGAACATAGTTAAAATTCCATAACATGCTCAAAGCATTTTGACGCGGGCCGGGTGTATTTTCATACCCAGTAGGCCTACTTAGAGTTCCATTAACTGAGTGCGTACAGCCACGCCCCTTAAGCTATCCAGTTCGATCTCGGTGGGTTTTTTTTTTGTTTGTTTGTTTTTGTTTTGTTTTTGTTTTTTTTGTTTTGTTTTGTTTTTTTTTTGGGGGCTGGATGTGAAAAGGAAATCACATTACGAACAAGCGCTACGCTAATAAAACACTGCCCTTGAACTACCGTTATCTCGATCCGTCAGTTTTCGGTGCGGTTGGCGGCGCATGGGTGTGGAGAAGGGGAGACTAGCATGCTCCTGACACACTACAACTACACACTGTAAACACTATGGCCCCTATCGGATGTGTGCGTGTGTCTGTGTGTGCGTTCGCAGTGTGCTGTGTACTTCCACACAATCCACCGGCATTCCTGCCTAGTCGCTGTACTTCATTGACTGACTACACCACGCAGTGTACACTGAATGGAGTCCTCGAGCCGGCGGGTCGGCCGTCTTTTGGCCCGCGCACTGTCGTGCGGCGCGGCGGGCCAAAACGGGCGGCCGACGCGGCCCGAGGATATTGTGTGCAGCGCTGCCGGCACACGGTTGACCTACCCGGGTCAGTATGTACACCCCACCCGCGCTCGCAGTCCCAAAATATACCCATCCTGCTCCACAACATAGAAATGTGTTTTCATTGAAATTCACCACCCTCCTTCTCCAGTATAGCGGCACGATTGTGCCGGTGTGTGGGTGGCTGTGTTTGCATTGAAATTCATGCAATCAGTACAGCGTATTCGCTTTGGCTACATCGAAAACGCGTGTAACATCCCAGCAAAGAACAGTATTAGCTGTGACAGACTGATTTTCAGCTGTGACAGACTTTTGCAAGTGAATGAAACTGTGAGCGTATGAATCGCAGTCAGTGTTTCGTTGAACATAGGAGCCGTTTTGCAGTGAGTCAATGCCGAAACTCGAAAACGAGAAGTACCGAATGTAACACTGCAACCATAAGAGTCCGTGCCGGACTGCAGCGAGGTTTTTAATCAGAGAGAGAGAGAGAGAGAGAGAGAGACGTTTGCATTGCAGTGGTTAGGAGGTAAGGTTTGAAATCTGTATATGTGTTTAAGTGACCGTCATAACACTGAGGTTTGTGTCAGCTGAGTGCCGTACTGTGCCGGCTAATTCAGTCGAATCGGAGAAGTAACAATATTAGTAAGTCAGTTTTAACCAGGAGCATTGGTTGCGGTGAATGCGATTTGAGCCGGAAACTGAACAGGATTTGCGTTGACTGAAAGGTAAGGTGTTAAATTTGGCAGCGCTTCAGCGGCTTTAAGCCTTAACCCCTTAAATTCCTGAGGAAAGTCGAAGGATGATCTATCCATCTACAAGAAACATAAACACTCATGAGCCCCCGCAGTTGCGGGGGCTCATGAGGATTTATGTCTCTTGTTAGTCCTATGTCCTTTATGCCTAATTTGTGTGTGTGTGTGTGTGTGTGTGTGTGTGTGTGTGTGCGCGCGCGCGCGCGTGTGTGTGTGTGTGTGTGTGTGTGTGTGTGTGTGTGTTCTCTAGGAGAATGTCGATCAGTGTGCAGTGATTGCAGACGCACATTTCGCGTCCGCTGGCAGCGAAGGGGTTAATTATTACTTAAGAGATTAACTATGCCTGTAAACTCGAAAGCGAGGCGTAGTAGGAGCGTAACATGAAGGGAAATTAAACCTAGAGATCGAGAGAGGTAAGAAAGTAGGCTATAAAGTATTGTAGTGATTTCTTTTTAAAAAATTTATATTTTACCTCAGACGGTTTTTTTGTGTGTGACTGACAGGGATTAACCCATTCGGGACGTGCTGCATCCGGATACGCGGCTTTAAGCCGCGTATCCGGATGCAGCACATCTCGAATGAGTCAGCCCGGGTTTGTCAGTGTTTCACCCATCTCAAGAGACCTGTGTCAAATAAAAGCATACAGTATACTACGCGTTAACGAGAAGTAAAATACGTGTGACGCTACAGCAAAACAGTGTCGCACTTGCAGTCACTGAGATTTGTAGAGAGATGTCCGCAGTGATTGGAAGGTAGAGATTACATTTTTGTCCGCGTTTTCAGTGATCACATCTTTAAAAGGTTTATGAGGTTTATGTCAAATGAACGCAAACACTTCGCTGGTACTCTCGACATCAAAATGCTAACATAATAATAATAATAAAATAATAATAATAATAATAATAATAATAATAATAATAATAAAGAGCATTTATATCGCGCTAAATCCCCAGAAGCAGTGGGCTCTAAGCGCGTAAACGTGTGTAACGGCAAGGAGGCTTAATGCAGGTGTTGAAAACAAGAATTTAAACTGCTAAAAGGCTGGTAGGCACTCGCCAGAAACTTTCCCAGCTCCCTCCCTCTCTCCACCTTCAACTCGACAGCACCCCCATCTCCCTCTCTGACTCGGCCAAAAACCTCGGCGTTATCCTCGATTCTTTCCATGACCAGCTTCGTCTCCGCCACGGCCCAGGCATGCTACTTCCACCTCCGCCGCATCAGTCAGATCAGAAAATACCTCACTACCGAAGCTGCCACCAAACTTGCTGTCTCTCTCATCCTATCTCGCATCGACTACTGCAACTCCCTCCTTTTCGGCCTCCCTCAATCCACCACTTTCACTCTCCAGCGCGTCCAGAACAATGCTGCCCGCCTCGTCCTCAGAAAGAAAAAATCCGACCACATCACTCCCCTGCTCAAACTCCTTCACTGGCTTCCCATCCCCCAACGCATCCAATACAAGACTCTGTCTCTCTGCTACAAATCCCTGAACAACTGCGCTCCCGCCTATCTCTCAAACTTACTTCACCCCTACACTCCTCCCCGCTCCCTCCGCTCCGCCTGCGACCCTCTCCGCCTCCACATCCCCCGCACCAAACTCAGCACTTTCGGCCCCCGCTCCTTCTCAGTATACGGTCCATCCACCTGAAACACTCTCCCACTCTCTCTCCGTCAGAAACACTCTCTCTCCTCCTTCCAGTCCGCCCTCAAATCTCACCTCTTTCAACAGTTCTAGCACTATACCACCACACTCCCCACCCCACGCTGACTGTCGTAATGTATTTCACTATTTATGGTACGTGAGTCGTTGTCTAAAGCGTGCGCATGCGTGCGTGAGTTGTGAGTGCGCGCTTAGAGTTATAATTATTATAAGATAAGCGCATTATAAATACCGTAATTATTATTTTATTTATTATTATTATTATTATTATTATTATAGCAGTGCTTTAAAGCTTTAGTACAGCCGAGTATTCTGTCTTTTCCAAGTCCACTTATATAGCGCAGCAGCTTCTATTGCAAAGTGCTCATGGTGCTCGATTGCAGAGTAGGAGGAGAAAAGAAAAAAGTGTGTGTGTGTGTGTGTGTGAGAGAGAGAGAGAGAGAGAGAGAGAGAGAGAGAGAGAGAGAGAGAGAGAGAGAGAGAGAGAGAGAGAGAGAGAGAGAGAGAGAGAGAGAGAGAGAATGAGGATGATGACAAACTTTATCAAACAACGGTAGAAGTTTTGACAAATAGAAATACGTCATTTTTTAAACTTGCCGTTGCGGCTAACATACTACAACATGAGATATACTGAAGACAAGCAACAACAAAAAATTTAACGCAAACAAAAATCATAACTAAATAAGTACAGACACACTCAGTACAGAAAATGATACTAAGGTGACAATAAACAAATACGAAAAAGAAAGAAAATAACACTCTTCAGCACAAATTACATAGTGAAAATAAAAACATATCATAGCAAAAACAAGCACAAAGTACCAAGAATCAAACATACATACACACACGTATTCAGCCGTGTAAATGCGCACACTAACATATATACATTTACATGGAGAGAGAGAGAGAGAGAGAGAGAGAGAGAGAGAGAGAGAGAGAGAGAGAGAGACGAAGGCTTGGCGAATTCACATGAAGCAGTCAGTGAAGAGATGACTCTTAAGCTCTGAAAGCACGTGTTATATATATATATTTATATATATATATATATATATATATATATATATATATATATATATATATATATATATATATATATATATATATATATATATATATATATATATATATATATATAAGGCCTAATGCATTTTCTACTGTTTCTGCTACAGTCATAACGATTACCCCTTTGGCTTTCTGTCGAGGTGGCTCCTACAGGAATCACTTCAACAGAGAGGGCTGTCGACAGCCAAGGGGTTTAATTTTTGTCAACGTTTCAGTCAGTCACCGAAAGAGGTTTGCGGGATGTGACTTCAGTGAACGTTAAAAAAAAAAAAAAATGGAAATGTGTTTCGCCGTCATGTGATTTATGGATAAGTTGGGACACACTGGTTGCCTCCCTCGATTCGCTGCGTTGTTCAGCGCAGCGAATCGAAGGGGACAACAACCAGTGTGATGCTGAGACTATATCCGTCAAGTGACTTGATCTACGATAAGACAATATCCGTTGAGGCACTTGACACCCGGTAACCGGAACCAGCAGAGAAATTCACAGAAACTGAGATTTGTGTTGGGGTCTGTGATCATGACATGCACTCACAGTCGTAGGGTCCGAGGTTAAAACTTGGGGTTGAAGCAAGGTGCTCCGCTATAGCGCAGCACCTTGCTTCGTGGCTTGCGCAGGACTAAGCTCACTTATTCTGCTGAGCCCTGCACACATTTATCAGATTTTCATGAACGAAGGATGGGCTCCATTCGCTGCAGTGTAACTGATAAGTAGTCGATAAGCAGGCTATGGTATGTAAGTTACAGTCAATCTATGATGTCAAGAAATTCATGAATTTCCTAAACCGGCTTAGGAAATACAATAATTGCCTGTGACCCCCAGTCATTACATAAAATGACTAACAAATCCAGGCATTTCATGAATTTCCTAAAACTGGCAGACTTTTCACACACGGCGGATTTCCTAAACCCATTCTGTAATGAGCGAACAACTGCTTTTTCACGTGTGGCTATCAACATTATCAGATAAATTGTTACTTTAATAACGCTTTATTTACACCCAATAATCGGATTTGCAGTGGAAAACATCTAGAGTGTATGCCTATTCACAAGAATTGTGACAAGAAGGGAAGAAAACTCTTAGTTGAGGCAAGACAGCATTGACAACTCATTGTATTTTAGTAACCCAAACCTGCCATGGAGCAAATCGCTTTAATTTCAGAGGTCCTGACCATACAGTCAGCCAACGAAATCAGGAAATCCTTGAGTCTCCTACACAGTTTAGGAAATACATGAATTGCGTGTGACGTCCAGACATGACATGCTAATGAATTTCCTGCAATTACATTTCATGAAGTATAAATTATATCAGTTGCGTGATCTGTTAACAGCAAATGCAAATCCAGAGCTGAAGTTCTTTTACTGCCATTTAATAACAAAGGCAGTTCTAAAATTCATGTTGATTTTTGGCTCACATGTTCTGGCAAAGATGAGTCTTTGTAGTTTACCATCGGTCGATCCTTCCGTCGTCAGTCTGTCTGTGGTAAGTTTTAACATTTTCTCAGAGCCTATTCAAACCATAGACTTTAAAACTTTAACTCATTGTACCCGAGGTACGAAACACCCACATTTTTTAGTTATTCTTTGAGGCCCCTGCATTACAATTCAGGAGACAGATCGACCATGGTAGTTCAAGGTCGGTGGCAGAATAGCTTGGCGCCTCTGGGCGCCAAGCTATTCTGCCACCACCCTTGAACTTTCATGGTCGAGCCATATCTTGTTGTGATGTGTCGCGGTCAGAATGAGTTAAACAGGAATGCCGTTTTGTTACAAGACCTTTCTAGATATGCCAGTCTGAGTTTCCTATCTCAATGGAAAAAGTCACACAGGGTCATTATGTAGGAATTGAATTGCCATAAACTGAAGACAGGTAAAAGGACGGGATTGCTCTATAGCATGTCCGCTGAAAGGTCCTTGTACACCAAAGTAGGACAGTTGCAGTGTGCCTAAATTGATAAGTATTCATGTCGTAATGCATAGGCAATAGCTGTCACTGTACCCACAATCCCCCCATTAGGGCCGTCCATTATCACTCCAGTGACCTGATGACGTTAAAACCCAAACTAACTAACCATATTTATTGACAAAAATCCTGTTTTCGCAAACACTATCTTTAATTTCAAAGTCAAACTTGGTACGTAGGTACCTGATGATGTCATCTTCTTAATAAGATCATAACTAATTAACTGGCCCCTCTGAAAGGTCAAGGGTCATGACAGGTCGACAAATGTGGGTAAAACGCTGATAAAATGTGATAAATGGCACTGCACGCATTACAGAATCGGTTTAGCAAATCCGTGTATAAAATGGACGCCATTTTTAGGAAATTCATGCTATGCCTGGATTTTTTAGTCATTTCGTGTAGTGACTGGGGGTCGCAGGCAATTCATGTATTTCCTCAACACGGCTTTAGGAAATTAATGAATTTCATATTTTCTTGGATTGACTATAACATAATAGGTCTTTGTAGCTGAATTAACTCTTTCGAGGCGAGCCGCCGCGGTACGTCTCGAATGAATGAATTTATTGAATAGGGCGTGATTGTGTCTCACTTTATATATAATGCAGACCAAACGGGTGACAACCAAGCGCCGTGTGAAATACAGAGAACAAGAACAAAGAAAGATAAGGCCGTGCAAATTGTATACTTGTTTGTTTGTATTTTTTTTTTAATATTAAGAAATCACTCGTGTTGTAACTGTCCTTTTTTTAAGAATATTTCATTTTTCGTTGGGTTCTTCTCTACACTTTATAAATCACGTAGCTTTTGAGTGTCCATTTTTAAATTTGTTTGTTTGTTTGTGTTTGTTTGTTTGTTTGTTTGTTTGTTTGTTAAGCGATCAGAGCCTGATTTTGTTTCGGGGAAGGGCGGTATATAAACACGCATAATAATAGTAATATTAGTAGTAGAACGTGTAGTAGTAGGCTGCTGCTGTTGTTGTTGGTGGTGGTGGTGGTGGTGCTGCTGCTGCTGCTGCTGCTGATGCTGGTGGTGTTGTTGTTTACAGGTGTTGTATATGTACACTTTAATACAAGCGCAGTTGCATATATACTGTATATCGGGAACGAACTGAACCTAACCCTTTGCGTGTAGTGTGGGTTGCGGTTTTTGTCGCGATGATTCCTGTTGGAATCATCGCGACAAAATCCGCAACCCACACGCGCAAAGGCTTAAAATGACCGCAACGAAAGAGAACAAATCAGACACTTCCCGACACACTGTATGCAATCGCGCTGTCAGTTTCCGCGTTCGGCTTTGAAATCCCCATCGCGGAAGTCAGTGTTAAACTGTAACTAGCAACACGTAGGAAAGGCATGCTCGCTTCAGTCACGTACAACCCATTCTGCGCGAAAACAACATCATTTCTGCGTCTGTCAGATGTGGGGACGAGTTTCGTGTAAGATTCTTATAAGAGGTGCTGCCTTGTGAGTGGTTTTTGTTGTTGTTGTTGTTGTTGTTGTTTTTTGTGTAGGATTCACGAGCCTGTGCCTGCGTGTCAGCCTAGCGAGGCAAATTACATGCATTAGACTTATGTTATAGATACTTCGCTGTCTGTCATGTGTGCCTGGTTTTGTCACATTCATGATTCAAAGAGAGGTTTTGATTAGGCAGATGAAAGCTTTTGCAAAAGTCGACAGGTGGACACAAGCATTGTTCAAAATCCAAGTTCGTTTGGTATGGATCAGGATGCTTACTACTATTCACGGGCGAAGGCTGACACGAACATTGTGTTGACATCTTTACTGCTGAGAAAACGTGAACACGATACGACGGCAAGAGCGATAGATTCTCATGAGCCCCCGCGGAGCGGGGGCTCATGAGGATCTATGCCTCTTGCTGAGACTAGTTTTGTGTCTATGTGTTCGGGCCGTTGCGGCTTTTAGTTTTGAATTAACACGGGTTTTAGAAACGAAATATGCGTTCAGTGGCAGGGAAGGAGTTAAATTCTGTGCACCTCT